>CM049926.1:13190000-13790000 GCA_027405835.1 Asclepias syriaca | reverse complement strand
GTCTACAATGATGAAATGAACTCCTTGGCACGAGTGTAAAATGCCTGCAATGATGAAATAAAGGCTCCTTGGCAAGAGTGTAAATTGTCTACAATGATAAAATGAAGGATCTTTGGCACAAGTGTAAACTGTTTGCAATGATAAAATGAAGAAGTAAAGATGTTCCTTGATGCACGAGCTAAAATTGTATTGTTGCTCCTTAACGCACGAGTTAAAACTACAATGTCCCTCTTTTGATACATGAGTTTAAACTGCAATTTTGAAGTAAGTTTGACTTAATTTCTTGGTGGGATACGTAGGCAATAAATTCTAAGTTCAGTTATAACATAACAAAAAAATCACCCTCATAAAAAAGTTGGTGAAAATTACAGTTAAAATTTAAAGAAAAAAAAGCAAAGAGACCAAAAAATTCACCAAAATGCAATTGATATTTTATTATGAGTTTTAAATTTACAAAAGGATCATGTCCAGTTGGTGCGATTTTAGAATTATGCAATTGTGATCAAATTGGCCAAGATTAATTTAATTTATTCAATGAGTAATATAGAGTCTTCACCGAGTCATTTCCCTAAGAAACCTAATCTAAATCAATAAATAATAATACAAAATAATAAAAATGCGGGATATTTTTAGATAAGGAGAATGTAAAAACACAACTAACAATTAAGAAAATCAAATATGAGAAAACTTCACTTAGGAATGATTCAATTCAAGTTCTTTGTTCCTAAATTTTATTTCTGAATTAAAACCCAAATCTTTAATTGAATTTTGACGAAACGCTAGAATTCATATCACCTACTAACGAAGCTGCTAGAATTCGATTAAACAACAAAGAGATATTAAAGACAAACACCCAATAATCAATTCAAGTTTAACCTAAAACCCATGATAAAATTAAAGTAATTCGTGGAGCCACAAAACTGTCTAAACTTGAATTTAATTTTAACAATAAAATCTCTACTTAATTGAATCGAATACCTTTAGAAAGAATCAAGCAAAATCTATTCAATATTCAATCGAGCGATATAAACATTAAAATATTAATAGAATTCGAAGTTTAGAAATTAGTCTATAACTCGAAAATTGTGTTGCTCATAAACTCGGAATTTATCTTAAAATCATATCTGAACTGAATTGAGACTTAAGAGACTATCATATGAAAATTCTCTCAACTTATTTTTCCTCAATGGTTAGTTGTTCTAACCTTATGATAGAAAAATTCTATTTATAAAATTATTCTTATCTTTTTTTTAAAGAGTCTTAATAGGATATTAACTTCTTTTTAAAAGAAGATAAAATAAAAAAAAAATAATATCATACTGAGAGGTAAACGAATCAAGTCGAACCGAACATTAGAAGTTTGAGTTTTGTTTGTTTAATTTTTGAACTGTGTTTGAGTTTACTCGTTTAATATTTGGAACAAAAAAATTTATTTGAGTTTGTTTGATTATTTTTTTGTATTGTTCTTGTTTGCTCATTTAAATTTCAAATTAATTTGAATTTGAATTTACTTTATTACATTTTTTTTAAAACTAATAAAATTTAAAATTTAAAAATATTAAAAATTTTCAAGGCTTCAAATTTATAAAATAATAAAAAATTATATAATTTAAGTGTTTAACTATTTAAAGAAATAGATAGAGAGTTGATTAAGTTGAACATGCATTAAACTTTAGGAAAAAACAAAAAAAAAACTTATATAAAATATTATAAAAATTTTTAAATAATATTTATAATATTTATAATTTGTTCGGGAATGCTCCATTATGTTTGCGATTAGTGTTTGAGTAAGTTTGAAAATTTGTTTAAATTTAGGTTGTTTAATAAATAAAGAAACCCGAACTGAATATAAATATGCTGGAAGAAACGTTTGTTTACTAACGACTTGATTTATTTAGAGCTCAAATCCTACTTGAAATAGGATCTTTCTCTTAATTAATAAAATAATAATAAATATGCACCGTAGTGAGAATATCTTCAAATTTTGAGCCTTCTTTTTTAATGCTTTCTTGAATTTATTATTGTCTTTATGTCAAATTCTACTCAATTTTCGATATTTCACCCATATTATCAAAATAAAAATAAATTCTATAAATTAACTCAATATTTAAATAAAATATAAGAAAATTAAATATAATAATTACGTCAGTTTACTATTTATCACGAGTTTGAATAACTGAGTTATAAAAAAGTCTTATCTAAAAATATATATTTTAATTAGCCTCAACAGTATCTATCTTCAAGTGTAAGCTCAATCTAAGTTCGCCAACAACCAATTAAAGTAACTCTTTCCTTATAGTAAAAAAAAATGTTGCATAAAAAAAAAGCAAACAAAAAATTATGCAGTTGAAAAAAAAAAATGGCCCATGTATATAAAAAAAAATACAACCAGAAAAAACAAAATCAATCAAGTAAAAAAAAAAGGGGAACGGCCCATGTAAAAAAAATCAGCCAGAAAAAATACAGGATCCAGTCAAATCGGGCCGGTCCAAACAGAAAAAGAAGCCAGTCAAAAAAAAGGCCTAAGTTGAAAAAGGCCAATAAAAGAAGTCAAGGCAGGCTGGCTAATCCAAAACAAATGAAGACCAAACAAAAAAGACTAGGTCTGCAAAAACAAAAAATGGCCCAAGGAAAATCGGCCCAATATAAAAAAAGAAAAAGAAAAAAGAGAATAGCTCAATCGAAAAGGGACAAGTCAAAAAAAAAAAAAAAACCAAAAAAAAAACAAAAAACAAAAGACCAATTCAAAATCGGGCCAGTCCAAAAATAAATAAATAAAAAGGCCAGCCCAAAAGGCAAACAAAATTCATTGGCTCACAAAAAAAGAGAGAGCCCACAGGTGAAAAGAAAGTGCTCACACATAAAAAATAGAGATAAGCCCAAAACTAAAAACATTGGCCCAAAGGGAAAAAAAATCACTGTAAAAGAAAAAAGAACCCACACGTGAAAAAAAAAAAAAAGTGCCACACAACAAAAAAAAAAGAAAAACAAAAAAGAAAAAAAAAAAGAAAAAAAAAAAGGCAACTTAGACAAAAAAAATTAAAATTATATATATATATATAGCCACCTCCAATTGTTCCTTGAAAATTCCGGCATTCTCCTCTTCCTTCTGGAATATTGTCATTCCAGTGTTAAAAAATAAAAAAAATTAAATGTCCCGACATCCTTAAATTGTTGTGCTACCTCTGGCTATCTGAAAGACTGATTTCTGACTTGAAACTGGACGTCTCCCACACCACCAAGGGAATAAAGAGATTCAACCGTTGAAATATCTACAATATTCTCATAATTTAATTAAATTAAATAAAATATAAATAAATTATAAAAAAATAAATATGAACGTGGACACTATTTCAGAAATTAAAAAAGAGTTGCAACCAAAGTCCCTTTGTAAAAATATCAGCGATTTGATTACGAGAAGGAACGTGAAGAACACAAACTTGACCACGAATCACTTTCCACGAACAAAATGAATGTCCATTTCTTACTATTAATAATATAGAAAGGATAGGCCAACGCGAGCTAGAAGAGGAAGAAATGGGAAGAGGAGTTGAAGGCTGCTAGGATGCACATGGGTTGAGTCGGCAGAAATGGGCTTAGATGACCATACCTGTTGAGAAAAATGTATAGCAAATAATCTGAAAAAGAATGTGATAAAATAATCTCGACGATAAAAAGAAATCACGAAAGTACACGTGGCGTAAAATGAGCCTATAGCCTGTAATTTGTGACGGGATGGAGAAGGAAGAAAGGATAATAGAAATACCAAAAAATATGAAGATGAGAGGAAGATTCAGAAGAGAAGGAATATTCAGAAAATGAGGAATATTTAGAAGATGAGTGGTCATCTGAAGAGCATGAGACAAAAAAGAAACTAGAAGAGTCAGGCAACAACGGATCTGAAGGGCAAACAATTGGAATGATGTGATCCAACACTTGATATGCTCGAGCAGGAATTTTAAAGTAGCCATCTCAAGAGCATGGGCCAAAAAGATTGAGTGGAAGCTAAAGGAAGAATTTTAAGATAAAGATATTGGAATAATATGCTCTGGCATGAATTGAAAACAGTAGACCACATAATGTACGGACTCTGTTTGAAGATCTAACATGACCTTAATAAAATTGGTAAGACTAGGAATAGAAGGATGAGAATAAGGAAAAGAAGATTTCAAGAGTCTGTGTCCAAACATGGCGTAGTAAGTTAAAGAAAAAAATAAAATTAAAGAAAAATAAACTAAAGAAAATTTCATCTGATTTCTATTGTTTTAATACCATCAAAGAATATGATTCGTGAGGATTTCTATTGAATTTGATGAATAAATACACAAGAGTTATCTTTACAAAGAAGAAATAGAATATCTAAAATATTCTTTTAGAAATTATAAAAGATAAAAAGATAAATTAATTATCTAATACTTTCATTGGAATTTTTCTTTTAGAAAAACTGTGGACCTGGTCTTGGCTTCAATTCCTCTCCAATTCTGTATTTCGCTTTGTTCGAAGAACAATCTCGAAGAATAATACCAACAACTTTTGCTGCAAAAAAAGAGTACATATCTTTGATATCTCACCTTTTGAAAAGAAACCTACGTAATTGAAACAAGATGAAAGGGCAAACAGAAGCGCATTTAAGTTCCTAATTCTTCGGTGCGGCTTGCCATTGCTGAAAGGGGATTAGTATTGCCATTGCGGCATTTTGTTTTGTTGTTGGAGAAATCAAATTACCTCGGTTGGGAGAAATTAACATCCATTAAATCGAGTTTAAGCCCAAAAAGGCCCTTGAATTCATGACAGATCGAATCAGCGGATCGATAGAAATAGGACCCGTAAAAATATTATAATTTATTTACACATAATAGATCTTCATAATATATCTTGTAATTTTCAATTTTACAAAACAATAAAATAAAATTTGTTTACATTAGTATACTTGAGTTACCTAAATTAATTACTTCCATACCGTTGGTTACAAGTAACCCTATATCTTTTAAATTTATTACTAAGTTGTCAATTTAATAATTTACCATAAGATCAACTTGAATAATAAACTCAAGATTATTAGAATGTCAAACATATCAAGGTCTGATCATATAATTAATCTTAATTTGATAATTTATCATCTATCACGGGTTTGACCTAAACAATAAATTGTGAATTTAAACCCTATTACAAAACATGCTCATTTGGTGTTAAATGAAAAGATATAGCTTACTTCAATAAGCAATTAAATTGAAAGCGTAAGACAAAAGGTAATTCTCAATGAAATTTTAAATCCATATCCTTCCCAGGATGTTTACAAATAAGAACCTTAATTGTTAATTCAAAAGATAAAATTCCTAGGCGACAAAATTCAATCAGATAGTCAGCATTAAAAAATACAAAATAAGAAGAAAAGGAAGGAGGAAGTTTGTCGTAGAAGAAATAAGAAGAAAGGGAAGGAGAAAGTTTGTCGTACGTCTTCAACGAATGCTCAATCCTCTAGATCTTCAAAATTCTTGCAATGAATGTTTCTTCTCGATCTTGAAGAACTTTAGGTGATCTATCTCTCACTATTATATGATACTCTCATTTACAATTCGAGGCTTAAATACTATAAAAACTGAAAAAAGACTAACTCACTAAAATTTAGAGAAATTACAAAAGATCTAAAATAAGTCTATGAATTTCAAACACTTCACAATGAAGAATGACATCTCTATTTATAAGAATGGTTCAAGAATGTTTCATAGTTAAGAAAATACCAGAATTGCGCGTTTGGAGGGCAACATGGCTGAGTTGAGCTAATAATGTTGAACACAACCATGTTCTTTTTTGGACACAACCGTTTTGAGTTGATTAGAGTTTTAGAACAACCGTATGTATTAATAAATAATGTGAGCTTATGTATCAATTATGTATTTAAGGCTATCATATTTTATTAAGTCGTAGTAAAGTAATCTAATAAAGTTTATTGGGTTAATATGTATCAAGAATAAGTATGAGCCCACATATGTAGATACCATATTCCTAGACTATGTTGGGTTGGCTAGGAATATTACTATTATAATATATTTGTTATGGTCTCCGAGAGCTTATTGAGAGTGTCTATTCTATATCTCGTGAGTAGAACAGAACATTAACTTTGATAGATCTCTTGGAAGACTACGATCTAGTTTTGACATGTTACGAAAAAAGTGTCTTCTAGGATTCTTAAAGATTATGTTGGTGATATAAGATTAAATCAAGTATGCTTCCGCAATTTAGTTTTTTTTATTGTTCTTAGTAATATGATATATTGGTCTTATAGGATTAGGCTAAGGAACATATAAAATACATTTGTATTTTATTCTATCAAGTGATATCAGAGCCTATATGTTAGATTATTAAGAATATTTTGATAATTCATAATCAGTTAAACGATTAAACCTTTTAGATTTATTTAGCCAAGAACTAAAAAAAGATTGCACCTTTAATTATGGAATTTTATGAAATCAATTAATAAATTGATGATTAGATTTTTTAAAATTTTAAAGATTACGTTTTGGTCTTTATTGAGCCAAGAACTAAAAAAAGATTGCACCTTTAATTATGGAATTTTATGAAATCAATTAATAAATTGATGATTAGATTTTTTAAAATTTTAAAGATTACGTTTTGGTCTTTATTGTGAAAAGGTGTAACTTTTAAGGATATATATATATATTTAGAAATTTTTAATATATTATTATTTATTTAATAATATAAATATAAATATATATATATATATATATATATATATATATATATATATATATATATATATATATTTTTTTAGAAGACTATAGTATATATATACACATGTAATGTTGTTTGTTCATATATGTATATATATTTTTTCGTCTTGTTGTGATGTGTTTATATATATAATTTTTAGCTTTTAGTTAGGAATATATATACACAGGCAAAGAATCCGTACTGGAATTATATATATATTAGTTTTGGTACACATGCATAAGAAACTACAAAATTAAACATAATTAAGGAATTAAACTTCAGTTAAGATGAAAACTTTTGGTTTTCAATTTATTTCGATTTTGAATAAAGTCAATTTATAAAGTCAATTTTTTAAAAGTTTTTTCCTTTTCTTGGAAATTCAAAATGAAAGAATTCAGTTTTCATCTAAAATTAAACAATTCAGTTTTCATCCGGAATTAAAGAATTCGATTTTCATTCAAAATTAATGATTTTAGTTTTCATTCAAAATTTATAAGGAATAAGGCTTTTTTCTTTTATTGTTATAGTGCCTATGAGTTTATTATGAATCCGATGGATAATTTATTAAGATGGAATTTTGTGGCATTTGGTGGGGTTATGGTTTTTATAAAGATATTATGTACTGCGTTTTAATGTATATAGTTTATTTTTAGTGGCTATATGTATATAGTTTTTTTTTATATATGATTTAATATTTTTCTATTATCTTTTTTTATTTTTTGTTTTATTAGTTATACACACACACACACGTGTATTTCTAATAATTTTTTTTAAAAACATTAGCTATATATATTGCTAGTTTTATTATTATTTTATGTTTATGAATTTCAAATTTTAGTTTTAAGGATTTGGATATATATATATATATATATATATATATATATATATATATATATATATATATATAATTTAGCTATTGATGGTTGTCATATAAGTTAATTTTTTTTTGTTTTATATATGTATATCTTATGGTGGGACACATGTTACATGAGTATTATACTTTTATTTTAAAGTATAAATATATTATTATTTTAGGATAAATAATATAGTTTATTATATTTTATTTCCTACAGTAAATTTATTTGGAACTTTTTAAATTATTTTTATTTTATTCATGCAATTAGGATTTTGTCATCCATAATTTAAAATAATACAAAAATTAAGGCTTTGTAATTATACTTTTGTATGATTCAAAAAAAAATTAAATAAATAAAAATAAAATAAAATAAAAACAATTATGAATTTTTATGGATGTTTGTTTATATAAAATACAATGTTAATGAGAATATTCGACAGTACTTATGGAAAATATTTCATCTTACATTGGAGTTAAAAGTAGTGTAGTTAGACATTTTAAGGCATCACTGTGCATTTGTTTTTTATCTCTCTTCTAGTATAATTTAGTCAACTTATGGACAGTCATAAATTATAACTAATTAAAGGAGAAAATGACTCTTAATGAATTAATTTCATATTTTTCTTCAAGAAAAAGAGAGATAAAGTAAGATGAAGTGTTAGTATTCTCATTTAGAATTTACTGATAATGGTACATGAAAGAAAATATAAAATATAAAGAAGTTTGAGGCTTTGGTCCACATAAGAAACAAGAAAATGGAACAAATTAAATTAACAAATTTTCTTTATATTTTTTTGCAAAAAGACTTTGGATAAGGATAAAGAATAAATACGTCAAATATTGATATTTGGATAAGGGTTGTCTAAATTACAGAAAATTTAGTGATGGTGAAAGATACATCTACTATGGTGAATGGAAAACTGTTAATGTAATAAAGACGTTTATGGTATCCTTTGAGAATGAAATTATTTGGATTTAGATGGAATTCTGTTTCTATTTATGGACAAATTTGGTTGTTCTTGTTCATTTAGAAATAGAAAATTTAGTCATTTATTTTTAATTCCAAATTTGTTAATTTCGATTCTCTATCTAGATTTGATAATTTGCATTTGTTAAATATAATTGCATCATCTAATGAACTTTTAAGAAAGGAGAAAGAAATAGTAATGCACATAATTAAGATTTGTGCTACATTAACATGAAATAATTTATTGGTATTATCTTTGATAATTTTAGTTATATTGTGAATGTTTAGAACTATTTTATGATTCAAAATAATCAAGATTATGGGTTGGATATGTATACCAATTTATGGATCCTTTTCTAAGGAATAAAGTTAATTCGTTTTTTCTTGATAATATTGATTATTAATTTATGAATTGTTTTTTGAAGTTTGATATCTTTTTGGCACTTTGATTTTTTATCTATGATGCATAAAGATATCTTAATTCTACTAATACTTGAGTCTTATTTTCGAATAAATAAATTGTGGAAAAACATGGATATGGAACCCACATGAATTATAGTACGATTAATAAGGATTCCTTATATATATATATATATATATATATATATATATTTGGATTGTCTTTTGTGATATATATATTCATGAATTCAATTAAGTTACTTATATTTTCATATTGATTATTTGAAGTTTAAATACTGCCAAAATAGCTTTTTGTGTAAATTAATTAATTTATAATATAAGGTTGGTTGATGCGTTCCGATTGGTATGCTAAAAGATAGGCTTTATTTACCTATGTCGATTATGAGTAATTAAGGACTGAGTCTTACTAACTGTCACTTAGCATTCAATTATTGTCACTTAATCAATCAGAACCTAAGGCAGAGTACCTATCGTGTAGCTAGTCTGTTGGAAAGTATCTACGATTTTATTAAGTTAAATATCGTACTCCCAGGGAAGTGGTAACGGCTTAGTAGTAACTAGCCTTTTATCCTAACTCCTATCTTATGATCCAATTATGCAATCTTCATCAATAACTTTGATGAGAGGGTGATCCATTCTCCACTAGGTTTAAGTTTAATTAATCCTAGAAGTGTTTTATAGATGAGTCCTGATTTTATGTTATACTGTTCCTATATGTTGATTGACCTATCTTCGAGTATTTTAGATGAATCTTAGCCTGGATTGCAACTATGTTCTGTGTCTAAAGGCGTACCACTTCCGAGGTCTCTAATAAACCGCCCTACCTTAATGACGGCCCTACTCACGGTTCGGGACGAAGGCATCCATGAAAGCCCTATGTCACTTCGGGGATCATACCGCTTGCTCTAGCCGCCGGCATAATCGGATTCAGCTCGGCCTACCTAGACTACTCTTAACAAGCAGGGTGTTCCACAAGTTATTTTATCTAGCATGGCAGGCACCAATTGATGCTTGTTAAACTAAACAGGTTATGATTAGACTGTGGTTAGGAATTGTCTATAACCCTAACTTTAGTTTAAAAGAGCACATTAGACATGCAGACATAATGAATATTTAGCAGGTGGCTATTTCCGGAAAATCATAACAACTTCAACATATAAAATAGATATTCATAAGAATCGTAATCTGATATTCAAATTAATATTTAGATAAAACAATTCGTAAACATACAGAACCTCGTCTACGGGACCCACTGTCATAAAGTAATCACCACTCTATGCAGGTCCAGCCGGTGCTACAGCTCCTGTATGCTCCTGACTGCTCGATCCTACTCTGCTCGGTAGAGCCTTCGGAGAACTCTCCTTAGACCTAGTAGCAATTGCTTTACCTTACATCCCGGGCTTAAGCAAATTGCCCTAATCTGACTAAGAACACGCACCCTATCTCTCTCTTAGGATCTCCTAACGAAATCCCGGTATTCTATGAATACAAAAAACGAACCTATCTATCGAAGCCTAAGCTCTGAGACTATTTCTCAGAAACTATGAAAACGAAACACTAAAGAAAGAAAGAAAACTGAAACTGAAACCCGAGTCTCTCAGTGACTTGTGTACTCGAGAATTGTACACTGAAAGTCTCTGAATGACTCAGATCGAGTGGAGAGGGATGATTTCAACTCCTGGAGGCCTGGGGTATTTATAGCAGCTTTTTGGAGTGAAAACCTCCAAAAATTTCGATGTGGGACAGCTTCTGGTGCTTCGGGACGCCCGTCCTGGTGGTTTGACTGGTTCGGGACGCCCGTCCCGGACCGTTGACCAAGTCAGCATTTCCAAAAATTGCATTTTTACCCCAAAATTTGTTGTTTTCGTCTACTTTTCACCTGACACTTCCAAAATCATAAAAATTGTGAAATTGAGTAAATAACAATCAATTAAGATCGATTTCCTATCAATTTCATCCTAAATCATACATAAAAACATGCTAAAAAAGGTATATGATTTTCGCGTATCATTGGTCATGTGTGTTTGAGTTTCGTGGAATAGTAATTGGCCCAAAGAAAAGTTATTGTTTAACAGAAATTTAAACATACATGAGGTCATATCAATAGACAAAAATTATGAGACCTTGGTTAAATTCAATTTTTTGGTTAGATTACTTATATTTTATATTGATTAGTTGATGGAAACTTAATGTCGCCAAAGTGACTTATGTAAAAATTGATTGATCACTAAATATAAGGAAAGTTGTTTGTGATTAATTTTTGGTGCGAATAATGATTGGCCCAAAGGAAAGTTGTTATTTGGCAAAAATTTTAAACACATCGTGGTAATAAATATGTGACACTTATCCGGTTTTTTTTCTTCTTCCAAGTGAATAATTCATTGGTCCAAAGAAAGGCTTATTATTTGATAAAAATTTATTGTCAATATTTGATTACTACGTTGAGAGTACCACTTACAAATTGACATTTCTGTCCAAAGACTAAATCTCAATATCGTGCTAGGTACCTTGTGATGAGGTTTACCATTTTTGAATTATCTCGGTCATTTTTATTTGGATAAGTATTGTGAGTTTAATTTTACTTTTATTAAGTATATTTGTTGTTCACTACTTAGTTAACAGTTTTGTTGCTTCAATATATGCCAATTTTAATTTTATGGTTGTACTGAATGGTACAAATTCATTAAATATTTGGAAATAAATATTTTCATATTTCATAATTGCATGAATCTTAAATCATGCTATTCGGATTGAAAAAAACCACTTATTATTACAAATTTTAATTTCTCTAATAATAAGAGAAATTAGAAAAAGTGGGAGTATTCAAAATGCATGAGTTTTATGGTAATAGAATATGCAATTTCAAAAGGATTTGGTGTATTATGTTTAAAGAATTTATCATACACAATTATTTGGTGACAAATGAAGTCCAAATAGGAGAATTATTGGATTTATTTATTTGGATAAATTATGTGGACTTATTTGTCAATTATTGTGTACTAAAGACTTAAAGATTATTACGAGGTAACCTCAAGTTTGTATGGGAGATAAATATATCTCAATGAATGCCCCAATAAAATGATTTATTTGAAGCTAAAGAAATTTAAATGATTTCTTATACTTCCTATTATAAAGTTTTATGTACATACTTGTGTATGTATTTAGATATTGTGTACATTATTAAAGTATTTGGTAGATATTTAAGAGATCCATGAACTTAAAAGTTTATGTGATATTTTAAGAGAATAAAATCAGATACTCATGTGATCAGATTAGTGGGAGATCATTAAGTATTCGAATTCTGATTTTACAGGATGCCAAGATAGTTATAGATTTACTCCTGACTATAACCATCCTATTTATTGCTTTGAAAGAGTGATTTCTTTAGAGAGTTAAACAAAATACTCATAACTCTTTCACTATGGTAATTAAGTATAACATATTATCAGACGTTCATTCATTAAATATAGTTAAGGAATTTGTCACTAGATTGAGAATTTTGGATAATGTCTAAAAACCATTGAAGTTATTATGTGACAATAATTTAGTTTTGCTATATTCTAATATAATTTTAAAGTGGTTTGATATTTATAGAACATATTGAGACAAACTCTGTGATTGTAGATTCATTAATTAAAGTCTTACACCAAGGTCTTATATGAGTATGTTACTCATATGGGTGATATATATTGTTTTGATATGATATATCAATTCAGTGGGAGTTTGTAATATAACTATAGACATGCATTACATATTTAGTATTTATTATTGCAATATTAAAGTATTAAGTTACACTCTATTCATATTCAGTATAATCTAATTAAAGAATAAGGAAGAGACCAGTTGAAAATTGGCATGTGAGATCACATTGCATGTAATTTTCATGCTACATACTATACTTGATCCATGTCATTCAGTTGTGTTGATGTACGTGATCATTGTTGGGTTTAGTCAGAATTTTGTGATGAATGCCCTTTTGGTTCTATGTTAATATAATTGATGGACCAGATTGGTTAAGGATGCATACAATAATGATAGCAAAAGATTGAGTACTCATCATCAATATTAACAATACATAATTGTTTAGACACATTAAGTCCAAGTGAGAGATTGTTAGATTTATATTAATAAATCATGTGGGCTCATGTGTCCATTATGTATTTAAGACTATCATATTTTATTAAGCCCTATTAAAGTGATTTAATAAAGTTTATTGGATTAATATGCATCAAGAATAAGTATGGTCCCACATATGTAAATACTATATTCCTAGACTATGATGAGTTGGCTAGTAATTACTATTAGAATGTATTGGTTATGATCCCCAAGAGTTTATTGAGAGTGTCTATTCTATATCCCGTCAGTAGAACAAAATCTTAGCTCCCATAGATCTTTTGAAAGACTATTATCTGCTTTTGACAAGTTACAAAGAAAGGATCTTCTAGGATTCTTAAAGACTATGTTGGCGATACAAGATTAAATCAGGTACGCTTCCGTAATTCAATTTTTTTATTGTTCTTAATAATATGACATACTGGTCTTATGGGATTAAGGTAAGAAACATATAGAATACATTTGTATTTTATTTCTATCACCTTATTTTTGAATAACACAGTTGTGTCACGTGCTTTTAAATAACATTGCCATGTTGGATTCCATGTGGTCGTGTTTAATGTCATGAAATTATAATTTTGCCTCTGATTTTGTCCATTCTTTCAATTTAATCCTAAAGCTTTCTTGAATCCAAAATAAGTAAATCAGTGTCATTTTCAACCCAAATACATAAAAAATCAACTCATATTAAGCACAATTAAGCCCGAAAAGCATGATTATTATAGAATTATCGATAATCTAAACAAGAACTTACCTTTAGAAATAACCATTTTGAATTGTTATGCATGACTTATAACACATCTCCTTTGCATAAGGGCACGAAAGTTCATACCTTCACGAGGATTAAACCAAAGGACCCTTTATCGCCTTATTTATTCATTATTTGTGCAAAGAGGTTCTCAAGCCTTATAAAAAAATTTAGTAAATTGAGGTATCTAGCAAGGTTTGCAAATGGTTCGAGATGTCGTTCCCTACAATTATACACAGTTCTTTTGCAGATGATTATGTTATTATCATTAAGGATCAAGGTCGTTGTGTGGAGACTCTCTTAGAGGTGGTTGGCCAACATGAGGTAGTTTATGGACAACAATAAATTATCAAAAGTCTTAATTTTGTTTCTCCAAGGACATGATTGTTTGATAGAATAAAATACATATGTATTCTATATATTCCTTAAACCTAATCCCATAAGACCTAGTATGTCAAATTAATAAAAATATTAAAAACTAAATTGCGGAAGTGTACCTGATTTAATCCTGTATCACCAACATATTCTTTAAGAATCCTAGAAGACCCTTTCTTCGTAACCTGTCAAAAGCAGATGATAGTCTTCCAAGAGATCTATCGGAGTTAGGGTTCTGTTCTACTGACTGGATATAGAATAGACACTCTCAATAAACTCTCGGGGACCATAACCAGTATATAATAATAATATTCCTAGCCAACCCATCAGAGTCTAGGGAATATGGTATCTACATATGTGAGCCCATACTTATTGTTGATACATATTAACCCAATAAACTTAATTAGATTACTTTAATAGGGCTTAATAAAATATGATAGCCTTAAATACATAATTGACACATGAGCCCACATGATTTATTAAAATAAATCCAACAATCTCCCACTTGGGCTTAATGTGTCTAAACAATTATGTATCGTTAATATTTATGAGTACTCAATATTTTTCTATCATTACTGTATGCATCCTTAACCTATCCGGTCCATCAATTATATTAACATAGAACCAAAGGGGTATTCATCACAAAATCGTAACTAAACCCAACAATGATCACATACATCAACACAACTGAATGACATGAATCAAGTATGGTATGTAGCATGAAAATTACATGCAATATGATCTCCACATGCCAATTTTCAACTGGTCTCTTCCTTATTCTTTAATGATTTAATGAGATCATACTGAATATGAATATAGTGTAACTTAATACTTTAATACTGCAGTAATAGATATTAAATCTGTAATGCATGTTTATAGATGTAATACAAACTCCCACTGAACCGATATATCATATCAATAAATCATATAACACCCATACGAGTAGCATACTCGTATAAGACCTTGGGTATAAGACTTTAATTAATGGATCCACAATCACAAAGTTTATCTCAATATATTCTATAAATATCAAACTACTCTAAAATTATATTAGAATATAGCAAAACCAAATTATTGTCACATAATAACTTTAATGGTTTAGACATTATTCAAAATTCTCAATTAATGGATGCCTATAACTTTCATACTTAATTACCATAATGAAAGAGTTATGAGTGTTTTCCTTAACACTCTATGAAGAAATATCTCGTTCAATGCCATAAATAAGATGAATAGAATCAGAAATAAATCTGTAACTATTTTTGAATCCCGTGAAATCAGAATCAAAATACCTAATAATCTCCCACTGATCTGATCACACGTGTATGTGAGTATCTGATTTTGTTCTCTTAAAATATCACATAAACTTTTAAGTTCATGGATTTCTTAAATATCCGCCAAATACTTTAATAATGTACACAATATCTAAATGAATACACAAGTATGTACATAAAACATTATAATATGAAGTATAAGAAATCATTTAAATTTCTTTAGCTTCAAATAAATCACTTTGTTGGGGCATTCATTGAGATACATTTATCTCCCATAGAAACTTGAGGTTACCTCATAATAGTCTTTAAATCTTTAGTACACAATAATTGACAAATAAGTCCACATAATTTATTTAAATAAATAAATCTAATAATTCTCCCACTTGGACTTCATTTGTCACCAAATAATTGTGTATGATAAATTCTTTAAATTTAATACCTCAAATCTTTTGAAATTGCATATTCTAATACCATAAAACTCATGCAATTTGAATACTCTCACTTTTTTTAATTTCTCTTACTTAGAGAAACTAAAATCTGTACTAAATAAGTGGTTTATCAATCTGAATAGCAAGATTAAAATTTATGTAATTATGAAATATGAAAATATTTCTTTCCAAATCTTTAAATAATTTGTACCATTTAGTACAACCATAAAATTAAAATTGGCAGATACTAAAGCAATAAAACTGTTAACTGAACAGAGAACAAAAACAAATATTTAAAATAAAATTAAACTCACAATACTTATCCAAATAAAATTGACCAAGGTAAGTCAAATTCAAAAATGGTAAAACCCATCACAAGATACCTAGCACAACATTGATATTTAGTCTTTGGACAAAAATGTCAATTTGTAAGTGGTACTCTCAACGCAGTAATCAAATATTGACAATAAATTCATGTCAAATAATAAGCCTTTCTTTGGACCGACAAATTATTTACATGGAAGAAAAGAACCGAATAACTATCACATATTTATTACCACAGTGTATTTAAAATGTCTGCCAAATAACAACTTTTCTTTGGACCAATCATTATTCGCATGAAAAATGAACCACAAACAACTTTCTTTATATTTAATAATCAATCAATTTTCACATAAGTCACTTTGACGATATTAAGTTTCCATTAACTAATCAAAATATAAAAAATAAGTAGCCTAACCAAAATTGAATTTAATCAAGGTCTCATAATTTTTTGTCTAGTCATATGACCACATGTATGTTTAAATTTCTGCCAAACAATAACTTTCCTTTGGGCCAATTACCATTGGCACGAAACTCAAACACACATGACCAACCTTATACTATAAATTAATTAATTTACACAAAAAACTACTTTGACAGCATTTAAGTTTCAAATAATCAATCTAAAAATATAAGTAACTTAATTAAATTCATGAATATATATCACAAAAGACAATCCAAATATATATATATATATATATATATATATATATATATATATATATATATATATATATATAAGGATTCCTTATTAATTCTATCATAATTCACGTGGGTTCCATATCCATACTTTCCCACTATTTATTTATTCCAAAATAAAACTCAAATATAAGTAGAATTAAGATATCTTTATGCATCATAAATCAAGAATCAAGGTGCCAAAAGATATCAAACTTCAAAAATTTCCATAAATTAATAATCAAGATTATAAAAAAAACACGATAAACTTTATTCCTTAGAAAAAGGAGCCATAAATTGGTATACATAACCAACCCATAATCTTGATTATTTTGAATTATAAAATAACTGAACATGCACAATATAACTAAAATTATCAAAGATGATACCAGTAAATTATTTCATGTTAATGTAACATGAATCTTAATTATGTGCATTATTATTTCTTTCTCATTTCTTGAAAATTCATTAGATGATGCAATTATATTTAACAAATACAAATCATCAAATCTAGATAGAGAATCAAAATTAATAAATTTGGAATTAACAGTAAGACTAAATTTTCTATTTCAAAATGAACAAGAACGATCAAATTTGTCCATAAATAGAAACCGAATTCCATCTAAATCCAAATAATTTCATTCTCAAAGGATAACATAAATGTCTTTATTACTTTAATAGTTTTTCATTCACTATAGTAGATGTATCTTTAACAATCACTGAATTTTCTATAATTTAGACAACCCTTATTCAAACATCAAATATGATATTTGACGTATTTATTATTTATCTTTATCCAAAGTCTTTCCACAAAAATATCAAGAAAATTCTTTAATTTAATTTGTTCCATTTTCTTGTTTCTTATGTGGACCAAAACCTCAAACTTTTTTATATTCTATATTTTCTTTCCGAATAATTAGTGACTTTGGTGCCAAACAAATTTATGTTTGGCAAGTTTAGTCCCAAAATATGTTTTTTAACTTTTAAGGTCCCAAACTTTTTTTTAAAGTGAACAATAAAGTCCCTTTGGACGGATTCTGTCAAAATTTTTAAAAATTTAACGGTTTTTAAATTTAATTAATTAAAATAAAGATAAAAAGTCATTACAAAATGACAAAACTAAAAATAATATTTAAATAAAACTATAAAAATGTCCTCACATTTAAAATTTTAAAAATAAAAAATCTATCAAATTCTTCGTCAATCTTCATTTTCTTCGAATACAAATCCGATTTTTATTGTTTTCTAACATTTTTAAAAAACATATATATAAAAAAAAGAAAAAAAAGAAGAAGAACATGAACATTTTTTTTATTAATAATGAAACTTTTTCTCCCAACAAAAATATTTCAATAGAAAGTTTTTCTTTTTACAAACATTCTGTCTTTTTTTTTTCCTTTACAAAGATTTTTATTTCTTTATAATAAAAATCTTGTTTGTAATCGGAGAAGAAGAAGATTGACCAAGAAATTTTGATATTGTCACTATTTTGATGGATTTTTTATTTTTAAAATTTAAAATATAAAAATATTTTTATTCATTTATTTAAATAATTTTTTATTTTTTTTTCTTTTTACATGTAATGACTTTTTTACCCTTGTTTTAATTAACTAAATGTAAAAACCGTTAGATTTTTAGGGTTTTTGACAGAATCCGTCGAAGGGGACTTTATTGTTCACTTCAAAAAATGTTTGGGACCTTAAAAGTTAAAAAAATATTTTGGGATTAAACTTGTCAAACATAAATTTGTTTGGGACCAAACTCACCAATTATTCTTTTCTTTCCTTTAACATTACCCGTAAATTCCAAATGAGAATACCAACACTTCATCTTGCTTTATCTCTCTTTTTCTTGAAGAAAAATATGAAATTAACTCATTAAGAGTCATTTTCTCCTTTAATCAATTATAATTTATAATTGTCCATAAGTTGACTGAATTATACTAGAAGAGAGATAAAAAAAAGAAATGCACTGTGATGCCTTAAAATGTCTAACTTCCCTGCTTTTAACACTAAAGTAAGATGAAATGTTTTCCATATATAAGTACTGTCAGTTATTCTCATTATCCTTATATTTTATAGAAACAAACTTCCATAAAAATTCATAATTGTTTCTATTTTTATTTTTTGAATCATACAAAAGTATAATTACAAAGCTTTAATTTATGTAGTGTTTTAAATTATGCATGAAAATTTCTAATTGCATGAATAAAATAAAAACAATAAGAAAAGATTCCAAACAAATTTAGTGTAGGAAAGAAAATATAATAAACTATATTTTTTATCCCAAAATAATAATATATTTATACTTTAAAATAAAGTATAATACTCATGTAGCATGGATCCCACCATAATATATATACATATAAAAAATATATTCATAATATATATATATATATATAAAATAAAAAATGTATATATATATATATATTCAAATCCTTGAAACTTTAAAAATTTTATAAAGATAAAATAATAATAATAATAATAAACTTTAATTTATTTTAAAAACAAAAAAAAATCGATAGTGGTGAAATATTAAATCACATCTAAAAACTGTATATATAGCCACTAAAAAGAACTATAAACATATAAACGCAATACATAATATCTTAAAGAAAAAACTATGCCACAAAATTCTAATTTGATTAATTACCCACCAAATTCATAATAAACTCATGGACAATATAAAAATAAAAGAAAAATAGCCTTATTCCTTATAAATTTTGAATGAAAACTCAATTTTTTATTTATGAATAAAAACTTTAATTTTTTAATTTTGAATGAAAACTGAATTCTTTAATTTTGGGATAAAAACTGAATTCTTTAATTCTTAGATGAAAATTGAATTCTTTAATTTTGAATTTTCAAGAAAAGGAAAAATCTTTTAAAAAATCAATTTTATAAATTGACTTTATACAAAACCGAATTAAATTGAAAACCAAAAGGTTTTCATCTTAAGTGAAGTTTAATTCCTTAATTGTGCTTAATTCAATAGTTCCTTATGTATGTGTACCAAAACTAATATATATAAATATATAATTCCAGTACATATTCTGTGTGTGTATATTCTTTACAAGAAGCAAAAAAAAAAAAAAAAAAAAAAAAAAAAAAACATATATATATATATATATTTCAGCCTTCCAAAAAAAAATATAAATTTATATTATTAAATAATTAATAATATATTTAGAATTTCTAAAAATATATCCTTAGAAGTCAAACCTTTAACTAATAAAGACAAAAACGTAATCTTTAAAAATTTAAAACCTAATCATCAATTTATTAATTAATTTGATAAATCTCCATAATCTTTTCTGAGATCTTGACTAAATAAACCTAAAAGTTTAATCTTTTAACCGATATTAATTGATTTCATGAATCTCCATAATCTTTTCTGAGATCTTGACTAAATAAACTTAAAAAGGTTTAATCTTTTAGCCGATTATGAATTACCCAAAAAATATTTTAATAACCCAAATATATTCTTAATAATCCAACATATAGGTTCTGATATCACTTGATAGAATAAAATACATATGTATTCTATATATTCCTTAAACCTAATCCCATAAGACCTAATATGTCAAATTAATAAGAATATTAAAAACTAAATTAATAAGAATATTAAAAACAAAATTGCAGAAGCGTACTTGATTTAATCCTGTATCACCAACATATTCTTTAAGAATCTTACAAGACCCTTTCTTCGTAACTTGTCAAAAGTAGATGAAAGTCTTCCAAGAGATCTATCGGAGTTAGGGTTCTGTTCTACTGACGGGATATAGAATAGACACTCTCAATAAACTCTCGGCGACCATAACCAATATATAATAATAATATTTCTAGCCAACCCATCAGAATCTAGGGAATATGGCCTCTACATATGTGAGCTCATACTTATTGTTGATACATATTAACCCAATAAAATTAATTAGATCACTTTAATAGGGCTTAATAAAATATGATAGCTTTAAATACATAATTGACATATGAGCCCACATGATTTATTAAAATAAATCTAACATTGTTGGGTAGCGAGCTGCTCTCCTTCAACTATTAGGAATGATTGAAAGTGATGGCAAGGGAAACTATTTAGGGATGCCCTTGCAATTGGCCGCTCTAAAAAACAAACGTTCTTCTCTTTGTTAAATAGTGTGGAAAAAGAGTCCTAGTTGAAAAGAAAAGTTTTTGTTTAGTGGGGAAAGAACTGTTGGTGAAGTCCATTTTGCAATCTATTTCAACCTATTTAATGTCACTATACTTCATTCCTAAAGGTATCATCTATGATTTGATGAAATTGATAAGGCAATCTTGGTGGAGATTAGGGACAAAGGATGGCATGAATTCGATATCATGGGCTATGATCTTCTAAAAGAAAACCAAAGGTGAATTGGGTTTTAAAATTGTTAAGGCTAGTGAAATTCTATCACTTTTGTTATTCAATTTGTATTGTTCTTTCAATTACTCTCATATTCTCTCATTTTCTCTCATTTTGTCTTGGAGTCTTGTCTAAATCAAGAAGAATTTCTTGAGGATTTGTTGTTATTGTGTGTTAGTGATTATCAATTTCTCTTTGAGTGTGACGAGTTTGAGAGTTGTCTAAACCAAGAAGCTCTTGGATTCATATTCTTGGAGTGATTCTTAATATCACTAATCCTCCAAGGTTATGATATAGGAAGTTGCCTCAACCATAAGGAATTGTATACATCAAGATCTTGGGGAGAAGTTGGTGATTGTTGAAGGTTTTTCATCACATCTATAAAGTTCTTGGAGATTCAAGAGATTGTTACTTTTGTTGTACATCTTCTACCTCTTTAATTTTTATTAATTTTGGTATTGATGTTTTAGAGCACAATTTCTATTTAAGGATCTCTATATTTTACCTTTCTTATAGGATTGAATATGAGAATAATAATTTGATTCATCTATTTGATATTCATATGTGATCTATGATTATTTTTCTTAGTACCTTGCATCATATCTTTTGAAATTGCATCTTATGGATGTGAGTTTCAAGGAGATGTATCTTTGGTCATAGATATGTGATAGGGTTTGAGGTAAACATGTAATGTTAATGTTATATAATAAGATATATATATATTATTGTCCTAGACCTAATGGAATTTTGTTTTAGATAATTTCGATATGGATTAATTCTTTTAGATCTCACTTCTTCATTACAATTTTTTTAAAAAATTTTAATTATATTATTTTTTATATAAGAACTTCTTCATATATATATATATATATTGAAAATTTTGTGTAATTGTTGATAGTACTCCTCTTGAAGGTGATTTACAACTAGCAATCTGCAAAATAAAGAAGTCACAACGGTGGGGTACCGAAGATGACCCTCCAATAGTTTTGTTAGAAGAGTATATGAAATTCTATAAGTAAATGTAAATATGTATATCAAATAATGTAAGGTTTTAGATAGAAGAAAAGAGCAAAAAGATCCTTCTCCTCATTTCTTCCTTATATTTATAGTAGAAAACTTACTTGATTTACCATATGGAGTAAATAATTATTTATCATTAGTTGATGAATCATCCTGGACACCTGTCGGTTGTAATGCTTCAATTATGTATACGTGTAATTATTCAGGGACACTAATCCTGAATCAATTTAGAATTTGACACCCGTTATTAACTCATCATTATCCTTGAGGATATTGAAGATCCTTGATTATGATAAAGGTGATTGGGGTGTAGAATACTTCGACACTTTGCTTTCAGAATAGAGGAAAGTCGAAGTATAGTTCCCAAATGATGACCCTTCTTGGTATTCTTGGTGTCTTTCGTATCTTCTTCCAATCGGAGTGTAACATAGCATTGTAATTATTCGCACTCCGATGATTAACTGATGACGTGGCTATTTGTAGAATTTTTTTTCTCTTCAGTGGCCCCCCAAATTGAGAAGATTAGTTTGAATTTTCTCAATCTGTAATGTATGGAGTTTCAGGGGAGTATGAAGAGTCCAGAAGTATTTCGAGCGTCTTGGGGAATTTTGAAATTCTCGAAAATAATTAATAGCTGTTATCCATAAATGAGGAGAGAGGAGTGTAAACATTTTTATCATTGCATTGAGGTTATCGAGGCAATGATGTCGTTGAAAGAGGCGAAATTTGGGGACACGAAGCGACGGATTGGATGGTTGGCGTGATTCAATATCCCAAAAGATTTAATTTCGGCCAAACTTCTTCAACACACTTCTTCATTTATTATTATTATAATAACAAAATAGATAATAAATAAGTAAATAATGTTATGAAAATTTTAAAAATACCTTATTTTTCGTCTATAAATACCTTGAAGTTTTTATTTCTTCTCTTTTATGAAACTTTTCAAAGCGTTCGTATATCGTACCCATATTTCTTCCAGAAAAGTTTGACCCTTCAAGAATCTTCAAAATTTCCATTTTATGCTAAAGTTGTTCCAAACCTCATTCCTTCGTCTTGTCTTCTAGTTTGATTATTTCCAACATAGTTCTTCATCTTCGTTACTTCATCTACAAAAAGGTATTGAATAAAAATTTTGACTTTTATTTTTACTTGAATCAAGAAGTCTGAGTGTTTAAATTTAAGGAGGAGAAAGGGCGTTCATGAGAATCGTCTTTGGTTATTAATCTGGGTAGGAAAAAGGTAAGATTTTATGGGTTAAAGGTCATTCCTTCTAAAGAGGGGAACAAAAATGATTTGTTTGAGAAGAAATGGTTTTATTCGTATATGTTTAGGAAGAATCATAAATGTAAGGTGTTTTTGAAGGGTTTAGCATTTTAGGCGAAGTACAAAAACTTTAACTAATTTATTTTAAAAATACTTATTCTCAGGTTGCAATGTCGAATACTGAGAATTCTGAAAGTTTAGCTCCTGAGGTTATTGGAGTGGAGTTTGATGATTCAACATCTACTTCGATTGAAAAGATGTTCGAGGAAGACGATGAAACTTCAAGTGAAGAAAGTGTAAGAAGTAAAAGGGAACAAAGAAATACTCCGGCAATCACTGATGATATGTTTGTGGTATCGGTTGCCCAGACTTCGATGAGCGTTTCATATGATAATTTGACAATTCCCATAGCTATTCCTTTAGATCCCAAATTTCCTAAGACTGTTTATGCCAGAGTTACGGCTACTAGTGACATCCCAGACCCCAGTATTTTAAATAGGGATGAGGATGATGATTGACGATGTTCCTAGAACAAAAAAACAATTGCCTAGTGACTTTGCCTTAAAAAGGAATCTCCTTAGTGCGGAGTTAGATGCCTTGACAGTAGGCTTGGATAGGACAAGATTTAGAATGTTTTATATGCCCACCTGCCCTCCACTGTCTGATTTCTTTATACGAATTCCAGTTGACCATTTTCTTTGTGGTCTGAGTTTACCTTTGGACCCCGCCTTTTGTGATTTTTTGCATTCGATATGTTCTCAACCAGCCCATGCCCATCCCAATGGAATTAGATACTTTTTCTCACTTATAATTTTGTGTAGGCGGATAGATGTTGAGATTCTAATCTCGTACTTTGCACTTTCTTTTCTATGCTTCTTATGAATAATTTAACCTTTTCACTTCGTCCTCGACAAAAGGTAGTTACCCTCTTTGAGCCTGCCCCAAATAAAATTGGTCTTTGGAGAGAAAGATGGGTTTGTGTAGAAACCGCTTTAGGTTTTCCTTTCTATCCAAAGTGTAAATCTCTTCTTCCATTAAGTAAAGTGTATAAGAAGACGAAGTACTCAGACTCGGATAAATAGCTTTTGGACTATATTCAGAGTGAATTAGGAGATAGTTCCAAAAATCAAACGAAATATTTTTTACTAAGGATTTGATAGATAATTCTAGTAGATATTTTTGTGGAATAGGGGGTTTAAAAGTTGATGTCCGTCGACAAGAATTAGGGTTAGAGGACAACACTGAATACCAGATGTGGAGATTACATCTGAATAGGGTTTTTCAAACGAATGTCCAGAGTGTAGTAACCCACAAAATCTTGGGTGTCTTCCAGAAAAGGATAAAGGTTGATGATTTTTTCAAACTTTATTTTCTTCAGTCGGTTTCATCTAATCTCATCATTGTTGTTAACTTATCCTCTTCTTTTTCAGATATGGCCGCTAATTTTTACAGACGCCGCGATGCTCTTTTGGGAGAGAGGGAAAAAGCAATCAGCAACATCGTGTCGAATCCTGCCCACGCGGTTGATAAAGCATCTCTGACTACAGTGCCTGCTTCTTCAGGAGATGCTAATACTACTACTCCGTCTGCTGACACGTCGCTAGGGGTTCCCCTTGTTCAGTCTAAAAAATCTAATAAGGCAAAGGGGAAGAAAATTGCTTCTTCGACTTCGAAGGTTAAAAGAGCTCATGAAGGAACCGAGGTTGAAGGCCCTAGGAAAAAATCTTCACAAGGTCCTCGTCTGGCTACTGTAACAGAGTCTGATGAGACGATGAGCTAGGTGGTTCACACTCCGGAATCTGGCAAGGTATCTGGAGAGTCCTCTCAAAGTCTACCCAATTATCCCTGGACTAGAGAAGGTTTCAAATTGCCAGAGTCCAAGAAAGAACTCTTCAAGCTTTCCCAAGAAATCCAAAAACTCACTCCGCCATTAACCAATCTGATGCTTTCCGATTCTAGGATTGGAAAATTTTTTGGCAGAGCCGTTTTGTCTCGAGGTATGGATACTGACACATATGCCCATGCCCTAAGTCACTCCATCGAAGTGGAAGACACGATTAGCCAAATTGGTGTCCACCTCTCAGGTAAATAAACTCTTGTATAAAGACTTAAAAATTGTTTTATAAATGTTTTCAAGTCTTCTCACTTCATTTCCTTTTATTTTCTTTGTCAGGCTCAAACGTTCATTACTCACCTTGGTCGTATGGCCTCCTCAGCCAACACTTCAAAGATTATGCAAATAAGTCTTGAGAAGAAGTGCGCAAACTTGGAAAGTTTGTTGTCTTCGAAGTTGAAGGCTTAGATCTTTCCGAGTCGAAGCTCAAATCTACAGAGGAAAACTTAGCTCTGGTGATTGAGCAAAAGGATAAGCAATCCGATGAGCTTAATTCATACAAAAATGCAAATGAAGACATTAAAGCTCAGCTTCGTGAGCAAGACAAAAAGCTGAAGGAGTCAGAGGCGAAGTATAGGGCTGCTGAGGAGAGGATTAAATATCTTGAATCAAAGGAGTACACCGCCAAAATAATTGACGTGTTTCGAGAGATAGAGGAGTACGATCAGGAACTTTTTAACAAGTGTAATGGTTTCTTTGACCGAGGGTTTGCTCATGTACTCTGAAATTTTCACCAGTTTATCCCTGATAAGACTCAGATGGTTCATGTGTATCTTGGTACTTATGCCGATCCACGCTTCAGAAATGGGTGCGACTTTGTGCCATACACTGAAGATTAAATGAAGGAGATAATGGAGTTGGATCAGAATGAGGGAAGAACTTGGAACCCGCCTCCACTAACTTCGCCAAACCTGACTGATCTGGTCAAGCAGATTGGAGGAGCTAAATATATGGAGTTTTCAATGACTCCGAACAAAGTGAATCCTTTTGTGGAAAACTAGTCAACTGAAGTTGGCTAGACTTCGGTTGTTGATCCCATAGAGGATGCTTAAAATGTAATAGATAGAATTTCTTTCTTTTGGAATATATATGTATTTTGGCTATCTTCAAAATTTCATTTTGTTAAGTTTTTTAACTTCGATTAACTGATAAATACCAAAAAATGTTCAATCATATTTAACGAGAACAAAATTTAAGTACAACTTCGAAGCGTAAAAACTTTAAATAATTTCAATCAAGTAAAATAACTTGAAAGATGAAACTTAACAACTCGTGCCGTTTAACTATCAAGCACAAAAAACTTGAATTTTGACACCATGTTTTAACTTCAAATGTTTTAACATTTGGAATCGTTTAGTATTCGTAAGAAAATATAAATTTTAAACAATCTTCGAAGTATATAGAAATTAGACTCACCAACTTGTGCCATTAATAATCAAGTACAAAAACTTGAATTTTAACACCAAGTTTTGAGCTTAAAGTACAAAATGTTAAAGATCATATATAATATTTTTTTAAATGATCTGAATGTCATGGATTTGGGAGTAAAACTCCTTCCTCATTAACCAGGCGGTATGTACCTTTTTTTACTTCACTTTGTATCTTGTACGAACCTTTCCAATTTAGAGTCAATTTATCTACGTCAAGCACCCTAGCTGTACCTTCAATTTTGCGAAGCACCCAATCTTCGATGTGTAGAGGTCGTAAACTCGAGTTCGGATACTGTCATTGATATTATATGTTACAATTCGGTGTGTAGGAAGGGTGAGTTTGGCTGGTGCAACAACTTCACTTCCATAAACAAGGGAGAAAGGAGTTTCCCCAGTTGGCCCCTGAGCCGAAGTTCAAACTGACGATAATTGATATGCACAAATCATATCACTTTTTTAGCATGTTTTTAGGCACAAATTAGGGCAAAATTGGAACCAAATCGACCTTAATTGATTGATATTAACACAATTTTGCAGAATTTGTGATTTTGGAAGTTTCAGGTGAAATGTGCAAGAAAATAGCAAATATTGAGGTAAAAATGCAATTTTTGGAACTTCTCAGTTCAGGTTGGGCGTCCCAAGCTCAGGACGAGCTTCCCAACCTGGTCAAAGCACTAGGATGGGCATCCTGACCCAGTCAATAGACTCGGGATGGGCGTCCCGAGTGGTAGATACAAGTCCCACATCGAATTTCCAAGAGAAATTCACTCCTTTCACCTGCTATAAATACCCCAGGCCTTCCTCAATTGAAATCCTTCCCTCACCACTGAATACGAGTCATTCAGCATCTTCGAGTGCATTCCTAATCACTCGATTTGAGTCAATTAGTGGCTCAAGTGCATCTTTCTGCACTCACTCGAGTATATTAGCAATAAAAGAGAGCTAGTGTCTCGTTTTCTTTGTTTCCTGAGTATTCCTCTCAGGTTCTTAGAATTCGATTAGATAGGATTCGTTTTTTATATTCATAGAATACCCGAGATTTTGTTAGGAGATCTTAAGAGGGCATTAGGTGAGCGAAGAGCTAGTCAACAGGGTATTACTTAAGCCCAGGATGTAAGGTAAAGTAATCGCTACTAGTCTAAGGAAGCGTTCTCTGAAGGTTCTGCTGATCAGAGTTAGGTCAACCAATCCAAGATATACAAGTAGTCGCTCCACCGGCGGACCTGATAAAGGGTGAATACTTTATGGTGGTGGTCCCCTAGATCCTCTCTATATATTCTGTATTGTGTTTATCTAAATATAATTTTGAATGTCAAACTATGATTGCTTTGTTATATATGCTTTGCATGTTGAAGTTACACTCATTTTTCCAAAAAGGTCACCGGCTAAAACATACATTATGACTGATTATCTGCTTGCTCTTTTAAACTAGATGAACAGTTATAGACAATTCCTAACCACGATCTAATCATAACCTGTTTAGTTTAACATGCCTTAATTTAGGATAAAAAAACATTAAGGTCTGCCATATTAGTTGAAATAACTTATAGATCACCATGTTTGTTAGAGTAGTCTAATGAGGCTGAGTTTGTTCTCTTTGTCGGCGTTAGGGTGAGTGGCATGAATTCTTGAGTGACACAGGTTTTCATGGATACCTTTAACTCGAATCGTGAGTAGGGCCATCATTAAGGTAGGGTGGTTTATCAGGTAACTCAGATGTGGTACACAGGTAAGATACAGTACATAATTGCATTCTAGACCAAGATATATCTAAAATATTAGAAGATAAGTCAATCAACATGTATAAACAATACAACATACATCAAAACTCATGTTTATTTGATACTCTTGCATGCTAAATTACTTGTGTGTTATGTGTGAATGAGATCACAACTCCATCAAAGTTATTGATGACAGATTAGTTAATTGAATGAATACATAGATATTAGGGTTTGTTGAGTCCTTTTTGGTTAATGCTTGTGTTGTAATTGTTGGAACATAATGAATTTGTGATATATTGGCATTCTTACTAATGACATGGAATGGATGAAGAGAAATACTTGGCTGAAATGATATACATGATTAATGATAGTAATTTTGGTGTAATTCAGAGTGTGAGAATTTTGAAAGATACACACACACACACACACACACACACACACACACACACACACACACACACATATATATATATATATATATATATATATATATGTTTTAGATCGAGGGTGAAGATTACACTTTCATTAAAGAATCAAGGGTCAAGATCAAAGGTGGAGATTGAACTATTATTAAAAGCATCAATGGTCAAGATTATTGGGTTTTTGTGTAAATGCATTTATATGTGAATATCTAGATATTCACATTAGAAACAAGATATTTTTTGAAGAGAGAAAAATTATGGTGAATGCAAATATGTGAATATATATAGATATTCACGTTAGAAACAAAGTTTTTTTTGAAAAAAAAAGGAGAATAAAAAAAAGAGAGAGAAATTCTAGTTGTGAGCAGTAGAGATTTTTGAAAGAAAATTCAAGAAAAACACACATTCTAGTTGTGGGCAGTAGAGACTTTTGAAAGAAAAATCAAGAAAAACACACAGTGACAATCATCTCAAATCTTGAAGAAGAGTTTTGGAGGATACATTATAGAAAGATTATTCATCAACTTGGAGGTGACAGATCAATCCTCTTTTTCTGTTGATGTATTATACATATTTGAAATATCTTGTTGAACATTAAATTCTTGTTATATCTTTGGGGTATGTTTTGAATTTGCCTAACATAAGTGATAGGGAAGGCATCATTTCTATTGGGTAGAGTAGGAAGTGATTGTACTCTTTATCTTATGGAATTGTATTTGTGTGAGTAAGGGAGTGAGCCTTCTTTGTAGCTCTAGTGAAGAGCGTTGTGATAAACAAGTAACTAGTGAAGTTGTAGTGAAAGGGTAGTGAACCCTGTCACCGTGGATGTAGCCTACCTTGTTGGTGGTGAACCACGTAAATTGATTGTCTCCTTTATTTTCATGCAAGTGTGTGTGTGTTAACATTGGTATATTAACTAAAAGAATACCTCTCAAGAAATGGATCACAATAATTAAACTACACACAAACAATTGCTTGTGTTGCTGAAATTTTGTATAAATCTTTGTTGGGGTGCTAAAATCTACAAAAACAGTACGTTAAATTTTTGAAAAGAGTTAAACACTGATTCACCCCCCCTCTCAGTGAATTCCTTGGGCATAACAATTGGTATCAGAGCCAAGGTTGAATGTGATTTGGTTTAAACACCTATCCTGTGCATGCTGAGATTTATCTTGATTACTAGGTGGTTTATTCTCATTGTTCTTGAAGCAATTGTTGATATTATATTGCAGCTATTTTTCCTGAATTTGAGCAACATTATTTGAAGTGTTTATTGTGCATATTCTCTCTATTGGAGTATGGGTTCGAGTGTGGTAAACAGCAAATGAGTTCCTATCTTTGATGGTCAGAATTTTCAGTTTTGGAAAGCAAGAATGAATGCATATCTTCTATCCATGGGTCTTGCTGTTCAGAAAATTGTTAAAGATGGATATATAAAAGTCGAAGAAGATGGTTCTATGGCAGCAGCTGATATTAAAAATATTGAGCTTGATGGGAAGGTAATCAATGCCTTATATGCTGCCTTGACTCAAAAAGAGCTTGCCAAAGTTATAAATTGCAAGACATCACATGATATATGGGAAAAGCTAAGGAATATTTATGAAGGAGACTCAAAGATAAAGGAAGCTAAACTACAAATTTACAGAAGTAAGTTTGAGGCTCTAAGTATGTCAAATGATGAGACCATTGAAGATTATTTTAACAGGGTTATTGACATTGTAAGTTCCATGACTGGACTTGGAGAAAAGGTTGAGGACTCTATAGTTGTGAAGAAGATTTTGAGATCACTTCCTGATAGATATGATGCTAAAGTTTCAGCCATTGAATAAAGAGACCTTGATTTTGTGTCCATGGATGATCTACAAAGTACTCTCATTGCATATGAAATGAGAACAAGTAGCAAAAGAGAACAAACAACCAGTTCATCAAAAGAGGCTGCTTTCAAGACTATGAAGTCTCTTAAAATTAAAGAGAATGAACCTGATATTGATGATGATGATGAGTTTGAAAGAGCAATGGTTTTTATCTCAAGAAAGTTTAAAAGTAAAAGAGGAAAATACAAAGGAAAACTACCTTTGAAGTGTTTCAATTGTGGTGGCATAGGACACTTTGCATTTAAATGCCCTAAGAAAATTGAAGATGAAAATGATGATCATTCTTTTAAGAGAGCTAAAAAGGGGTTTGATTCGAGGAGTAAGGAGAAAACTTACTCTAAGGCAAATGGAAATACGTCCTATAGAAAGAGAAACTACATGAGCAAGAAGTACAAGAAAATTTCAGATTCCGAAAGTGATTCATATTCAAGTGACATTGATGATTCAGAAGATGAAGAAAATCTTATGGTTGTAAAAGTTAATTCTTCTTGTGAGGAAGAACAATCTGAAGAAGAAATAGAAGGTAGAATTAATTTGAAACTTGAACTTGAAGGTGAACTTAATGAATTGAGCAAACAAAGAAATAAAGCTAAAAGAGCCACTGCTGCAATGAAAGATATACAATCTATTGCTGAAAGATTTGAAGATGAGAAGATAGTCCTTGAAGAAGACAAAAGTGGTTCATCCAACATTTGATATATGTGATTCAAATACTACAAAGGAAGAAAATAGAGAGGCACAACATAAAATTAATGGAAATCAGTCTCTTAAATTTCCGTTTGGAAGACATGGTAGTTTTAGGAGATTCAATGTGTATTGTTTCAGTTGTGGTAAGTATGGACATCGAGCAATTGTTTGTAGAAACAATAACAGATCACAGGTTGGTTCATATCCATTTTAAGGCAGTTTGGTAATTGGTTTGGGTATAATTATCAAAACAGAGGAAGATGGGGAAATCAATTTCAGCATGTAAAACAAGATTCAAGATCTTTTACTACAAGAAGGATTCACCCACACATGAGAAGAATGAAATCTGCTACATCATTTTTTTGTCCTTTGAACAACAAGTTCAAAACTTTGAATGAAAATGTTATTGAGTGTGAAAGATGCAACTTGATAGGTCATTGTGCTGCAGAATGCATGACCATTCTGCCCAACCAAATTCCAAGACATGTCAATCTGAATAATCAAGAAGGGAGAGGATATTTTAAGGGAAAGAAAGTGTATAGAAAAGTGGAAAGGAGTGAACAAGAAAATGTCGTAGAAATTGCGTTGAAGACCAAAACAAAAGGAGCATCATGGGTCATGGATAGTGGTTGTACTTCTCATATGACAGGAGATAAAAAGCTTCTGAAGAACACACAAGATGTTGATAAAGGCTTTGTGAAATTTGCTGATAAAAGTGGTCTAAAGATTAAAGGCTTGGGTGAAGTTAATTTTGGAAGTGAAAAACTATGTTCTAAAGAAGTTTTATTTGTTGATGGGCTCAAGTATAATTTGATGAGTGTGAGTCAACTTTGTGATTGTGGACATGAAGTATTATTTACACAACAAGGCTGCATTGTGAAGAGTTCCAAGAATGGCGAGATTGTTGCAAAAGGAACAAGGAACAGGAAGGACTTATATCTCATTAATGAGAAAGAAAATACTTGCTTGTTGTCTAGTTCAAATGAAAATATACTGTGGCACAAGAGATTGGGACACATCAATCAGAAAAGCATGAGAGAACTTGTGAAGAACAAAGCTGTTAGAAACCTGCCTGAATTAAAGAGAGACAAAGATTCAATTTGCTCGACATGTCAGAAAGGAAAAATGGCAAACATTTCTCACAACTTGAAAGAGCACAATTCAAAAGCAGTACTTGATATGCATAAATTATATCACATTTTTAGCATGTTTTTAGGCATAATTTAGGGTGAAATTGAGGGCAAATCGGTCTTAATTGATTGTTATTAACTCAATTTCACACTTTTTGTGATTTTGGAAGTGTTAGGTGAAAAGTAGAAGAAACTGGCAAATTTCAGGGTAAAAACACAAATTTTCAGAAGTTCGGAAGTCGGGGAGGGCGTCCCGAATCAAGATGAGCGTCCTGACCTGGTCAACAGGCCGGGACAGGCGTCCCAATCCAGGACGGGCGTCCCGGATGCCTGGTCAATGTCCCACATCGAAATTCTTGGAAAAACTCTAGAAAGCTGCTATAAATACCCCAGGCCTTCCTTAGTTGAATTCATTCCTCTCCACTCAATCTGAGTCATTTAGTGACTTAAGTTGTACATTTTTCTCGAGTACATAAGTCACTTAGAGACTCGGGTTCAATATAAGTTTTCTTCTATTTTTAGTTAGTGTTTCGTTTTCTTAGTTTATGAGAATTAGTCTCAGATCTTAGGCTTCGATAGATAGGTTCGTTTCTGGTATTCATAGAATACCCGGGATTTCGTTAGGAGATCCTAAGAGGGCTCTAGGCGTTTGAAGAGTCAGTCCATAGGGTTGGGCCTAAGCTGGGTATTAAGGTAAGGTCCATCTACTAGGCTGAGGAAGCGTCCTCCGAAGGTTCTGTCGAGCAGAGTCGGGTCGAGCAGTACGACATATACAAGCAGTTGCTCCATCGGTGAGACTAAGTAAAGGGTGATTTCTTTATGGCATCAGTCCCCCTGTCCCCCTCTTTATATGTTTGTATTGTGTTTGTCCAAAGATTTATTATGAATATGAGATTATGATTTTTATGAATATCTGTTATATGTGTTGAAGTTTTTATGATTTTCCGGAAATGGCCACCTGCTTAATATTCATTATGTCTGCATGTCTAATATAGTCTCTTTTAAACTAAATTTAGGGTTATAGACAATTCCTAACCACGGTCTATTCATAACCTGTTTAGTTTAACAGACATCAATTAGTATTGGTGTCTTCCATATTAGATAAAATAACCTGCGGAACACCCTGTTTGTTAGAGTAGTCTAAGTAGGCTGAGTTGAGCATTTATGCCGGCGGTTAGGGGCGAGCGACATGATCCCCTAAGTGACATAGGGCTTTCATGGATGTCTTTAGCTCGAACCGTGAGTACGGCCGTTAACCTTGGCGATGGGGCGGTTTATCAGATAACTTGGATGTGGTACACCTTTAGACTCAGAACATAGTTGCAATCCAGGCCAAGACATCTCTAAAATACTCGAAGATAGGCCAATCAACATATAGGAACAGTATAATATAGAATTAGGACATTATCTATAAAACACTTGTAGGCTTTAATAGACTTAAACCTAGTGGAGAATGAATCACCCTCTCATCAAAGTTATTGATGACGATTGCATAACTGAATCATAAGATAAGAGTTAGGGTAAAAGGCTAGTTACTACTAAGCCGTTACCACTTCCCTGGGAGTACGATATTTAATCTAATAAAATCGTAGATACTTTCCAACAGGCTAGCTACACGATAGGTACTCTGCCTTAGGTTCTGACTGATTAAGTTACACCTTAAAAGACTAAATGTGACAATTAGTCAACCTCAGTCCTTAATTACTCATAATCGCCATAGGGTAAAACAACACCTATTTAGCATATCAGTCGGGAACGCATCAGATTTTTGGCGCCGTTGCCGGGGAAATATGATAATGAATTTAGGATTATTGGCCACAATTCTAGAAATTTATGATAGGTAACGGTAGTAACCTAGAATTTAGACCTACACTTATCTTATGCTAGTTAGACAATCACTTTCCGAAATATAGGGTTATCACTAACTAATTTTAGATATTATCTGAAATTAAGACATTTAGGTTAATCAAATTTTAGAAAATTATTCTAAAACCATATTGAGGAAATTTATTTGCTTTCTAAATAAAATATAAAAGAAAAAAAATGTTAAAAATTTTAAAAACCTGAAAATATCTTTTCTCTTTCTATTTTGTTTTTGTTATTTGTTATTCCTAACCAGACTTTGCACTCATAGATGAAGAGAACAAGAGCAGCTACTGATCAAGCAAAGAAAACAAAAAACCCTGACACTCCAGGACCAAAGAAGACCAAACCAGAAGGACCATCTAGGCCTGAACCAGAAATACCACGGGAGAATCCTCCTCCACAACCTATAGAAATAAATTCAAGCCTAGACACTAGTGACTTAGTGAGAATATTACTGAACGCCCGTGAGCCTAGTCCTACGGAAGAAGATCCTTCTGAAGATACCTTTCCTCCTAGAGAAGAACCTCAAAGATCTCCAGTTCACACTCCTGCCCAGAGAGTTCCTATAAATCCACCACCCCTTAACCAAACCCAAAACTCACCAACATCTCCTGAGTACACTCCAACACCCAATGAGCACACCCCTTCATCCGGGGGAAGTACTAACGGTTCTCATTCAGTGTTGTCCGTGCAGATAGACACTTTGGCTCAAAGGATCTATGAGATGGTGATAACTCTAAAATAATAGAGTTATTCACATCTAATTTGCCACATTTTATTCCTGTATTAACTGATTTTATTTGGAAAATGGAATAAAAATGTGTTGATTTGATATTTTCTCTCTTTTTACCTAAAAATGTGGATTATTGTTAAAAGTCAATTTAATATATATATATGTATACTATATATATATATATACATATATATACATACATATGATGAGATTCCTCTCAATTTTCTGCCAGATTTTCAGGAGAAAAGGTGCAGTGGCAGCTGCATTATACAAAAAAGAAGAAGCATATTTCCTAGTGGGTATATATATATATATATATATATATATATATATATATATGTATGTATATACATACACATGATGACAACTCTCAATTGCTGGCTGGTTTTGTGAGAGTAGGTGGAGAAAAGGGACAGCCTTGGTGTCAATTGCTATATATATATATGAGAGGGGAGAGAAGAGGTTCACGGGGAAGAGAGGAGGAGAAATAAGAGTACTACCATAGCTGTTGTATGTTTTGTGTTTAGTTACGGGCAACTTAGGACTTAGGCAGTAGGTAGCTTGTTTTGAGTTATTTTTGAGCTTAGATTAGAGAGGAAAATACCTGAGAAAGCTGGGGTGATATTGCTGGATTCTTGTAAGCTGGACAGAACCGAAGGCAGCAACATCACGTGGAGGAAACGAAGGATAGCAGCATCTTGATTAAATCCGATTTGGGGCAGTAGGGTGATCTCCGACCCGAGTAACCCTCTTTCCATTTCTTCAATTTGCTTACTGTTTTGTAATTGAATGTTCTTCAATTTGTTACTGTTTTGTAATTAAAAGATCTTTGTGATATGAGAATGTTTACATGTTTTCAAGGATTAATTAAAAGTGTTTTGGGATTGATATGTTTTCCGTCTTGGGATTGACTGGTGTCACTATGGACCTAGGGACTGTTTTTCCTATTACTTTGATCTTTGTCTTTCATGATTCGTTTCAGCAAAATATATATTCATAACTTGAAGGTGCTGTAGTCTAGTAAATTATAAACATGTGGAAAAACGTAATGTGGCATAAGATGAATAGAATGCATAAGTTTTGTGTATCGTTTTCTTTATTGATGCTTGTATGGGGCATGCTTAGTTTATTCATGCAATTACTTAAACGGATTAGGAATAACTTGCGGTTACGACTGTCCAAGTTATGTGTCGAACTAGTATCTGAATTTCTAACCGGAAGGGGTCTAGTTGACACGTTAATTGCATGACACTTGCTTGGGACGCATGACCGTGCGGTCAATATTGCAGGGGACACGACCAATTTCACTGCCTTGTGTTGTTCTAGGTTCACGGTACTTCATACTCCATGAGACGATGTTATCGGGGGTTTAGACTAGTAGGCTAAGTAGTCTGGGTAGAACCAGACCACTGTAGTGTTAATTTGGAAACCGAAAAGCATGCTTAGCATTCTTGGATTCACTATTGGTTTGTATTTGCATTTTTGGCTTGATTTTTTCAGCATTGTATTACCTGTTGTATTCTCATGGTGATTTTCCAGTAGGCTAACCTGTAGTAGTAGTTAGGTAGAATTGCTGCAGCATTGGTGATGCTGCAGCAATATCTTAGCAGTAGCTTAACCTCCGAATCTCCACCCATCATTCTTTATTCTTTTATTCTTTTAACCAACTGTAAATCATGTTTGCATGTATAATTGGCATACTAAATCCCTGTGGGATCGATAATCTTGTACTTAGGTACATATATTACTTGTTCACCGGTGTATACTTGCACTTGTTAAGATTGCGTTGATTTATTCTATTTTATTATCTTCTCAATTTGTGACACACGCACACAACGCAACAAGTTTTTGGCGCCGTTGCCGGGGATTTTTGTGTCAATTGATTGTAAATATTGTTTGCATTTGGTTATATTTTTGTTGTTTTATTGTTATACTCATTCTTGAGCTTATGAGATTATTGAAATGATTGTATGAAGGACGAATAAATTATGCATGGGCTGAACTGTTTTTGTGAATTATTGATCTGAATTATTTGTTAAATTTCAGCTTGTGTATCATTCATTCCTTAACGTGTGCTATTTTGCATGAGTAAAACGCGCAAGGGCTCTCAAGCTACAGTGCTGCCACTTGATCCAAAGATTGAGAGAACCACCAAGGCATTGAGGAAAAAGAAACAAACCAAGGACAAGGTAGACATGGCGGAGCAGCGTGTTGTAGAAAATGAACCTGTCTATAATCCTGTGGTGTTGGCAGACGATAGGGACCATGCTATTCGACAGTATGCGGTCCCTAAGTTTAATGAATTGAATCCAAGCATTGTGAGACCAGAGATTACTGCAGCCCAGTTCTAGCTGAAACCATTGATGTTTCAAATGTTGCAAACGGGATAGCAGATGAAGTGTTGAGGCTGAAATTGTTCCCGTACTCCCTAAAGACCTCTACAACAACCACCACCTTCAACGCTTTAGAAAACATGATGAGAGACTTCATGGCAAGGATAGATATAACCATACAGGGATTATCCTCTACTGTGCGAAACTTGGAAAGCCAAATGGGGCAGTTAGCTCAGGAGATGAGGAGCAGCCCACAAGGATCACTCCCAAGTGATACAGAAAATCCAAGGAGAGAAGAAACGAACATTGCAAAGCAGTAACACTACGAAGTGGCAGAATACTGGACGAGCCAAAAATGAAGTCTGGAGCAGCTGAGAAGACCAGTGAGCCCAGCCAGAATGCAGAAATTCCAGTAGCTGAAAAAAAAAATCAGGGGAGCCAAATGCTGCAGCATCGCAAATGCTGCAGCAAAACAGCATTCCAGAACAGCCGAATGCTACAACATCTCCGATGCTGCAGCAATGCAATATTCCAGAGAGCAAACCAGTACAACCACGAATTCCTTTTCCATAGAGGTTTGCCAAAAAGAAACAGGATGAGCAGTTCAAGAAGTTCTTGGACATTTTAAAGCAGCTGCACATCAACATTCCATTGGTGGAAGCAATAGAACAAATGCCCAACTATGCCAAATTTATGAAGGATATCCTTAAAAAAAAAAGAAAGTTGGGAGAATATGAAATTGTTTCATTAACCAAAGAATGCAGTTTCTTTTTGCAGGACAAGTTGCCCCCTAAGATGAAAGATCCGGGGAGTTTTAATATTCCTTGCTCTATTGGAAACTCATATTGTGGTATGACCTTGTGTGATCTTAGTGCTAGCATCAACTTGATGCCTATGTCAGTTTTTAAATAGTTGGGCATAGGTAAGGTAAGACCTACGACGATAACATTACAATTAGCGGATAGGTCTATATCTCACCCCGATGGAAAAATTGAGGACGTCCTGGTAAGAGTTGATAGTTTATTTTTCCAGCTGATTTTATTGTTCTTGATTGTGAAGCAGACACGGAAGTTCCCATTATTTTAGGAAGACCTTTCCTAGCTACGGGAAGGACTCTTATTTATGTGCAGAAAGGGGAGCTAACCATGAGATTCCAGGACGATAAAGTCACATTCAACGTATTCAAAGCCATGAAATTCCATGATGAAGGTGAGGAGTGTTTTCAGATCACCACCAATGATTCTTGGGAAGAAAAAGATGAAGAGCAAGATGAGGATGCCAAGGATGCATTGTCGGAGGAAAGTCTACATGATGATGGCAATGTGGAGACCAAAGCACATTCAGCTTGGGTAGAAGCAAACCCCTAAAGGTTTAGATTTCGAGCTCAATTTGAATCCTTGGAGTTGTCTTCTCGAGATTTCAAGATAACAAAACCTTCAGTTGAAGAACCACCACAACTGGAATTGAAGAAATTGCTGCAGCATTTGAAGTATGGTTTTCTAGGGGCAGAATCTACACTGCTAGTAATCATTTCAGCACTGCTGAGTGCGAAACAGGAGGAGAATTGCTTGGAGCTTTGCAGCAGCATAAGCGAGCTATGTGCTGGACCATAGCTTACATCAAAGGTATATGACTAACCTTATGCATGCACAAGATAATTTTGGAAGACAATTCCAAAAATTTAATAGAAGGGCAGAAATGATTAAATCCAATTACGAAGGAAGTGGTAAAGGAACAAATTATCAAGTGGCTAGATTTTGGCATTATTTATCCTATATCTGACAGCGCTGGGGATAGAGAATTTGCATGGATTACAAGAAGATAAACAAACCACAAGAAACAACAGCTTCCCACTGCCTTTCATTGATCAAATGTTGGATAGGTTGGCTGAACGAGATTCTGATTGTTTCTGGATGGTATTCTGGTTACAATCAGATTACTGTAGCACCATAGGACCATAACAAAATGACCATCACTTGTCCTTATGGTACTTTAGCATTTATAAGAATGCCATTCAGACTGTGTAATGCTCCAACAATGTTCCAACGATATATGATGGCCATTTTCACATACATGGTGGAGCAATATTTATAGGTTTTCATGAATGACTTCTCCATATATGGGGACTCTTTTGAAAAATGCTTAGAGAATGTGGCCAAGGTGCTTAAACGTTGTGAGGACACCAACCTAGTCCTCAATTGGAAGAAGTGTCACTTCATGGTTAAAGAAGACATTGTGCAAAACTCTTCACCTATACTACTTGTCGATGCTAAGTAGTTAATTGAGCACAATCTATAAGTGAACACTTTCATCTATTATTTATTGCATTTCTTTTTATTTCGTTTTTCTTATTTCTTCTTGTTTGTTTTTATTTTTTTTCAGCATTCGATTTCTTTTCCTTGTTTGGTTTTAATTGTTGTTCTTTTATTTTCAGGTGCCTCAATTCGGAATTAATGGCTGTTTACTCCTAATTTTCTTTCAGAATTTTTAGAATTGGTTTTGAGACTTCAATTTCATATTGCACTGCCATTTTCTTTCTCTCTTATCGGTACTCTTCTGCTTGTTAATACAGGTATGCCTAGGGTCAAAGAGCAAAAGGAGTCAATGCTATTTTATTAAAGAAATGGGACTTGCCACTACCTCTAGACAGAAATGCTGTGACAACAAGCTGCCACACACCGACAAAGCCATTCAAGGCTGCCTTAGTCAAATTTCAATTTCAAAATTCAGGCGGTGCCATTCAACAAGGGATTGCCATGAATTGATTACTTATGCAAGCAGCCCTAGTTCCTTTCAATTTCAAAATTTTCAATGGGTGGCATACAACTAGAACTTGTTGGGAAACCAAAAAGGTTAGTTCAATTTTTATATTTTATTTGTGGAAAATGTGTGTGAATTGAAAAGACAAAGAGAGAAAGGAGTGGGGAGTTGTCTAAAGGATACTTTTCGACCTTCAACAAACCAGAAGATTCCAGGTTAGTACTCACTTTTCTACATTTTTATTTGTTCTTGGTAATGTGAGTTGGTGTATGGTACTTGAAAAAAAACAAAAACAAAAAAAACAAAAAAAAAACAAAAACATTTATCTTAATGTGAGTATACATTCCTTGAGTAGCATGTATAGAATTTATGGAGTACAATTTTTGCATTACCAATGGATAGAGGATTGTATTGGCTGTATTTAGGGTTCTAGTTATACTTAAGTTCTTGTGTGTGAGCATGCTTGTAGAAATGACAGATCTGCCAGTTGATGTGTATCTCGGTTTATTGTGTTGGGAAAAAGGGTGGTTATGATTCAAAATGAATTTCATGTCTTAATGGTCTTCATGTTTTTATTTAGTAACAATGACTGCCTGAACAGTTGGTATATTTGTTTTTGCTTTCTTGTCACCCGGGAATTGAGAACTTATGTGCCACTAATGCATTTGTTTCCAATGCTTCGTGTTGAACTACTTTTCCCTTTTTATGATCAGTCCAATGGATTGTTTTCCCCTGTTGCTACAGCAATGAGGACATTGATCCTCTTAAGTTTGGGGGAGGGTGTCCTCTTGTGGAAAAAGTTCAAAATGGTGCTAATTTTAAAATTTTTTGCTGCTGTCTTTTAAATGCATAAACATCCTCTTTGCTGAAATTCTGAGTAATCTATTTGAATGCATGGACGCCTTGTCTGAATAACTGTTTTAGGATGCCTTATAAATTGATTGATCTGGCATAGAAGACCTGTTTGCATGAATGTGGCAGCATTTTTCATATGACCCATTAGAATCTTAGTTTTAGCAGGATTAGCGTAGACTTTTGGGACCCGATTTATGATGTTATCTTAAAAACAAAAGTACATTCTCGTAGACTTTGTACCTTCTTTTCGGAATAATTAGGTATTGGTTGACTCTAAGTGAGAATTATTTCAACTCCCTATCTTTTGCACATAGTCTTACTTGGAAATTTCATGTTTATAAAAAAGAGTCACTTTGGTATGAAGGTTTAGAATTTTTAGACTCATCTGTTATAGTCCTTGAGGCGAAATCCTAGTAGATTTGATACTAAAGAAATGATTGAGGCATGTTCTTGAACCGTTTGAGCCTTTCTAGCTTACCCTAATATATTTTGCTTCCTTAGTTAACCCAAGTTGAGCTTAAGCCTAATTTCTTGACACCCTTATTAAATAGCCACTTATCCTAAATGTTTTGCATGTATTGCATGTATCCATTCTTTGTTTTCCCTAAACTTGATCTTAGTCTGCTATGAACACTGTTAAACATAAGTTTGGGGGTATGCTGAGAATGCTATGAGGAGGAACATAGAAATGTTGCAGCACAATGCTGCAGCATTATCATTTTTTTGGGATTAGTGGTATTTAAGGAAAATTTGAATGCATAATATAAATGCTCTACGCATTGAGGGTATGTGTATGAAAACATGTGTGAAAAATGAAAGCACCCTCTTTACTTAAAAAAAAAAGGAAATATGTGTTATGCTTCTTTGAGGTAAAATTCTAAATACTGATTGTGGTTAAATGTTGCACATATTTCTAAAGCAGGGTGTAAATGTTTATGCTCCTTGAGTTGATTGATAAAAAAAAAAGAGAAATGTTGTAGAATTGCTGCAGCATTAGTGTTGTTGCACCATTTTGATTCAGTGAAAAAATAAATTTTTTTTGGAAGTAATAGCATTGGGTAGAAGATCCTGGCAGACTAGGACTAAGTTTTGAGCCTCCTTTTTATCCATATTTTCCTACCTTAGCCCTAGCCTACATTACAACCAATTTAAGACCTCTTTGATCTTTATTGCTAAATTTGCTACATTAGTGGAGAGGGGTGTAATAGATTGAGTTTGAGGATACAAAATGAACCTTAGGATTACCATATGTTGACTTATGAATGAGAGATTGAAAAGGAAAGAATATTCACACACACACTGGAGTGGAAATTCTTTAAACTTGGGTTAGTTAATATTTGGTTATTCACTAAGGATGGAACATTATGTCTACTCGAATTTTGAATTTTCTCTTTCTGAAATCATTGGTCCCAGGTTTGGCTAAAACTGCTGGACAAATTTTTTATGTGGGTATGTATATTTCTGTTGCTTCCGCATTGTTGCAGCATTGCTCGGGACGAGCAATGACCTAAGTTTGGGAGTGTGATAACTCTAAAATAATAGTGTTATTCACATCTAATTTGCCACATTTTATTCCTGTATTAACTGATTTTATTTGGAAAATGGAATAAAAATGTGTTGATTTGATATTTTCTCTCGTTTTACCTAAAAATGTGGATTTATTGTTAAAAGTCAATTTAATTCAATAAATTTCTCAACATGTGGATGATCTGTATTATTTGTTATTATTTGGAAATTTATTTGAATTGATTTATTGTGACAAGGGTAAAAAGGGAATGTGGATGGTTGACATTGTTGAAACAAAGTTGGATAAAAGTAACGGAGAAGAAAGTGAAGAATGTGTGGATAATTTGCATCTATACATATATATGTATATATCTATCTATCTATATATATATATATAATATACAACCACAACCTATTTGTCACTTAAAATCCAGTTGAGCATATTTAAAGATGGACACTTTTGGTCCTATGTATTTATTTCTTTGGTCCCATCCATTATACATATATATATATATATATATACATATATATATATATATATATATAATATATATAATATATAAATTACACATGCTGAAATCTTTGTTATATGTGTATATATATATATTTGTGGGAGTGCAAGTTGGCAAGGTGGACAAAAAGATAGAAGATAGTTGTTGTCCAACAATATATATATATATATATACATATATATACATACATATGATGAGATTCCTCTCAATTTTCTGGCAGATTTTCAGGAGAAAAGGTGCAATGGCAGCTGCATTATACAAAAAAAGAAGAAGCATATTTCCTAGTGGGTATATATATATATATATATATATATATATATATGTATATACATACACATGATGACAACTCTCAATTGTTGGATGGTTTTGTGAGAGTAGGTGGAGAAAAGGGGCAGCCTTGGTTTCAATTGCTATATATATATATATATATATATGAGAGGGGAGAGAAGAGGTTCACGGGGAAGAGAGGAGGAGAAATAAGAGTACTACCATAGCTTTTGTATGTTTTGTGTTTAGTTACGGGCAGCTTAGGACTTAGGCAGTAGGTAGCTTGTTTTGAGTTGTTTTTGAGCTTAGATTAGAGAGGAGAATACCTGAGAAGGCTGGGGTGACATTGCTGGATTCTTGTAAGCTGGACATAACCGAAGGAAGCAGCATCACGCGGAGGAAACGAAGGACATCAGCAGCTTGATTAAATCCCATTTGGGGCAGTAGGGTGATCTCCGACCCGAGTAACCCTCTTTCCATTTCTTCAATTTGCTTACTGTTTTGTAATTGAATGTTCTTCAATTTGTTATTGTTTTGTAATTAAAAGATCTTTGTGACATGAGAATGTTTACATGTTTTCAAGGATTAATTAAAAGTGTTTTGGGATTGATATGTTTTCCGTCTTGGGATTGACTGGTGTCACTATGGACCTAGGGATTGTTTTTCTTATTACTTTGATCCTTGTCTTTCATGATTCGTTTCAGCAAAATATATATTCATAACCTGAAGGTGCTGTAGTCTAGTAAATTATAAACATGCGGAAAAACGTAATGTGGCATAAGATGAATAGAATGCATAAGTTTTGTTTATCGTTTTCTTTATTGATGCTTGTATGGGGCATGCTTAGTTTATTCATGCAATTACTTAAACGGATTAAGAATAACTTGCGGTTACGACTGTCCAAGTTATGTATCGAACTAGTATCTGACTTTCTAACCGGAAGGGGTCTAGTTGACACGTTAATTGCATGGCACTTGCTTGGGACGCATGACCGTGCGGTCAATATTGCAGGGGACACAGCCAATTTCACTGCCTTGTGTTGTTCTTGGTTCATGGTACTTCGTACTCCATGAGATGATGTTATCGGGGGTTTAGACTAGTAGGCTAAGTAGTATGGGTAGAACCAGACCGCTGTAGTGTTAATTTGGAAACCGAAAAGCATGCTTAGCATTCTTGGATTCACTATTGGTTTGTATTTGCATTTTTGGCTTGATGTTTTCAGCATTGTATTACCTGTTGTATTCTCATGGTGATTTTCCAGTAGGCTGACCTGTAGTAGTAGTTAGGTAGAATTGCTGCGGCATTGGTGATGCTGCAGCAATATCTTAGCAGTAGCTTAACCTCCGAATCTCCACCCAATATTCATCATTCTTTATTCTTTTATTCTTTTAACCAATTGTAAATCATGTTTGCATGTATAATTGGCATACTAAATCCCTGTGGGATCGATAATCTTGTACTTAGGTACATATATTACTTGTTCACCGGTGTATACTTGCACTTGTTAAGATTGCGTTGATTTATTCTATTTTATTATCTTCTCAATTTGTGACACACGCACACAACGCAACAGATGGATCAAGGAATTGCAAGTAGATTGTGTCATTTGGACCAAGTTAGTTTGAATATCACAACCAACATGGACCGACTTAGAGCCACAGTCAGTCTCCAGGAAAACCAAAATGCACAGCTACTCCGAGAGATGGCTGACTTACGAAGTGAGCAGGGCTGGCAAATGGATGAGATGAGAGCCATGCGCATAGAGATGCGAAACATACAAGCAGAGATACGAGAGATCAGAAATAAGGGCCGTTGAAAAAGGGAAGATTCTTTTTACTCTTATTTTCAGCAAATAAATTGTTTGAACTAAAATTAAATAATTGACCTCTACGTTTTTGTTTTCAAACTTTATAAAAGGGTCTTTTATTTTATTCAACAATTTTTCTTCAGACATTTTATTTCTCAAATTTTTATGAAAAAAAAACAAAGGTGTTTCAAATGCAGTTTATTTTTCAGTAATTAAATTGTATAAATTCTTGCTCAATATAAGTTAGGATAAAATTAGGGTAGTCATGATTTTCGAAAAAAGAGATTGAGGAATTTTTGCACAGAGTTTTTAACAGCTTCTGAATTTGATAGGTTAAACATGAAGACTTGTTAAATGTTATGATTATTTTTGGTGTACTGAGATTTGCAGGGAATTACGAAGAAAAAAAATCCGGAATTGGCACGCATCCCGAAGTAACCCGGGACGGGCATCCTGCCTCCCGGACGGGCGTCCCGAAGGCCGCCCCTCATACAAATATTCCAATTTTTTTCATTTTCTCTCAAACCATCCACAAACAATTCATCTCTCTAAAAAATTCTCTCTACCTTCTCTCTACAAATTTTTGGCAACTCCCCAAAGTTTAAAAAATTCGAATTTCCCTCCAAAATTTGAGTTTTAAATTTCCCTCCAAAATTTGAATTTCCCGCCAAAACTCAAAATCCTTCCCTTACCAAAATCCATCCTTCCGGATTCAAATTCACATCCAGAATTTGAATTCGAATCTTCTTGCTCGCCTAAATTCTCAAGTCTCTCGAACATTCTCAACCAAATGGCTCCCAAACGCGCTCGTATCAAGTCTACCATGACCGTCACATCGGTGACACATCCTTTCATGCCGTTTCCATCCAGTCCAGCATACCAGGAGAGATGTCATGGATATATCGGACGCATCATACTGACTGGAAGAACGCTTGACTGGGCAGTAGTACAGACGCTAGAGGTTGAGCAGAAAGTCCGACGCATACTCGACGTACTACCTTACAGTCGAGTCTTCATCGTCACTGAGCCGACCTACCTAGAGCTGGTATGTGAGTTTTATGCGTCGTTTATGTTCCATCAAGAGTAGATCACATTCCGCTTGGGCGGAATAGATCGATCGATGAGCATGGCTGAGTTCGGCATCGCCTTGGGTATCTGGCAGAGAGACGAGCTGGATACGACCGCCTACACCACAACAGTTCGAGACTTCACTTCTGCAGACGTCTCCACTGCTTGGGCTCAGATCTGTACGACGGGTGTTCCCTACTAGCATGGCTTAGTGAAAGCCACATGTATTTATCCTGCCCTTCGCTATTTACATGCCATCATCGCACACACTTTGTCAGGACGTCGGACGGCTCCCGGGAATATCACCCAAATGGAGACATTTCTCTTGGCCAACATGCACATGGGTTCTACAGTAGAGATGGCTCGGCTCATCACGGTCATCATGCCGGGTTTCGCTACGGACACTCGGAAATAGTGTCTGGGGCTCGGGCCGTTCATCACCAGGATAGCCTACTATTTGGAGTTGGACATCGAGCGCTCGGAGCTGACCCAGGTTGCCCCAACCACCATTCCTACGGACCTTACTATTCTAAGGAACATAGGGATGATCGTACGGGATGCAAATGGGCGCTACTCCATCCACACGCACTGCCTTCGAACGACATATGTCGCACGGATTGGTAGAACTTTCAGCCCGATACAACCGGGATATGGAAAGAATCGAGAGACGGATGACAATGATGGACGACAGAATCGCTGTGAACACCAGCAGGATCGAGGAGATTTATCAGCATACCTCCTAATTGGTGGAAAACACAGAGGTCTACTTTCCAGCAGACTTCGGTCCACTTGACGACGGCGAACCGAGTTCTTAGTTTTTCTTTCCTTTTCTTTTTCTTTTGTTGTTTTTGTTCTATGTGTGTGATCATGTCTAGGCTGTATGAAATATGAATCTCTGTATAACGTTGATTGATATGACATAACAGCATTGTTTTCTCTATGACATCTTGTTATTTCATTTATTGCCTTATTTTCCTTCTTACCCATAGTTATTCGAATAAGTGTGGGGTAAGAGTCTTTTCTGCTTTGTTTTTGTTTCTTATTTTCAAATAAGTGTGGGGTAGTTAAGATATGCATGAACACTGAGGACAGTATCAGACTTAAGTGTGGGTTAGCAGTGCACGGTGCACTGTAGTAGTTTGAGAAAATTTTTGCATGATTTTGCTTGTTTTCCCCGTATTTTCACACCCTTCCAAAATTTTTTAAAAATTTTCATTATTTCAGACTTCTAAATGCGGTATGATTGGTAAAACATTGCTGATGTCTATGATATGTAGGTAGAATGTTATGGTTAGTAGGAGACAATGTGACGACTATTTTGAACTTCTTGATTAGGAATAGGGAATTTCTGATAACTGAGCACAATTTAGTGTGGGTTAGAGACCTCAGCCAATTACCTTTTCAAGACTTAACTAGATAAGATTAGACCAGTTGTGGATGTATTGACAATTAGAGTGACTAGATGAGACTCTGAGCTAAAAGTGGAAAGAAACAAAAGAGAGTTAATTAAATAGGGTAGTTTGCCAGCGGCCTTTGCTACTCGAGCACCACTCCTTAGGGGAACGTAAAGCCTGATGCCCTAAGGTCGTATAGGTCTGGGACTCATCAGAGTGGGACTCGCTACATGGGTAGTTGAAGTTGACGTGTTCAAATGGGCGCTACTCCATCCACACGCACTGCCTTCGAACGACATATGTCGCACGGATTGGTAGAACTTTCAGCCCGATACAACCGGGATATGGAAAGAATCGAGAGACGAATGACGATGATGGACGACAGAATCGCTATGAACACCAGCCGGATCAAGGAGATTTATCAGCATACCTCCTAATTGGTGGAAAACACAGAGGTCTACTTTCCAGCAGACTTCGGTCCACTTGACGACGGCGAACCGAGTTCTTAGTTTTTCTTTCCTTTTCTTTTTCTTTTGTTGTTTTTGTTCTATGTGTGTGATCATGTCTGGGCTGTATGAAATATGAATCTCTGTATAACGTTGATTGATATGACATAACAGCATTGTTTTCTCTATGACATCTTGTTATTTCATTTATTGCCTTATTTTCCTTCTTACCCATAGTTATTCGAATAAGTGTGGGGTAAGAGTCTTTTCTACTTTGTTTTTGTTTCTTATTTTCAAATAAGTGTGGGGTAGTTAAGATATGCATGAACACTGAGGACAGTATCAGACTTAAGTGTGGGTTAGCAGTGCACGGTGCACTGTAGTAGTTTGAGAAAATTTTTGCATGATTTTGCTTGTTTTCCCCGTATTTTCACACCCTTCCAAAATTTTTCAAAATTTTTCATTATTTCAGACTTCTAAATGCGGTATGATTGGTAAAACATTGCTGATGTCTATGATTTGTAGGTAGAATGTTATGGTTAGTAGGAGACAATGTGACGACTATTTTGAACTTCTTGATTAGGAATAGGGAATTTCTGATAACTGAGCACAATTTAGTGTGGGTTAGAGACCTCAGCCAATTACCTTTTCAAGACTTAACTAGATAAGATTAGACCAGTTGTGGATGTATTGACAATTAGAGTGACTAGATGAGACTCTGAGCTAAAAGTGGAAAGAAACAAAAGAGAGTTAATTAAATAGGGTAGTTTGCCAGCGGCCTTTGCTACTCGAGCACCACTCCTTAGGGGAACTTAAAGCCTGATGCCCTAAGGTCGTATAGGTCTGGGAGTCATCAGAGTGGGACTCGCTACATGGGTAGTTGAAGTTGACGTGTTCAAAGCAGACTCAAAATAGCCTGAATCTATAAAAGAAAGAAAATCAATAAACGCTAAATAATTAAAAATCTGATCACCAAGGCTCAGAACTCAGTAAGTTGTCTATTGTTAGTGTGTCTAGCGACGGGTCGAAGTGTTATCTGGTAGTAGTTAAGACGAGAGTATATTGTGTTGACTATCTGGTCTAGACTAGTACACACACTACACATCAGGAAGACCTTGTGACTAAGAGAAGAGTTCAATCTAGTTGTTAAGTTGTTTTCTGCTTGATTATAACAATCTACTAGAGATATTTGAGACCTTGTCATAGCAACCTAACCAGTCAGACCTGTGTTAAGAATTGTCTGAATAATATTTGGAATAAGAACATGACTAGGAAATTTAAGTGACTGCACATATAATTTAGAATCACTAACTTCAGGTAGACTTTGCTTGAGGACAAGTAAAAAAACTAAGTGTGGGGTTATTTGATATGCATAAATCATATCACATTTTTAGCATGTTTTTAGGCATAATTTAGGGTGAAATTGAGGGCAAATCGGTCTTAATTGATTGTTATTAACTCAATTTCACAGTTTTTGTGATTTTGGAAGTGTCAGTTGAAAAGTAGAAGAAAATGGCAAATTTCAGGGCAAAAACACAATTTTTCAGAAGTTCGGAAGTCGGGGAGGGCGTCCTGAATCAGGATGGGCGTCATGACCTGGTCAACAGGCCAGGACGGGCGTCCAGGACTCGGGACAGTCGTCCTGACCTGGTGAACAGGCCGAGACGGGCGTCCCAATCCAGGACGGGTGTCCCGGATGCCTGGTGAAAGTCCCACATCGAAATTCTGGGAAAAATTCACTCTAGAGAGCAGCTATAAATACCCCAGGCCTTCCTTAGTTGAATTCATTCCTCTCCACTCAATCTGAGTCATTTAGTGACTTAAGTTGTACATTTTTCTCGAGTACATAAGTCACTTAGAGACTCGGGTTCAGTATAAGTTTTCTTCTATTTTTAGTTAGTGTTTCATTTTCTTAGTTTTTGAGAATTAGTCTCAGATCTTAGGCTTTGATAGATAGGTTCATTTCTGGTATTCATAGAATGCCCGGGATTTAGTTAGGAGATCCTAAGAGAGCTCTAGACGTTCGAAGAGTCAGTCCACAGGGCTGGGCTTAAGCTGGGTATTAAGGTAAGGTTGAGCTACTAGGCTGAGGAAGCGTCCTCCGAAGGTTCTGTCGAGCAGAGTCGGGTCGAGCAGTACGACATATACAAGCAGTTGCTCCATCGGCGAGACTATGTAAAGGGTGATTTCTTTATGGCATCAGTCCCCTTGTCCCTCTCTTTATATGTTTGTATTGTGTTTGTCCAAAGATTTATTATGAATATGAGATTATGATTTTTATGAATATCTGTTATATGTGTTGAAGTTTTTATGATTTTCTGGAAATGGCCACCTGCTTAATATTCATTATGTCTGCATATCTAATGTAGTCTCTTTTAAACTAAATTTAGGGTTATAGACAATTCCTAACCACGGTCTATTCATAACCTATTTAGTTTAACAAGCATAAATTAGTATTGGTGTCTGCCATATTAGATAAAATAACCTGCGGAACACCCTGTTTATTAGAGTAGTCTAAGTAGGCTGAGTTGAGCGTTTATGCCGGTGGTTAGGGGCGAGCGGCATGATCCCCTATGTGACATAGGGCTTTCATGGATGCCTTTAGCTCGAACCGTGAGTAGGGCCGTTAACCTTGGCGATGTGGCAGTTTATCAGATAACTCGAATGTGGTACACCTTTAGACTCAGAACATAGTTGCAATCCAGGCCAAGACATCTCTAAAATACTCGAAGATAGGTCAATCAACATATAGGAACAGTATAATATAGAATCAGGACCTTATCTATAAAACACTTGTAGGCATTAATAGACTTAAACCTAGTGGAGAATGAATCACTCTCTCATCAAAGTTATTGATGATGATTGCATAACTGAATCATAAGATAAGTGTTAGGGTAAAAGGCTAGTTACTACTAAGCCATTACCACTTCCCTGGGAGTACGATATTTAATATAATAAAATCGTAGATACTTTCCAACAGACTAGCTACACGATAGGTACTCTGCCTTAGGTTCTGACTGATTAAGTGACACCTTAAAAGACTAAATGTGACAATTAGTCAACCTCAGTCCTTAATTACTCATAATCACCATAGGGTAAAACAACACCTATTTAGCATATCAGTCGGGAACGCATCAGTACTTGATCTAATTCATTCAGATATTTGTGGTCCAATGAGACATAAGGGCACAAATGAAGAGAAGTATTTCATATTGTTTGTAGATGACTTCAATAGAATGATGTGCATCATGCACATTAAACATAAGAACGAGGCTCTTGGTTGTTTCAAAAGATACTTGAGATTAATACAAAATCAGCATGACAAAAAGATCAAGGTGTTAAGAACTGATAATGGCAAGGAGTTTACCTCACATGAGTTTGAAGCCTATCTTGAGAAGCATGGTGTTAAACATCAAGTTTCAAGTGTTCGGACTCCTCAACAAAATGGAGTGGTAGAAAGGAAAAATAAAACAGTAGTAGAAATGGCTCGTTCAATGATGATTGAAAACAAAATCTCACACAAATTTTGGAAAGAGGCAACCATTGCAGCTGTACATGTGCAAAACAGAGCACTATTGAGACCACACTCCATGAAGACACCTTTTGAGCTTTGGTATGGAAGAAAGCCAAATGTAAAATACTTTAGAGTTTTTGGCAGCAAGTGTTTTATCAAGAACAAGGATCAAGCTCTAGGAAAATTTGAAGATAGAGTTGATGAAGGTATATTTCTTGGTTATTCTAGTAAAAGTAAAGCATATCGTGTCTACAATAAAAAGCTTCAAAAAGTTATTGAAAGTTGTGATGTAAAAGTTGTGGAAGAACCTAATTTTTCAAAAGTAAGTGAATATTTGAAGAAATTTGATGTCAATGATAGTGACATGGAACTTGATGAAGAAGAAGAAGAAAGGAAAAGTGAGCAAGTTGTTGAAGAATATGAAATTAGTAGTGATGAGTCACTTTCTCAAAATATGAGAAGCACAAATAACTCCAACAAAAACAATTGGACTAGTGAACAGTTGGCAAACTCCAAATGGTGTGAAATTGATGATTTTAACATTATTGGAGATCCCAAAGCACCAATGAAAATAGGAAGGCAGTTTCAGAATAGGTGTGCTACTTCCTTAATTTCACAAATAGAGCCACTCACTGTTGATGATGCTCAAAATGATGCAGCATGGGTAGATGCTATGAATGAAGAGTTGGATCAAATTGAAAAGAATTCTAAGATATCTTAAGGGGACAACAGATTTTGGATTGTGGTATCCGAGATCAGATAGTATTATTTTGAGGGCATTCACAGACGCAGATTGAGCTGGAAATATTAATGACAGAAAATCTACTTCAGGGGGAGTTTTCTTCTTGGGCAGAAAATGTGTATCATGGATAAGCAAGAAACAAGAATGCATTGCACTAAGCACTGCTGAGGCAGAGTATATTGCTGCAACTTCAGCTTGTACTCAAGTTTTGTGGATGAGATGTCAATTACTAAATTTAGTTGATGAAGTGTCACTTCCCATCTCTATCTTTTGTGATAATAAGAGTACCATTGATCTTAACAAGAACTCAGTTCAACACTCTAAAGCCAAACACATTGAGCTTCGTTATCATTTCATCAAAGATAAAGTTGAAAAAGGTGAAGTAAAGCTTGAGTTTGTACCTAGTGGTGAGCAAGTAGCTGATATATTTACAAAACCACTATCTCAAGGTGTATTTGAGATTAATAGATTGCACCTGGGTGTGCAACCTGCTCCTTCACTTTGAAATGGTAAGTCTCTTCTCTCTCACTCTTGCTTTTGGAATTATTGTCAAAGGGGGAGAATGATACATGAAAAGCTAATAGGGGATGAATATCGATGAAAGGGGGAGAGTATATCTTTAGGGGGAGCAGTACACTGAATCTGAATTTGATTTTGACTCTGAATTTAGTTTTCGGTTAATGTCATTAGCTTCTCATTATGGTTGCCAATAATTCCAAAGGGGGAGATTGTTGAGTCCTTTTTGGTTAATGCTTGTGTTGTAATTGTTGGAACCTAATGCATTTGTGATATATTGGCATTTTTACTAATGACATGGAATGGATGAAGAGAAATACTTGGCTGAAATGATATACATGATTAATGATAGTAATTTTGGTGTAATTCAGAGTGTGAGCATTTTGAAAGATACATATATATATATGTTTTAGATCGAGGGTGAAGATTACACTTTCATTAAAGAATCAAGGGTCAAGATCAAAGGTGGAGATTGAACTATTATTAAAAGCATCAATGGTCAAGATTATTGGGTTTTTGTGTAAATGCATTTATATGTTAATATCTAGATATTCACATTAGAAACAAGATATTTTTTCAAGAGAGAAAAATTATGGTGAATGCAAATATGTGAATATATATAGATATTCACGTTAGAAACAAAGTTTTTTTTGAAAAAAAGGAGAAAAAAAAGAAAAAAATTCTAGTTGTGAGCAGTAGAGATTTTTGAAAGAAAATTCAAGAAAAACACACATTCTAGTTGTGGGCAGTAGAGACTTTTGAAAGAAAAATCAAGAAAAACACACCGTGACAATCATCTCAAATCTTGAAGAAGAGTTTTGGAGGATACATCATAGAAAGATTATTCATCAACTTGGAGGTGACAGATCAATCCTCGTTTTCTGTTGATGTATTATACATATTTGAAATATCTTGTTGAACATTAAATTCTTGTTATATCTTTGGGGTGTGTTTTGAATTTGCCTAACCTAAGTGATAGGGAAGGCATCGTTTCTATTGGGTAGAGTAGGAAGTGATTCTACTCTTTATCTTAAGGAATTGTATTTGTGTGAGTAAGGGAGTGAGCCTTCTTTGTAGCTCTAGTGAAGAGCGTTGTGATAAACAAGTAACTAGTGAAGTTGCAGTGAAAGGGTAGTGAACCCTATCACCGTGGATGTAGCCTACCTTATTGGTGGTGAACCACGTAAATTGATTGTCTCTTTTATTTTCATGCAAGTGTGTGTGTGTTAGCATTGGTATATTAACTAAAAGAATACCTCTCAAGAAATGGATCACAATAATTAAAGTACACACAAACAATTGCTTGTGTTGCTGAAATTTTGTATAAATCTTTGTTGGGGTGCTAAAATCTACAAAAACAGTACGTTAAATTTTTGAAAAGAGTTAAGCACTGATTCACCCCCCTCTCAGTGCATTCCTTGGGCATAACAGGGTTAAAGGATAGTTGCTACTAAGCCTTTACCAGTTCCTTGGGATTACGATAATAATAAATTAAAATCGTAGGTACTTTCCAAATAACTAGCTGCACGATAGGTACTCTGCCTTAGGTTCTGATTGATTAAGTAACAACCAATACTGCTAAAATTGACAATTAGTAAAACTCTGTCCTTAATTATTCATAATCAATATTGGTAAATAAATCCTATCTTTTAGCATACCAATCGGAACACACCAGATTTTTGGTGCCGTTGCTGGGGAACATATCATAAAATTTTAGGATTCTTGATCAAAATTCTAGAGGCTTATGATAGGTAACGGTAGTAATCTATACTCTAATCAATATCTATTTATTCTAATTAATCAATATATTTCCTGAAATATAGAGTTATCTTAAATAATTAATTTTAGAAATTATCTAAGATTAAGAAATTTAGGTTAATCAAATTTTAGAAAATAAATTCTAAAACCATACTAAGGAAATTAAAATAAAAAACAAAATATAAAATAGAAAAAGTTGAAAAAAAAATTAATTCTTTTCTTTTCTGAAAAATATTATTTTCCAGAAAAATCTTTTTCCTGTTTACAATTTTTCCTTTTTTGTTTCTTTTGAATTTTTCTTTCCCTAAACTATTTAAATTACTTTAAAACTCCACTAACCTTTTGCTCAGACTTAATGTGTGTTTTTGTAGTTATATGACTCGAACCTCAGAAGCTGAACTGAACCCCCAGTTGAAAACCCCGAAAACCTCATCCGAACAACTAACAGAAGAAGAGCAGAAATGGCTGCCGAAAGACCTCCACTTGAATCTTACATCCAGCCACAGACCATTCCGATGTCTTCCACTATCAGGATTCCTGGAAATCCTCGTTATGACCTTAAGCCAAATGTGCTCCAACTGATCATAAATAGGGTGCAGTTTGGAGGAACGGCTGCCGAGAATCCGCTCGAACACTTGACTAAATTTTCAGCTCTCTGTGAAGGTCTTAAGGGAGACAATACCGCGGAAGTAACTAAGCTAAACCTCTTCCCTTATTCACATCGGGATAGAGCTAAAAGATGGTTGGCTCAGCTGCCCACTAATTCCATCACAAGTTGGGATGAGTTAAGTAAGGCATTCTTGGAGGAATACTATTCCGCAGCAAGAGTCCTAGAATATCGAAAGGCTCTCTCTAGCTTTACTCAAGCTCCAAATGAGACAGTAATCGAGGCCTGGGACAGATTCAAGGAACTCCTCAGACTCTGCCCTCAGCACGGACTTATTGAGGCTTTGCTGATCCAACAATTTTATGGGGGTATGACAGAAATAGGCAAGCAGGTTCTTGATGGACTTAACCCTCAATGCGGTTTCAATGGCCTGAACGAAGTGGATGCTTGGAATGCCCTAGAGAGACTCTACATAAATAGTAAGAATTGGCGTACGAGTAGTTGCACCAAGAAACAAACAATCAATGCGGCTAATGCTTCTCTCGATGAATAGCTCGAGGCATTCAAAGCTAGTGTCACTAACCAGCTTAATGCCTTCCAACAAGGAAAAAACATTCAGTCAGTATATCAAATCTGCGAGTTCTGCCAAGGACCGCATTTCAGTTGGGATTGTTATGGTAATGGGATATTAACTGTCCCAGAAGAAATGGAACAAGTTGAGGTAGTGAACTCTGCCCCTATGGGAAATACATACAACCTCAGTTGGAAAAACCATCCAGGGTTTAGCTGGAGGAACAATGCTGGAAATGAAAATTTCTAGAAGAGAGCACCTCAGCAAATGCCTTATCCACAAAACCAGCAAGTCGCTTTGCCTGCACCAAGAAACTACATTCCAATCGATCCTATGCAAGAATTTTGAGACATACTGAAGAGCATCGCAGACTCTAACAAGGTAATGATGGAGTCCAATAAAAGGATCCAAGAGTCTCATGAAGAAAGGATCCAGCAAAATGAGAATAGGCAGAAGCAGATTGAATAGACAGTCAGGAACACACAAGCCGCCTTGCAGACTTTGGAAAGACAGATGGGACAGCTCTCAACCCACTTATCTCACAGGTCTCAAGAAACGCTGCCAAGCAACACTGAGACAAACCCGCAAAATGAATGCAAGACCATTACTCTAAGATCTGGTAAAGTTCTACCTCCTTCTCCCTCAAAACCTTATGACCCTCCTATTTTTGTGTAGGAAGAAGAAGAAAGCTCCAAGGAACCAACGTCGACGGTAGTCGAAACCGAAGTAGCAAGGGTAAAGAAGAAGGAGTCCATCCCTGAGTATCGACCAAAAGTACCTTACCCTGCAAGACTGATGCAGAATAAAGATAAGGAGCAATTTGAAATGTTTTTCAAAAATTTTAGTCAGATTCATGTTAATTTACCTTTGCTTGATGTTATTTCTAAAATGCCCAAATATGCTAAGTTTTTAAAAGAAATTATTAGTAATAAAAGAAAATTTGACATGGACAAGGTGGTTCTTAATGAAGAATGTTCGACAGTTCTATTGAATAAACTGCCCTCCAAACAGAAAGATCCAGGCTGCTTTACCTTGTCATGTACGATCGGAAATATTACTAATATGCATGCATTAGTAGATCTAGGAGCTAGTATCAATTTAATGACATCTAGTTTATTTAATAAATTAGGATTGCATGAATTGAAATTGACTAGAATGTGTATACAAATTGCTGATAGGACAGTTAAAATTCCCAGAGGGATAGTTGAAGATCTCTTAGTAAAGGTTGGAAAATTTGTCTTTCCTGTGGATTTTTATGTCATGGACATGAATGGCGAAGGTAGTGTACCTCTGATTCTAGGCCAACCTTTTCTAGCTACCTCTAAGGCATTGATAGATATCAGCAACGGTCAAATAAAACTTAGGGTAGAAAATGAAGATATCACATTTGATCTAAATAAAACCCTTAAGTACCTCATGCATTTAGATGATATATGTTTTTGTGTGGATTCTATTGACCAGCTAATTGAAGTTAACATGACAGAAAAATGCTCGAATTATCCAGTCTTGAGAGAAGACTCTTTGGAATTGGAGAAAACTGACCTCAGTGTTTCCAATGACAAAATTAGCTCTGACAATTTCGCTTAGATAGGTACTCATGAGATGAATAAAGAACAAACATCGTTTGAAGATCCACCAGACTTGGAACTTAAGGAATTGCCAACTCATCTATGCTATGAATTCCTAGATGACAGCAAGAAACTTCCCATCATTCTCACAATTGACTTGACTGCAGAACAACGGAAGTCGACTGTGGATATACTCAAGAAATACAAAAGAGCTTTTGCATACAAAATTACGGATATCCCAGGTATAAATACAAGCTTTTGTTAGCATAAGATTCTTTTGGAAAATGAGTATAAGCCATGTCTGCAACCTCAAAGGAGGTTGAATCCTAATGTGTGTGATGTAGTTAAAAAGGAAGTAATCAAATTGTTGGATGCTGGACTTATCTATCTTATCTCAGATAGTGAATGAGTAAGCCTGGTGCAGGTAGTACCTAAGAAAGGCGGGATAACAGTGATAAGAAATGAATGTAATGAATTCATTCCTACTAGAACTATTATTGGTCATCGTGTTTGCATTGACTACAGAAAACTAAACACTGCTACACGAAAAGATCATTTCCCTCTGCCTTTTATTGACCAAATGTTAGAAAGGTTATCTGGACATATGTTTTATTTTTTTCTTGATGGTTTTTCTGGATATTTTCAAATCCCAATTTCTCCGGAAGACCAACATAAAACTACTTTTACATGCCCTTTTGGAACATTTGCATATAGAAGAATGCCTTTTGGGTTGTGTAATGCACCTGCTAGTTTCCAACGTTGCATGACTGCTATTTTTTAGAACATGTTAGGAGAATGTATGGAAGTATTCATGGATGAAATTTCAGTTTTCAGAAATTCATTTGGGATTTGTCTAAAGAATTTGGAATCAATGTTAAAATGTTGTATAAAATCTAATTTGGTTCTGAACTAGGAGAAATGTCATTTCATGGTAAAAGAAGGAATTGTGTTAGGACATAAGTCCCACGACATGGGATGGAAGTAGATAAAGCTAAGATTGAAGTTATTTCAAAACTACCTCCACCTAATTCTGTAAGATCTGTTAGAAGTTTCTTGGGACACGCTGGTTTTTACCGCAGGTTTATAAAAGATTTTTCTCTAATAGCCAGACCGTTGACCAACTACTTAGCAAAGATGTTCCTTTTGTTTTTAATGAGAAATGTTTGAAAGCTTTTAACAAACTTAAGGAACTCTTACCTACTGCACCCATCATGACATCACCTGACTAGAATTTACCTTTTGAATAAATGTTTGATGCTAGTGATTATGCAGTAGGAGTTGTTTTGGGACAAAGACATGACAAGAAATTTCATGTGATATACTATGCTAGTAAAACCTTGACTGAAGCTCAAGAGAATTACACTACCATGGAAAAGGAATTACTAGCTGTAGTATATGCTTTTGATAAATTTAGATCTTATTTGGTTTTGTCCAAAACAATAGTTTATACTGATCATTCCGCACTAAAATATTTGTTCAATAAAACTGATGCAAAGCCAAGACTTATTAGATGGGTTTTATTGCTACAAGAATTTGATATAGAAATAAGAGATAAGAAAGGGGTAGAAAATCTAGCTGCAGATCACCTGTCTAGATTAGAAAATCTGGCACTAGAAGCTATAAATAAATCTGTGATATCATATAAGTTTCCGGATGAGAGTTTATGCACTTTGTTTGCTATTTACTCTCCCCCATGGTTTGCGGATATTGCAAACTACTTGGTGGCTCAAACTCTCCCACGTGATATTACTGCTCAGCAAAGAAGGAAATTCTTTGCTGAACTAAAATATTATTAATGGGAGGACCCTTTTCTGTTTTGAATATGTGCAGATCAAATGATCAGGAGATGCATCTCTCAAGAAGAAGGCTTCCAAATTTTGGAACATTGCCATTGCGGACCTACGGGAGGATATTTAGCTGTAGCTAACACCGCCAGGAAGGTGTTAGACGCAGGATTCTACTAGCCCACAATATTTAAAGATGCTACATTTTATGTAAGATCCTGCGATGCCTGTCAAAGAGCTGGAAACATATCTTCTCGAGAACGTCTACCCTAACAGGTGATCTAGAGTGTCGAAATATTCGACATATAAGGTATAGACTTTATGGGCCCATTTCCTTCCTCCTATGGAAATAAATACATCATAGTAGTTGTAGAATATTTTTCTAAATGACCTGAGGCACAGACATTACCTACTAATGATGCCAGAGTCATGTGCAGATTTCTTAGACATCTATTTTCTAGATTCGGATGTCCTAAAGCCCTCATCAGTGACAGGGGTACACACTTCTGCAACTCACAATTGCAGAAACTACTTCAACAATATGGAGTTCAGCATCGCTTTTCCACAGCATACCACCCACAGACTAATGGGCAAGTTGAGGTAACAAATAGATGAATTAAACGAATATTAGAAAAAACTGTAGGTGTTAACCATAAGGATTGGGCTATAAAACTTGATGATGCCTTATGGGCCTTCCGTACGATATATAGAACATCTACAAGATTTTCACCATATAGATTGGTCTATGGAAAAGCATGCCATTTACCTGTCGAACTTGAACATAGAGCATACTGGGCAGCAAAAAAAATGTAATCTGGATAATACCTTAACTATGGAAAACCAGACTTTACAACTCTATGAGTTGGATGAATGGAGGCTAAAAGCCTATGAAAACTCACACCAATTCAAAATGACAAGTAAACTTTGGCATGATAGGCGACTTAGATCCCAGAAAAATTTTGAACCGGGAGATAAAGTACTGTTATACAATTCACGTTTGAAGTTGTTTCTAGGAAAATTGCGAAGCTATTGGTCAGGTCCATTCACTATCACAGAAGTGTCGCCCTTTGGCGCATGTGTCATAATAGATTCAGATGGCACTACTCAGAAAGTGAACGGACATAGACTAAAACTCTACAAAGATCCATTCGACCAGTCTGAGTAGACGGTCGTATTTTCTGAATAAGGGAGTTATTCTTTTTCTTTTCTTTCCTTTTGATTATTTTCTTGTTATGTTTGTTTTCTTTTATGTTTATTATTTTTCAATTATTTTTCAAATAAGTGTAGGGTGATAGGACATGCATGAACACTGAGGACAGTGTTAATCTTAAGTGTGGGGTAGTAGTGCACAGTGTACTAGAGTAAAGAAAGACTTTTGCATGTTTTTCCATACTTTTCACTGAAATGCACCATTCCAAAAAATGTTTCAAAAATTTTCACTCTTTCAGACTTCAAAATCAGTATTGATTGATTGAAGACATGCTTATGTCTATGATATATGTTAGTAGAGTATTATGATCAATAGGAAACAAGTTGATGACTTTACTGAATTCATCACTTAGAAGTAGTGAATTCCTGATATTGTTGAGCACAACTTAGTTTAGATTAGAAAAATCAACTGAATATCTTTGCAAAACTAAAATTGAATAATATTAGACCAGTCAAGAATGTGTTAGCAACTTGAATGACTAGATGATATTCTGAGCTGAAAGTGTAAAAGCTTAAAAATTAAAAAAGGGTAGTTTGCAAGCGTCCTTTGCTACTCGAGCACCCCTTCTAAAGGGAATTTAATGCATGATGCCCTAAGGTCGTGTAGATATGGGAGTCATCGGAGTGGGGCTCGATACCTGGGTAGTTAAAGTTGATGTGTGAAAGCAAACACAAAAATACCCTAGAAAATCAATTTGAAAATACACTACCTAGTGTATTCTTTTATTGAAAATCGTAAATAGAAAGCATTGACACCAAAGCTCAAAATTGAGAAGGTTGTTTATTGCTATTATATTCGAAGATTGATCGAATTATTATTTGGTAAAGGTTTAGAAAAGCTTATTTTGAGTTGACAATCTAATCTAGACCAGTTCACACACTACACATCAGGGGTTTGCACCTATGATTTAACTTTCAATAATTTCATATAGGTTTTGCTTGAGGACAAGCAAAATGCTAAGTGTGGGGTTATATGATATGCACAAATCATATCACTTTTTAGCATGTTTTTAGGCACAAATTACGGAAAAATTGGAACCAAATCAACCTTAATTGATTGATATTAACACAATTTTGTAGAATTTGTGATTTTGGAAGTTTCAGGTGAAATGTGCAAGAAAATAACAAATATTGAGGTAAAAATGCGATTTTTTGAACTTCTCAGTTTAGGACGGGCATCCCGACCCAGTCAAACGACCAGGATGGGTGTCTCGACCCAGTCAAACGACCAGGATGGGTGTCTCGACCCGGTCAAAGCACCGGAACGGGCATCCCGGACATGGGACGGGCATCCCAAGTGGCAGATACAAGTCCCACATCGAATTTCCAAGAGAAATTCACTCCTTTCACCTGCTATAAATACCCAAGACCTTCCTCAGTTGAAATCCCTCCCTCACCACTGAATACGAGTCATTCAGCAGCTTCGAGTGCATTCCTAATCTCTCGATCTGAGTCAATTAGTGGATAAAGTGCATCTTTCTGCACTCACTTGAGTATATTAGCAATAAAAGAGAGTTAATGTCTCATTTTTTTTGTTTCCTGAGTATTCCTCTCAGGTTCTTAGAATTCGATTAGATAGAGTTTGTTTTTGATATTCATAGAATACCCGAGATTTCGTTCGGAGATCCTACGAGGGCATTATGTGATCGAAGAGCTAGTCAACAGGGTATTACTTAAGCCCAGGATGTAAGGTAAAGTAATCGCTACTAGTCTAAGGAAGCGTTCTCCGAAGGTTCTACTGATCAGAGTCAGGTCAAGCAATCTAGGAAAGTAGTCACTCCGCCGGCGGACCTGATAAAGGGTGAATACTTTATGGTGGTGGTCCACAAGATCCTCTCTGTATATTCTGTATTGTGTTTTTCTAAATATAAATTTGAATATCAAACTATGATTGCTTTGTTATATATGCTTTTCATGTTGAAGTTACACTAATTTTTTGGAAAGGTCACCAGCTAAAACATACATTATGACTGATTATTTGCTTGCTCTTTTAAACTAGATGAACAGTTATAGACAATTCCTAACCACGGTCTAATCATAACCTGTTTAGTTTAATATGCCTTAATTTAGGATAAAAATGCATTAAGGTCTACCATATAAGGTGAAATAACTTATAGATCACCATGTTTGTAAGAGTAGTCTAATGAGACTGAGGTTTGATGCGTTCCGATCTATATGCTAAAAATAGGTTTTATTTACCCTATATCGATTATGAATAACTAAGGACTTAGAATTACTATTTGTCACATTTAGCTTCTATGTTGTCACTTAATCAATCAGAACCTAAGGTAAAGTACCTATCGTGTAGCTAGTCTGTTGGAAAGTACCTACGATTTTAATTTAAGAATTTTATCGTACTCCCAGGGAAGTGGTAACGGCTTAGTAGTAACTATCCTTTTACCATAATTCTTATTTTATTATCTAGTTATGCAATCGTTCATCAAAATCTTTGAGGAGAGGTTGATTCACTCTACACTAGGTTCAAGTTTACTTAAGCCTACAAGAGTATTTTACAGACAGTGTTATGATATATGTTATATTGTTCCTACATGTTGATTGACCTATCTTCAAGTAGTTTAGATATATCTTGGTCTAGATTGCAATTATGTACTGATTCTACTTGTGTACCACATCTGAGTTATCTAATAAACTGCCCCATCGCCATTGACGGCCCTACTCACGGTTCGAGCTAAAGGTATCCATGAAAGTCCTGTGTCACTCAGGAGATCATGCCGCTCGCCCTAACGCCGGCATAAACACATGAACTCAGCCTACTTAGACTACTTTAACAAACATGGTGATCTATAGGTTATTTCATCTAATATGGCAGACCTTAATGCTTCCATCCTCACACAAAGCCCTAAATTAAGGCCTGATAAACTAGACAGGTTATGATTAGACCGTGGTTAGGAGTTGTCTATAACCGTTCATCTAATTTAAAAGAGCAAATAGATATACAGACATAATGTTAATTAAGCTGGTGACCTTTCTGAAAAAATGTAAACATCTTCAGCATGCATAACACATATTTATAGTATCATAATTTAATATTCAAATGTATTTTGGGACAAACACAGTACAAACATATAAAGAAAGGGACAAGGGGACCACCGCCATAAAGTATTCACCCTTTATTAGGTCTGCTGATGGAGCAACTGCTTGTATATTTTGGACTGCTTGACCCGACTCTGCTCGACAGAACCTTCGGAGGACGTTTCCTCAGCCTAGTAGCTATTGCTTTACCTTACGTCCCGGGCCTAAGCAAAGCCATGTTGACTAACTCTTCGAACGCCTAGTTCTCTCTTAGGATCTCCTAACGAAATCCCGGGTATTCTATGAATATTAAAAACGAACCTATCTAGTCGTATTCTATGATCTGAGACAGACTCTCAGAAACGAAGAACACAAGACACTCTCGAAACCTAAAAATATCTACTTGAACGAAGACACCTGAAATCACTGAATGACTAGTAAACAGTAGAAAACTGTGTACTGGAAGTCACTGAATGACTCATATCAAGTGGAGAGGAATGCTTTCAACTGTGAAAGGCCTAGGGTATTTATGGCTGAGGAACTGAGTGAATTTCTCTTCAGAAATCAATGTGGGATACTTTTCACAGAGATTCGGGACCCCCGTCCCGAGTCCGGGATGCCCGTCCCGACCGGTTGACCAGGTCAGGACGCCCGTCCCTGTTCCTGGATGCCCGTCCTGGTGCTTTGACCGGGTCGGGATGCCCGTCCTGACTTCTGAACTTCCAAAAATCACGTTTTTGCCCCGAAATTTGCTATTTTCTTGCATATTTCACCTTACACTTCCAAAATCACAAAAACTGCGAAATTATGTTAATAACAGTCAATTGAGAATGATTTAACTCCAATTTCGCCCTAAATTGTGCCTAAAAACATGCTAAAAAGTGATATGATTTGTGCATATCAAGTTTATTCTCTATCCCGGCGTTAGGGTAAGTGGCATGAATTCTTGAGTGACACAGGTTTTCATGGATACCTTTAACTCGAACCGTGAGTAGGGCCATCATTAAGGTAGTGTGGTTTATCAGGTAACTCAGATATGGTACACAGGCAAGATACAGTACATAATTTCATTCTAGACCAAGATATATCTAAAATATTCGAAGATAAGTCAATCAACATGTATAAACAATACAACATACATCAGAACTCATGTTTATTTGATACTCTTGCATGCTAAATTATTTGTGTGTTATGTGTGAATGGGATCACAACTCCATCAAATTTATTGATGACAGATTGGTTAATTGAATGAATACATAAATATTAGGGTTAAAGGATAGTTGCTACTAAGCCGTTACCAGATCCTTGAGATTATGATAATAATAAATTAAAATCATAGGTACTTTCCAAATAACTAGCTACACGATAGGTACTCTGCCTTAAGTTCTGATTGATTAGGTGACAACCAATATTGCTAAAAGTGACAATTAGTAAAACTCCATCCTTAATTATTCATAATCAACATAGATAAATAAATCCTATCTTTTAGCATACCAATAACTTAGAGTGCAATTCTTCTCCCAATTTCTTCGAGGTACCTTCAAGATTTTTCTTTAGAGCTGGAGTACTAATTTGTTGGCTGCTTCTGCTTGACTATTTCCTTGAGGATGTGCCATCGATGATTTCCAATGTCTTATATGAAGTCGTTCACATTCTGAGGTGAACTTATTGGAAAATTTCTTTTCATGATCCGTTACTACTACACGCGGCACTCTAAATCTACATAAGATTGAGTCATGGAAACATTGAGGACATTCTCTTCAGTGGGGTTGGCCAATGGTTTCGCTTCGATTCATTTGGAGAAGTAATCCACGACCACCACTAAGTACTCAAATTCACTTCGGGATTTTGGAAATGTTTCCATGAGATCCATTGCCCACATATCAAGCGCCCATGTGGTTGTTACTGGAGTCTATTGTATTGATGGTAAGCGTGGCACATCGCCGAAGATTTGACATGTTCGACATTTTCTGACGAAGTTTAGAGAGTCTTGTTGAAGAGTTGGCCAATAATATCCTTGATGAAGAATCCTAGCGGCTAATGCCCTTGCTTCAAGGTGGCCTCCACAAGTTCCTTCATGAATTTCTTCAAGAATGGATTGTACCATATTTGGGGGTATAAATCGGAGTAGGGGTTTCGTAAATGATCTCCTATATAGGATTCCTTCATGAATTACGTATCGAGCGCTTTGCCTCCAAATTCTTTTTGCCTCATTTCGATCTTCTGGAAGTATATCCTCCTCAATATAATTTTTAATCAAAGAAGAGGTGTGAACTCTGACATTGATGAGAAGATTATTCAGAATGTCTCCTGATGCTACTCGGGAATGTTGGTCTGCTTCTTTGTTTTGTTTCCGATCTATTTTTTCCAATTGAAGATGATCGAAATAATTTTTTTACAGTAATGCTTTTTCCACATATATTTTCAAGTTGTTTGAGTTGACTGCATAATCTTCATTATGTTGTCAAACTACCACTTGTGAGTCACTATAAACGAGCATCGATTTTATTCCGACTTCAGTTGCCCAAAGTAAACCTTGAATAAGGGCTTCATATTCGGCTTGATTATTGGATACAAGATAATCAAGGCGAATACTTTTACAATCCACTTGTTCTTCGTTGCGAGATTTAATGACTATTCCAATTCCTACACCTCACAAGTATACGGATCCATCATCAAACATTGTCCAATGTTCCGGCAATTGCCGAGGTGGAGGTTTTTCATATGGAATAATGGCAAGTCCTTCGTCAGCTGAAAATAAGGTTTCTGCTAAAAAATCTGCCAGAGCTTGTGCTTTGATAGCCATGCGAAGTTTGAATTTAATATTGTACCCACACAATTCAATTGACCATTTCAACATCCTTCCGCACTAGTCCATTTTGTGAAAATTTTGTTTGAATGGTGAATTTGTATACACCACAATTGTGTGGGCAGCAAAGTAAATTTGTAATTTTCGAGCAGAGACAACCAAAGAATAAGCTAATTTTTCTATATTTGGGTACATGGACTCAGGCCCATTCAAAATTTTTCTTACATAATACACTGAGAGTTGTTTATGAGTAACCTCCCGAAGTAAAACAGAAGCAACTGCTAAGTTACACGCCGATAAATATAAGTATAAAACTTCACCTATTTCCAGCGAGCTTAATAAGGGAGGATTCTGGAGATAGTGTTTCAACTTCTCTCATTCTTCCTTGCACTCCGCATTCCACGTGAAGGTCCTTGCGACTTGTTTCAAAACTTTAAAAAATAGAAGACATCTTTCAACCGACTTTGAGATGAATCTTCCAAGTGCTGCAATACACCCATTCAATCTTTGTACATCTTTTATACATCGTAGCTCTACCATTTTTATGAGTGCTTCGATTTTCTCTGAATTAGCCTCAATCTCTCACTCCGTGATCATAAAACTAAGGATTTTTCCTAAGTGCACTCTGAATGTACACTTATTCGGGTTTAATTTCAAATGATACTTAGTTAAAGTATCAAAAGTTTCCTTCAAGTCTTCCAAATGGGATTTCTCTGCCGAAGTTTTAATCACCATGTCATCAACATATACTTCGACTTTCCTTCCAATTTGTTTCTAAAAAATTTTATCTATCATTCTCTGATACGTAGCTCATGCATTCTTTAATCCAAATGGTATAACGTTGTAACAAAAAATCTTTCTGGAAGCTTGAAATGAAGTATGCCTTTGATCTGCTTCATTCATCCTTATCTGATGATAACCTGAGAATGCATAAAAAAAACTAAGGTTTTTGGGAGTGGGTAGCAATCTTTCGGGCAAGCCTTATTCAGATCGGTAAAATCCACACACATTCTCCATTTTCCATTAGCCTTTTGAAGCATAACAACATTAGTTAATCAAGATGTGTAAGCTATTTTCCGAATAAATTTTGCATGGAGAAGTTTTTCAACTTCTTCCTTTATTGCAATCTCCTTTTAATCCTTGAAACTTCGCAACTTTTGCTGCACTAGGATAATGGTGGGATCGATATTTAATTTATGCTCCGCAACCTTTGAAGCGATTCCAGGCATATCTGAAGTGCACCAAGCAAAATTTTTCTTGTGTTATATTAAGAATTCTTTCAACTGCTCTATTTCATTTGTTGACAAGCTTCGCCCGATTTTGAATGTTTGTTCAGGATATAATGAATGAACTATAATTTCTTCGTACTCCTGTGCTTGAGAATGTTTCACTTCTTCAGAAATTAATGTCGGGGTCGAAGTATCGGCTACTTCGTTTATCATCACGACTTGAGACGAAGTGCTTTCTGCTTCTGGGCCAACTTTTTTATTCCTGACTAAATAATCCAACATTCCCTTTGGATTACTTAACTCCATACCAATTTCCCTTTTGGTTAGAAATTTAACCCCCTGGTGTGGTACTGAAATGACTATGTCAAATGCCGCCTGAGCCAGTGTGCCCATTATAGCATTATAAACCGATTGTACGTCCACCACATATAACTCCACTTCCTCAGTTCGACTCATCAATCCAAAACCAAGGGTCACGTTTAGGACCATGATCCCTTTAGTTGGTACTTTGTGAGTTGTAAATCCTTCCAACTTCATCGAGGTGGGTCTTAGCATTTCTTCTCCCAAACCCATATCTCAAAAACATTGATAATACAGTATATTCGATGATGCTCTGGAATCCATCAGAACTCGTCGCACCAGACATTTTTGAAAATTAGGATGGGTCATTAATACATCCAAAATCACTAGATTTAACTTCTTTCCATTTGTTGGTGCCAACTCCGCCTTTGTAAAGGAAATGATGTCCTCTTTCTCCAAACTCTTCGGAGCAATATATGATTCCTTCAAAAGATGGATCTGTCGTATTAGTTGTGCCATTGATGGTGCTTCATTGATATGCACAAATCATATCACTTTTAGCATGTTTTTAGGCACAATTTAGGGCGAAATTGGAGTTAAATCATTCTCAATTGACTGTTATTAATGCAATTTCGCAGTTTTTGTGATTTTGGAAGCTTCAGGTGACATATGCAAGAAAATGGCAAATTTCGGGGCAAAAACATGATTTTCAGAAGTTAAGAAGTCAGGATGGGCGTCCCAAGACTAGGACGGGCGTCCCGACCCGGTCAAAGACCTGGGACGGGCGTCCAGGACCTGGGACGGGCATCCAGGACCCCGGACGGGCGTCCTGAGCCCCTGTACAAACTCCCACATCATTTTCTGCATAAAAAATCACTCAGTTCCCCTGCTATAAATACCCCAAGTCTTCCACAGTTGAAATCATCCCTCTCCACTTGATCTGAATCATTCAGTGGCTTCCAATACACAGTTTTCTATTGTTTACGAGTCATTTAGTGATTTCAGGTGTTTTCGTTCAAGTAGATTTCTAGTATTCGAGAGTGTCTTGTGTTCTTCGTTTTTTGAGAATTTGTCTCAGATCTTAGAATACGACTAGATAGTGTTTGTTTTTAATATTCATAGAATACTCGAGATTTCGTTAGGAGATCCTAAGAGAGCACTAGGCGTTCAAAGAGTTAGTCAACATGGCTTTGCTTAAAGTCGAGGTGGGAAGGGAAGGAAGGCAAAGCAATAGCTACTAGGCTGAGGAAGCGTCCTCCGAAGGTTCTGTCGAACAGAGTCGGGTCAAGCAGTCCAGGATATACAAGCAGTTGCTCCATCAGTGGACCTAATAAAGGGTGAATACTTTATGGTGGTGGTCCCATTGTCCCTCTCTTTATATGTTTGTACTGTGTTTGTCCAAAGACCTATTTGAATATTAAATTATGATAGTATGAATATATGTTTTGCATGTTGAAGGTATTTACATTTTTCCAGAAAGGTCACCAGCTTAATTATCATTATGACTGTATATCTACTTGCTCTTTTAAATTAGATGAACGGTTATAGACAACTCCTAACCACGGTCTAATCATAACCTGTCTAGTTTATCAGGCCTTAATTTAGGGCTTTGTGTGAGGACGGAAGCATTAAAGTCTGCCATATTAGATGAAATAACCTATAGATCACCCTGTTGGTTAAAGTAGTCTAAGTATGTTGAGTTCGTGTGTTTATGCCGGCATTAGGGCGAGCGGCATGATCTCCTGAGTGACACAGGACTTTCATGGATGCCTTTAGCTCAAACCGTGAGTAGGATCGTCAATGGCGATGGTGCAGTTTAATAGATAACTCAGATGTGGTACACAAGTAGAATTAGTATATAATTGTAATCTAGACCAAGATATATCTAAAATACTCGAAGATAGGTCAGTCAACATGTAGAAACAATAGGACATACATCAGAATACTTGTCTGTAAAATACTCTTGCATGCCTAATGAACTTGAGTCTTGTGTAGAAAGGATCACCCACTCATCAAAGATATTGATGAATGATTGCATAACTGGATAATAAAATGAGAGTTAGGGTAAAAGGATAGTTACTACTAAGTCGTTACCACTTCCTTGGGAATACGATAAATTCTTAAATTAAAATCGTAGGTACTTTCCAACAGACTAGCTACACGATAGGTACTCTGCCTTAGGTTCTGATTGATTAAGTGACAACATAGATGCTAAATGTGATAATTAGTAATTCTAAGTCCTTAGTTATTCATAATCGATATAGGGTAAATAAAACCTATTTTTAGCATATCAGTCGGAACACATCATTCATTTAGAATTACATCAATCACTTTCTCTTTGGCTTTTAATGACGGTTGCTCCCGCTATGGTTCATCTTTTATGAACTCCGCCAGCAAATCTTTTCTCTTCAAAGATTCAATAATCTTTTTCAGCTGATAGCAATACTCCGTATTGTGACCATAGTTTTGATGAAAATCACAATATCTACTTCGATCCCGCACTCCTTCAGTATGTGGGTTTAACGGAGGTGGATCCTTTACTCTGTATTTCTCCTTTAAAACTGTGACTACATTCTCGACCGGTATGTTCAATCCGAATGGCTTTTCTGTCTTTCAAGTTCGATTCTTTCCGCCAGTATTGAAGTTTGATCTCTCAATCTGCTTGTTTCCCGGAGTAAATGATTTTCCCTTATCAAAAACTCCTTTTGGTGCCTCAAGACGTAAGTCAAACTTGGGTTTTTTACCCTTATTAACGTCGACTACATCTTTTAGCGTAGTCAGCTTCTTGTCTAGTTGTTCAATGGCTAAGGCAACATGTTTCGCCGTTTTGAACATTTCTCCAATTGTTTGAGGATGTCAGAGTCCGAACTCTATTTTGAGTGCATGAGACTTTAAACCTCCCTCAAAACAGGTGATAACAGTATCCTACCTTAAGCCCTCAATTTCATCATAAATTCTTTTAGATTTTTCCAATTATTCCAAAAGAGGTTCATCATCCTTTTGTTTAACGTTTGTTAAATCTCCTCTAGCTTTTGAAAGTTCGCTAGCAGTGCTGAACTTATCCAAAAATATTTTCCCCAAAGTGTACCAAGAATCATTGTTGTTGGCTTTTAAAAAAGTAAACCACGTTAAAGCTTCCTCAATTAAGGTACTGGGAAAAGCTTTACATATGATGCGATTCCGATTGATATGTTAAAAATAGGCTTTATTTACCCTATATCGATTATGAATAATTAAAGACAGAGACTATGTTGTCACTTAATCAACCAGACGGAGACTATGTTGTCACATTTAGCATCTATGTTGTCACTTAATCAACCAGAACCTAAGGCAGAGTACCTATCATGTAGCTAGTTTGTTGGAAAGTATCTACGATTTTAATTTAATAATTTATCGTACTCCCAGGGAAGTGGTAACGGCTTAGTAGCAACTATCCTTTTACCCTAACTCTCATTTTATTACCTAGTTATGCAATCATTCATCAATATCTTTGATGAGTGGGTGATCCTTTCTACACAAGACTCAAGTTCATTAGCATGCAAAGTATTTTAGACAAGTATTCTGATGTATGTCCTATTGTTTCTACATGTTGACTGACCTATCTTCGAGTATTTTAGATATATCTTGGTCTAGATTGCAATTATGTACTGATTCTACCTGTGTACCACATCTGAGTTATCTAATAAATCACCCCATCGCCATTAGCGGCCCTACTCACGGTTCGAGCTAAAGGCATCCATGAAAGTCCTGTGTCACTCAGGAGATCATGCCGCTCGCCCTAACGCCGGCATAAACACATGAACTCAGTCTCATTAGACTACTCTAGCAAACATGGTGATCTATAGGTTATTTTATCTAATATGGCAGACCTTAATACTTTCGTCCTCTCATAAAGCCCCAAATTAAGGTCTGTTAAACTAGACAGGTTATGATTAGACCATGGTTAGTAATTGTCTATAACCGTTCATCTAATTTAAAAGAGCAAGTAGACATGCAGTCATAATGATTAATTAAGTTGGTGACCTTTCCGAAAAAATGTAAAGAACTTCAGCATGCAAAACACATATACATATCATCATAATTTGATATTCAAATAAATCATTAGACAAACACAATACAGAATATATAGAGAGGATCTAGGGAACCGCCACCATAAAGTATTCACCCTTTATCAGGTCCGCCGATAGAGCGACTACTTGTATATCCTAGACTGCTTGACCCGACCCTGCTCGACAGAACCTTCGGAGAACGCCTCCTTAGCCTAGTAGCAATTGCTTTACCTTACGTCCCAGGCTTAAGCAAAGCCCTGTTGACTAGCTCTTCACTCACCTAATGCCCTCTTAGGATCTCCTAACGAAATCTTAGGTATTCTATGAATACCAAAAATAAACCCTATCTAGTCGTATTCTAAGATTCTGAGACAGACTCTCAGAAAGCAAAGAAAATGAGAAACTCTCGTATACTAAACTACTTGTGTGGAACACCTGAGATCACTAAATAACTTGTATATAGTAGAAAAATGTATACTTAAAGTCACTAAATGACTCATATCAAGTGAAGAGGGATGATTTCAACTGAGGAAGGCTTGAGGTATTTATAGCAGGGAAGCTGAGTGATTTTCTCTTCAAACATTGATGTGGGATTCTGTGCAGACGCTCGGGATGCCCGTCCGGACCTTGGGACACCCGTCCTAATCCAAGAACTTCCGAAAATCACGTTTTTGGCCCAATATTTGTCATTTTCTTGCACATTTCACCTGAAACTTCCAAAATCACAAAAACTGCAAAATTGTATTAATATTAATCAATTAAGAACGTTTATCTCCAATTTTGCCATAAATTGTGCCTAAAAATATGCTAAAAAAGTGATATGATTTATGCACATTAACATAGTATTGCTTCGTCACTCGAAACCAGACCCATTGTTGATTTGTATCTATAAATGTGTTCCTGTGGTTTTGTTCTCCCGTTGTATAAAATGAACTGTGGTAGTTTTAAACTGGTGTCCAGGAGAACATCCCTGATCCATTTTTCAAAAGGTCCCATTTTGAAAGCCTTTCGAATCATCTCTACTCCTTTTTTTACTGATTTCTATCGCAAAGTCCGTCTTGGTGTTGACTTAGGTAAAGACTTAGCGACTGACATATGATATTCCAGTGTCACTTTAGTTCTTGGCCTTTGAAGGTAGCTGGGTGACAATCTCGCATGAGGTCTTCTCATCTCACTTTGAACATGCTGACGTGATTCTCCGACCTCACTCCTCTGAGGTGCTCTTGAGGTTTCTCCTCTCATCTTATATGATGTTGGATATACATTCATCATGTTTCGACGTCTCTCTAAGATCCATGAGACAGTATGGGTGGATTCCTCAGCACACTCTGTGCCATTTGTGAGTGCGTCGGTTGATGAGCTGGTGGCATAACTTGGAAACTCATGGGAGGTAGTATCTCACTCATATTGACTGCTTCTTGTTGTAAATGTATCCAATCATTCATCAACTTCTAACATTTTTGTAACCTTTCAACATCTAATTGCAAACGTTGTATTTCTTCAGAAGCCGGTGCTGCATGTGTTGATATTACGGGAGCAACTGGCTCTTGAGTTCTTTTTTCTTTTCAAAATTCTCAAGTCAGATTTTGATTGCTGAGGTCTTAAGTCGAGGTTGCCTTAGATGCAGCTTTAGATGTGGATTGAAACGACTTTTGAACACTCTTTTAGGCTTTCACTATTCTTTTTTGGATATTTGTAGTAAGAAAAATTCTTAATTTTGAATTTCCCGGTAACGAAACCAAACTGATCAGGGAACTTTTGTGTAATTGTTGATAGTACTCCTCTTGAAGGTGATTTGCAACCAGCAATTTGCAAAATAAAGAAGTCACACAACGGTAGGGTACCGAAGATGACTCTCCGATGGTTTTGTTAGAAGAGTATATGAAAGAAGAGAGAGCAAAATGATCCTTCTCCTCCTTTCTTCCTTATATTTATAGTAGAAAACTTACATGATTTACCATATGGAGTAAATAATTATTTATCATTCTGGACACCTGTCGGTTGTAATGCTTCAATTATGTACATGTGTAATTATTCAGGGACACTAATCCTGAATCAATTTAAAATTTGACACCCATTATTAACTCATCATTATTCTTAAGGACATTCAAGAACCTTGATTAGGATAACAGTGACTGGGTGTAGAATATTTCAACACTTCACTTTTGGAATGGAGGGAAGTCGAAGTATCGTTCCCAAATGATGACCCTTCTTGGTATTCTTGGTGTCTTTCCTATCTTTTTCCAATCGAAGTGTACCATAGCATTATAATTATTCGCACTCCGATGATTAACTGATGATGATGTGGCTATTTGTAGAATTCATTTTCTCTTCATATTATATATAATATATATATATATATTATATAATATAATATATATATATATATATTTAAGTATAATTCACCTCCTTAATGCTTCCTGTTGTACTCAGAACAAAATAATAATTGACAATTGATCGCATGGGAGAAATGATATATATATATATATTGTATAAAGAGTGTTAAGAAAGCAATTACAACTGAGACCACACATAATATTGTATATTGCTTAGTTGATGGATATTTAAAAATACATGGTGTTGACCGAGCCTCCAATTTAAGGGAAAGGAGGATAATATAGATGGGAATATGAAAGAATTTTGTTATAAAGAAAATATGTAGGAGTCTGAAAATTATGAATTTTGGAAGGAAGAATATTTAGAAGGTAGGTGGCTATTTGAAGTGCATGAGGCCGAAAAGAAAATGAAATAGATGCATGATGGAGAAGTGTGCAGACAAGATTTGAATTTTTTGTTTCGCTTTTTTATTTTGAGAAGTACAGGGCATGACACGTGAAACAGAGATGAATCTCCAAAGAAGCTGAAAAATTAAAAAAAAAATTATTATCGAATTTGTTTATCGCATTGTAAATTTTTAATGTGATACCTAAATTTATGAGGACATATGTATGAAATGAGAGAAAAATACAATAAATTTGATATTTATGTGCAGTAAAAAAAATTCATAAAATTTTTGTAAAATTAAAAAAAGAAAAGAAAGTATAATAATGATATCCACTAGTACTAAGAATAAGAGAAGTTCATAGATCATTGTGCACAGTATCAAAAGAAAATGTAGTAGAAGATAAAGAGTGACAAAATGGTAATTTTGTTTGTTTACCAAGTGCGCAAGATTGACAAAATAATTATTCCGGCAATTATTACAAGAAATTAAATGATATTGAAAGATTGCTTAAAATAGTAACACTGGAATGACCAAGACGGCTAAGCCAAATATCAGACGGAAGGCAGTGGGGCAGAGTAGTAAAGAGATAATGATCACCTGGGCTATTACATGTCATTCGTGGAGTTCTCGTCAGAAAATTCTTAAAAAAAAAATTAAAAGGATCAAATTTTACAAAAATATTATTCTCATTAGTAAATTGAAGAATAAATTTTAAATTTTAAATTAAATGAACATGTAAAATATTATTAAAAAAAAGAGGAGCATATGGGCGAGACAAGCAAGTATGTCCATATTCAAGGACTGAAATTTTAAAACCACTACACACAATAATATTATGATTTTTACTCAGATTGAAATAAGACCAAAGAGTACCTCTATTTTTCGTGAGACGTAGTGTCAGTGTCATGTACCACTAATCGGTAGGCGAAGTAAGAGATAAGTATGAAAGGCGTCAAATATGTACGTGTGAGTAGAGCTGTTAACGAGTCGAACTGTTCGCGAACAAAACTCGTTTATTTATTAAACAAACAAACATCGAACAAAATTTTAAGTTTGATTACATTTCAAGTTTATTCAAACATTGTTTGCGAACATACTGAGCGTTTGCGAACAAATTATAAATATTTATATATATATTATTAAAAATAATATTTAATATTTAAATTACAGATTTTTTTTTTCTAATTTATAGAGATGATTCAACTTCTCCCAACATTCTTCAAAATGCTAAAGCAATTTATTTCTCTCATAACCATAAAAATACTTTTGAGTTCTAACTCAATCAACTTTCTTTCTATACAAACCCTAAAAAGTTAATCGTTTTCTTTCCTTTACTTTCTCAAACTGCAGACTCAACTGAAAAAATAAGTTAAAAGGTAAGTATATTATTTTTTTATTATATTTATTTTATTTTATTGAGATAATTAGATTATATTTGTTTGATATTTTAAGTTTTAAAAATTATATTATTCTTCATCGCTATCAGATTTTATTTGAATTGTTATATATATATATATTGATACAATTGAAATGATTTTATGTGCATTTGATTGGGTGCGTAATCTTCATGGACATAAAAAAGATAAGAAATATGTTTGTTTTTTGTTTTTTTCTTCTCATTTAATTTGTAAATATAAAATTATTCTTTATATTATTAACATTTTGTTTTGCAGACAGAGGATGATGAATTATTTTTTGAAGAAATTGTTTTATTTTAGTTTGAAAACAGGTTTGTTTTTTGTCTTTTTTCTTCTCATTTAATTTGTATATATAAAAATAATGATTAATATATTTAAAAATATTCTTTATATATTTAAAATTTTTTTTGCAGACAGAGATTGATAAACTATATTTTGAAGAAATTGTTTTATCTTAGTTTGAAATTTAATCATTTTAATTATTATATTTAGATTTACTCTTTAAAAGAATTTATTATTATTATTATTATTAAATAGTTAAATATTTAAATTCTATTTTTTTTATTTTATAAATTTGAAATTTTGAAAAATAAAATTAATATTTAAATTTTAAATTTTTTTTTAAATTAATCGAGCGAACCCGAACTCAAACTCAAACAATAAAAAAATTAATCAAACAAATTCGAACAATTTTTTCTGTTCGAAATGTTTAACGAGCGAACTCAAACACGCTCGAATAATAAACAAGCAAACTCTAATTATCCGATGTTCGGTTCGACTCGGCTCGTTAACAGCTCTACGTGAGAGCATACGGAGAAGATGAGGCTAGAGTGGAACCCAAATGGACCTGCTGTGAACGTGGGCCTAAAATACCAGAAGTTGGCCTGAAGGAAGGAGGTGGGCTGACCCAAGTAGTGATTGGATAAGTACATGGAGGGCAATGCCCATGGTGTTGTGTTACCGGCCCAAGTAGGCCAATGGCCCCAAGATGAGAAAGGGCTAGTAGTCCACTTTGGAGGGCGAGATAGAGGAGCCGGTTGCAGTTAGAAACCCAATTGTGCAGGTGCAAAATTTCATCGGTTAGTGACTTGTCGGTGCTGCCCTTTGCCTCGACCACAACAACCTCCTCCATGTCCGGAACTGTTGTGGTTGTTGTCGCTGTTGTCGCCCCCACGAAATTTTCCGGTGCCAATGGGCTAATTAATTTACGATTATTTAATAGGCTTGCAGAATTTTTTGCATTTGATGCCACGAAAACAACCACTTTCGATGTGGATGTAATCTGCTTGGCCTGAGCAGTTTCTTTGAGGACAAGCATCGAACAAGCTTTGTAGAACATAGGGAGAGTATCACCAGGTCAAATACGTGTACTTATAGTAGATTAAGCGTCAAATAATTCGACAATAAGTTGAAGAACTAACCCATCATTGGATATAAGAGCGCAAAAGTTAGAAAGTTGATCAACGAGCGTAAAGTTTTCTATGTGAACATTGGAAAATTCTTGTTCTAGATATAGAGCTTTGTGAATTTTTATTATCCGAAGAAATATCACGTAATCGAGACTAGTCCATTGCAATAGTGGTATCCTGTTCCAAGATTGTGTTAAGAACATCCTTGGATATAGTCGCATATATCTATTGTAGATCGAATTAGTATGTGACCATAATTCAGGATCTACCATAATTCAAGATTTGAGGGAACATTAGGTAGAAGAATGTGATCTAAAACCTGTTATGCGAGAGCATGAATCTTAAAAAGAGTAGATCCTATTACATATTGATCTATTTGAAGATTTAGAGTAACTTTGATAAATGTAGAAATATTAGAGACGATGAGAGCAAGATGAAGAAAATATTGGGGTTTCAATCCAAGTCCTTAATTTGAAAATAATTCTAGAGTTGACTAGTATATAAGAATTTCATTAACTCCGTTAGTATGAGGCATTTCGAGTAGTTACCTAAGAACAAATCCGTGAAAGTTTAGGCCCAAAGTAGATAATATGAATATTAATTTGGAGTAAAAGGGTAGTAGTCCAATGTTATAGGAATATTCGGGCCCAATGAAAAAGAAGAGGCGAATTTGATATCCCTATGGCGGGCCATGGTAATGAGAAAAGACAAAAGAGGAAGAACGAGATAAGAAATAATTTAGGGCTTTGATACGATGTAAGAATGTAATCCCTGACTATTATATCTTTTAATATTTATAGAAGAGCATGTTAGAAAAAAAAATAAATAAAGATAGGACTTAATAGAAGATAAATAATAAAAACAATAATTTCAACGCGTGTATCAGATGTCACTTTTCTAAAGCTAATATTTGTCTTATACAATCTGTATAGGGATATAAACTATTAGTGTTTGATATTATGTAGATTTAGATAATTGTTATTCTTGAATCAAAACTATTTATAGACACATATCTTTTAGATAATATTAATTAATTTAATATTCAAAAAATAATAATATATTATCTTATATTATGGATATCATTTCAGATAATATAATAATATGTATTATTTGATAATAAAATTTTTTGTTCGTTATTTAAACCAACATAACTATTTTAAAAATGTTTCAATATAGGATGGTATCTAAAAAAGGGAAAGGAATATTTCCAATATTCTGATCATAAGAAATCATATACAATCAAATAATATTGCTGAATCTCAAAATGAATGATATCTAAGTAAATCAAATAATATCAAGGTATATCAAAATAATATTTAATACTTTGCTTATGTGTTGTGTTCATAAAGTAACCCTCTCTCATTTGCTTTTACCATTTTAATTACATATTTAACTCGCACAAAATGTTAATAAAAACATATAGATGTTGAAACCTGATATTGCATACATAGTTTATTGATATTTATTTGTTATGAACCTTTATATATATTTGTTTATAGTTTGAATTTAAAAGTGGATCAAATGTGCTATGAAATAGTATATAAATATTAGTAAGAATATCAAATAAAATATCATCAAAGACATTTTCTTCATAGAGGTTGATTGATATGCAAATGGATTTTTATACTGCACTAGTTACTAATATGTATGTATATTATGGGCCGGTATGAAAAGTGTATGTATTATGATTACATATACTAATATTTTATACAGTATACATAAATATATCAAATATGAATAAAATAATATTAATTAATCTAAGTTATTTTAATTTATTTTATGTACTTTATTAAATACCAATTTTTTTTAAAAAAGAATTTAAAAATTCTTTAAAATATTTTATCTTGATTATTTGGTATCAATGATAATTATGTACATAAAAATTAGTTTTTTGTTTTTTTAATATAGAAATGGATTGAGTACATTCTTGCAAAGCTAAAAAACAAGTCTTAACAAGTATACATGTCTACGATGAATTGTTGCGTAAAGTTGAACTAAGTACAAGTGTATATTATCAACAAGTGATTAATGGATAAGTAATAGAGATTGTCTCCTCATATACTATGTTTAAGTATTTAATTGTGGGGAGAATATGTTTAAGTATTTATGACTAAAAATAAAATCAAGATATTTGTCACATCATTATACAACTGACCCAATAGATTCATTTTACGCCACGTCATCAATGCGGAGTTAAGTAGCCCCAAACTTTGACTACAAATAAAAGTCGAGCACTTGGATATATGAACTTTGATATTTCCGCTCTTATTTAGGAGATCGAGGTCTGAACACGAAGATACCAAAAATAATCTTTTGCCTCTAAATCATCGAACTTTCATGAAAGATTTTGAATATTTCAAAAAGTGTTGATTAGTTAAATTAAGGGTGTCAATTGATCTATTGAACCGAAATTAATATCTCTAATCCCATATATGTGTCAATTTACAAATCAATTCAACAGACATGTGACCTTAATGACTCATTCAATTAAGGTAAAACAGAATTTAAGTTACTATAGTAAATCAGGTAACAATTTGGTTATAAATAGATGAAAGAAAGGAAAGAGAAGGATCTTTTTCCAATCTTACATAGCCTAAACTTTATTCAATATATTTTAAAATCCTTTTCTAATTAAAGTTTTGGAGGGTGATTTTCGAAAACTCCAACTCCGGTGTATAACTTTTATTTGTAGGTAATTTTCCATGACCAATTGTGCGGTCAACAGAGGGAATTTGAATTCCCACATTATATCCCGATAAATTTAATTGTGAAACTGAACGCTACTCACAAATGGAGTTGATGAGATTTAAACTAGTTAAAACAATTAACTAAATTCTTTGAAGAAAAAAAAATATTGATACGAAATAAAAGAGTAGATTAATTTCACCATCACATGCAAAAAAATAAAAAAATAAAAAAATAAAAACAATGCCATATCAATATTGCCGCAATAGAATGTCCATAAATTTCTACACAGTTGATGTAGTTTTTTCTAATTTATCACGATTTTCATTCCTTAAATCAAATTAAATATGTCCCAGAATTTAGTTAAAGTAGTAATTCTTTTGGAATTTAGTTTAATTGTGGCATACACCAATCAAATGTTAAGTCGGTCAAATGTTCATAAGTATAGAAACATTTGAATGGATAACCATAAGTTGTCAAATAATTCACAAATTAAGGTTCAAATTAATCTAGTTCAGTAAATTTCAGGTAAGGAAGTGTAGGGATTTTTGATCCATTTAACTTTTAAAAACCCAAATATTGAGCTAGACACAGATTCACAAGGACTTGTTACTCCAACATGCATTAGGTACCATTTTCTTCAATTTTCTCTTCGACTCTCTAATTTCTTCCAAATTCAAATGGTTCCTAATCAACACTTGTCATGGAATTTCCAAAAAGATTTCATGAAAACCACAACAAATCACTCTATTCTTGAATAAAATATATATAACTAAAATACAAAAGATAAGAAGACAAAAAGACATCCTACGTGGGGATTATGTTCTCAAATAAAACCAAGCTTTGAATGTTACTCCAATGAGTGTGTGATTAAAATCCTTTCCCATCAAACCCTGATTCATAAATCAAGTCAAATAGCACTCCTAGGGTTCAATTCTTGCCTTCATATGTTGATTTACTAACACTTGTCCACTAATGTAGTTGTCTTAACAATCTAGATCAAAAGGTCCTTATTTTGGTTAGGTTAAAAGGTATAGAAAATATGGAACCTCAACCTAGCTTACCTTGGACCTTCTCAAATTTAGATCCCTCGCAATTAACCATTCATCCCCATGATCTCTTTTTTTTTCTTTGAATGCAGGAAGAAATGTGTAAGCAACATTTTATTTTTCAAGAGGATACATAAAATATTTTCTTCTATTTTTCAACATCCACATTTTTAATTTTTAATTTTAAATTTTTTTGAATAGATACTAAAATAGAGCATATGTTTGAGCTGGATTTATACAAGGGAATCAAAACAAATGAATAATCCAATTTTCCTCCCCCAAACTCACACAATTTTATGGCCAAGACGCACTAAGTTTAAAGTTTGGTGAATACACCTAAGAAACTATCATGTTGACATTATCCTTGAAATTATATGATTGAACATTCTCCCCAAACTTTTACACATTAATGCATTGAATAATTCCATAAACAAAACAAAACAAAACCAAACATGACAATAACACAAAACGAAATCCCTCCTCCCAAACTCAGGAAAAGGCAATGTCCTCATTGCCAACTCATGCAAACAGAAAAACCTAGAAGAACAAAAAGTAACCACAAAAACAACAAACATAACCAACAAAATGCAACATATAATCACCAAACGAGAACAAAATGCAAGATAACAAAAGAAAGGCAAAAACTCCCTGTAATTATGCATCGCCTCTTGGTGGAGCCGAACCTCTAGCTTCCATGGCAAGGAATGTGCCCAAATGTGTATAGCTCTTGGAAACTGCCTTTGAATCCTAGCATAATTCCAGTAGATTTGCTGGTTATGGTACATTGTAGTAATCAAACTCTGTTAGATGTAGCTTTAGGTGCAGTGGTCAGAGGTATTGTCTGCTGCTGAACAGAGTTTGGTGTGTCTTCATAGGAGGTTGAGATACTTGCGTTGTTTTAACAGAGCGTGATGAGGTACAACATTTGGATCACAATACATATATAGTAACGTTCCTCTAGAACAAAGGTTAAATACTGTAGATTTGGTGCATATTGATGTTTATTATATGGGAGATAGATCTCTAGGTGGTGCAATATATTTTGTAAAATCCATTGATGATTTCTCTATAAAAATGTGGTGGTTTTTTCTTTAAAATCTAAAGATTAAGTTTTAGACAAGTTTAAAGACTTGGGCAGCAAAATCGAAAGAGAAAAAACAGGCAAATAATGGTGGTTGAAAGCTAGAGAAAAAAATACCAAAGACCCCACAAGAAAATGGGGTAGTTCGATATGCGATTATCTAACGCCAAGTTTCCTAAATCTTTTTGGGCTGAAGCAACGAGGATTGCAATTGATTTGATTAATCTTTCTCCATCACTTGCTTTGGATGGTAATATTCTAGAGAGAGTATAGACGGGAAAGTATGTTTCCTACAAAAGCTTGAGACGTTTGGTTTGCAGAGCATTTGTTTATATCCCTAAAGATGAGAGATCAATGTTTGATGTGAAAAAAAGGAAAGCATATTCTTAGCTTATGGAGAAGAAGACTTTGGATATAGATTGTACAATGTGGTTAATAAAAATATTATTTTTTAGGAGAATAACAAATCTGAAGAGCTTAGACCTTAATGTGATATTCCGGATAGTACAAATCCAGTTTCTATTCGAGATGATTCTGATCAAGGCGGAGTTGAAGTTAGTAGAAATAAAGATGAGATAGAACCATCAATCCATCTACCACCTCATAATGACCTCAAAAGATCTATCAGAGAAGGAAGACCTTTTACAATGTATGACTGGAATGAATATGTGTGGTTGATAGATGGAGAAGAGCAAAAATCTTTTAGTGAAGCTTTAGAACATGAAAGGAAAGAAGAATAGTTACATGTTATGCAAAAGGAGATGGTTTATTTGTAGGAAAATCACACTTATGATTTGGTGAAGTTTTTTAAAAGTAAGAGAGATTTGAAGAACAAATGAGACATATTGAAAACTCAAGAGAGCAACTAATAACAACCAAAGTATAAAAGCAAGATTGATTGCGAAAGGTTTCAATCAGATAAATGTGTTGATTTTGAGGAAATATTCTCTCTAGTGGTCGAGATATCATCAATCCATGTTGTTCTTGGTACAACAACTAGCTTGAATTTGTTGAGAAACTTCCTACATGGTGATTTGGAAGAAGAAATTATAATGTGGAGATTAAAAGAAAGTGGAAAAGAACACATAGTATGCGGTCTCAAAAAGAGTTTATGTGGTTTGAAACAAGCACCAAGAATGTGGTAGAACAAGTTTGACTCATGTACGATAGTTCAAGACTATCACAAGACTAGAGCTCATCAATGTGTTTATTGGTGCGATTCTCATCTAATCTGCCAATATTAATTCAATTTATTCAATGAGTAATACGAGTGTTCACCAAATGGTTTTCCTAAGAAATCAAATGGAAATCAACTACTCAGAATCGAAAATAATAAAAAAAAAATTGAAGTTTAAAAGGTAATTCATTCTTGGCTATTGTTTGATATTGCCTATGAAGTGCTTGAGATTATACCATTATGATGAAAAGGGTTTTCTTTGTTCTTGAGCTTATGATCTAGTATTTGTCTAAACATGTTGTAATGAAGCACAAAAAGATTAAATATTTTTGGAATTCCACTCTTTTTAAGGTTGTATATATGTATGTATATGTGTGTGCGTATACAACCTGGTTTATATATGTATGATTACAGAAGTTGTTAGATTTGAATAATCTTGATTATCACCTGCGATGTAATTCTGTGGCAACATAACCCTTGTGAATTACATAGCTCCTTACTCCATGGTTAAGTATATATTGGAATCAGCCGCTTTTTCTTTTACCTTGTAAAGAGAAATCTTGGAACTTTATTTTGATTTTCCACCCAATAAATATTTTACAGACTGCTCTCTATTTTTCTTTTGTTTCTTTTCAGTTATAGTAGTTTTGTTGCCTATGTGTAGGATTTTAACGATGTAGAATATGAATTTGATAGACAAAATCAAAAAACAATAATAAAATAAGAACTCACGATTTACCCAGGGGCTACGTCCTGAAAACTGAACTCTCAATTATTATTTCTTGGTTCTCTTAACTTGTTACAATGATATCCCTATATATAGGCGTTTAAACCCTAACTACATATGACTGGGCCTATCTACACATTACTAGGCCTATCTTTATATCACTGGGCCTAACAATCTCCAATAATCTCCCACTTGGTGAATATATCGAGCAAGCGAGAGCCTTCTAGTTGTCATTCGTCGTCAACCCAATCGCTGCATAACACCATTCAAACTATGTACTTGGGACAGCCTTAGTAAGAAAGTCTGAACTATTCTTCATCGTGTCAACCTTTGTAAGCTGAATACGTTTCTTTTCCACCTTCTCTCGAATGAAGTGATACTGAATGTCAATGTGCTTTGTTCTTGAGTGAAATGCCGGATTCTTAGCTAAATGAATAGTTCCTTGATTATCACATCTCACCTCCATGGCCTCTAGCTCAAAACTAAGTTCCATACACAAACGACGTAACCATATAGCTTCTTTTCCAGCATGAGTAAGAGCCATATATTCAGCTTCTGTTGAGGAGAGAGCTACCACGCTTTGTCTCTTACTCATCCAACTCACTGCACCTCCAAATAGTGTGAAAACATATCCGCTAATAGATCGCCTACGATCCATATCTGCACCCCAGTCAGCATCTACATGGCCAATGATATCAAGAGCTTTTCCAACTTCTGCTCCTTCAAAACACAAGGACAGTTTTGAAGTTCTACGAAGATACCTGAAAACTCTCTTGATCGCAGTCCGAGGGGGGGGGGGGGGGGCTCCGCCCCCGATGTGTCCTTGGGATATTTACCAAACTCCAACACTATGGACAATCAAAGCTTGCAAATATACTTATAACTAAGCAAGATATTGAATAACTTGTCATGACACAGTATTCCCTTATTTTTGGTAGCTCACATGATATTTCACATACATTTCGGTAGTCCAACTGGTTAACGTGATAAACAACCATATAACATTTCTATATTTTACTATTGCATTTATTGGCTTATTTTGCTATTCCGTATTCGGAAAAGCATAGATATTAGGAGCACTCGAAATGCATATGCATATACATATATCTTCACTACAGACAAAACCACGTTCATGGTTGCATAAGAGTGCATTTAAGTTCTTTAGTTCAATTAGAAATCATAGCTTCTTGTTCTTCAACTACTCATTGCAATGCATTAATGTCTGACAATGTGATTGGGGAGCTTTCCTCACATCCCACATATCTTTATAATACAAATTCTTTTTTATTGAAATTATTTACTTGAATGTGCATACTCAAATATAGAATTTTCTTTTCTATTTGTTGTGATATTTTTAGATATATTTTATTATAAATGGAGGATCGTAGTTGGATGTATAGAAGATATGTTGCAGGAATAAGGGGTATTACTATTGAATTCGAAAGAGGAGTTAAAGCTTTCACCTCTTTTGTTGTGTCTAATTACATATCCTGTAAAATTAGATGTCCTTGTGCAAAGTGTAAGAACATGAAATTTGAAGAACCGAATATAGTGGAGAGTCACATGTACAGGAACGAGTTTGTTACTAATTACTATGAATGGACATATCATGGTGAAGGATCCAGGTCATAAGCACATACTTCTTCGACACCAGTATTATCAAGGGAATCAAATTCAAGTGATATGATTCCAGAAACGGTATTTGAAGGAGTACAACATGATTTCAATATAGATGCTACGGAGGAGTCTCCTAATAGAGAGGCTAAGAAGTTCTATGATGTTCCTATATGGGATGGTTGTACAAAGCACTCTCAATTGTCCTTAGTTTCCCGACTTTTACACATAAAGTCAGAGAATAATATGTCTGAAAAGTGTTTTAATCAAATAGTCCAATTATTGAAGGAGGTTGTTCCAACTGATAACAATATTCCTAATGATTTATATGAAATGAAGAAGATGGTATCAAGTATTGGATTGCCAATTCAAAAGATTGATGTTTGAATGGTTGCATGTTATATTGGAAGGATGATTTTGAAAGAAGGGAATGCAAATTTTGTGGGCATGCTAGGTATATCCTAAAAAAGAAGGGTAGAAAGAATAAAAAACAAAATGAGGTTACATAGTCAAAGATGTTTTACTTTCATATTGCACCTAGATTGCAAAGACTTTATGCATCTAAAACAACAGCTCAACATATGAGATGACATTTTGAAAGTAAACATGAAGAAGACTATATGAGTCATCCAAGGGATGGTCAAGCTTGGAAACATTTTGATCAAATTCATGGTGACTTTTCTAATAAGATGAGAAATGTAAGACTTGGTTTGTGTACAGATGGGTTTTCACCTTTTAGAATGTCAGGAAAGCAGTACTAATGTTGGCATGTTATTATTGTTCCGTATAACCTTCCACATTGGATGTGCATGAAAGATCAATTCATGTTTCTAACTGTTATTGTACCAGGGCCAAAAAATCCAAAACAAAAAATAGATGTTTATTTGCAACCTTTGGTGGATGAATTGAAACATCTATGGGTTGAAGGTGTCCCAATGTATGATATTTCCAAGAAACAAAATTTCTATATGTGTGCAACATTGCTTTGGACTATTAATGATTTTTCTGCATATGGTATGTTGAGTGGTTGGAGTACGGCTAGAAAATTTGTGTGTCCATATTGCATGGAAAAGTCAAAATCTTTTCATTTAAAGAATGGTTGTAAGCACTCTTGGTTTGATTGTCATCGACAATTCCTTTCAAGTGACCATCCATATAGGAAAGACACATCTTTTAGTAGAAATAGAGGGAAAGAAACATCAAAATCGCCTACCAATGTAACTGGTACACAAATGTGGAATAGAGTATGTCAGTTTCCAAAGATAACTGAATCAGGAGCTGAACATGGGAAAATTGATGGAAGATGGACATATCACAATTGGACAAAACGTAGCATCTTTTGGGATTTACCTTATTGGCCAACAAATTTGATTCGTCATAATATAGATGTCATGCATAATGAAAATAATATCTTTGAAAATATTTTTGACACTGTTATGGATGTAAAAGGAAAGATGAAAGATAATATAAAGTCTCTAAGAGATTTGAAAATATATTGTAATTGTCTTGATCTATGTGTCCAAAGAGTTCAAGATGGGAAGACATCAATTCTAAAAGCATGTTATGCATTAACAAATGACCAAAAGAAACTTTTGCTTGAGTGGATAAAAGAGTTAAGGTTTCCTGATGGATATGTTTCTAATTTAGCAAGATGCATTTACTTGAAAGAATTGAAGATGTTTGGTATGAAAAGTCATGATTGTCATGTGTTCATGGAGCGATTGCTTCCAATTGCATTGAAAGAATTTCTTCCAAGTAATGTGTGGTTAATGTTAACAGAGTTGAGTATGTTCTACCGTGATTTATGTGCACCTAAATTGTCAATTGAACATATGAATAAGTTGAATGAAGATATACCCATCTTACTTTGCAAGTTGGAAAAGATATTCCCTCCATCATTTTTTGATGTTATGGAACATTTGATGATTCATTTACTTTATGAGGCACTAGTTGGTGGTCCAGTGCAAAATAGATGGATGTATCCATTGAGAGGTAATGCTAGAGTTCACATATTATTATATATATATATATAATATATATATATATATAATACTTTATTTAAATATTATTTCCTAACTTCAACAATATGTCATTTTAAATTTAGGTTTCTATATAGCTTGAAAATAAAAGTGAAGAATAAGGCACATATAGAATGGTCAATTTCTAGTGCATATTTAGTTGAAGAAGCATCAACTTTCTTCTCTTATTATTTTCAACTGCATGTTCAAACAAGACACTCTTCTACTGCTCGAAATGAAGAAGGTGTGTTAGAAGCTAAAGATGTTGGAGGATTATCAATATGTAATATACCTAGTAGGAAAGTTGGCAAGATTCAATCAAGGTTCCTAACAGATGAGGAATATAAAGCAGCCAATAATTACATTCTACTAAATTGCAAAGAGGTGCAACCATATATCAAGTATGTAACTCTTAAACGATATATAGTTGATTACATTTACTATAAGCTAAAAAATATTGAATTTAATATATATGTTTCTCAAATGCAGGAAATTTAAAACAAATTTACAAGTTCAATCTCCGTCTATAAGTCAAGAAGAGATCAATATACGAATGGAAAATGATTTTGCGTGTTGGTTTCGTTCATATGTAAGTTCTATAGAAATTTAAGATAATAATCCTTTTTACGATATAATACTTTCATTCACTAACTTTATTAAACTTAATATCTTTATTTTAGGTAACTGATTCCCAAAATCAAGTAAATAATGTTTGTTTGCCAAACTTGTCTTGGGGACCATCAAGACAAGTAAAGTTATTTCATGGCATATTTGTCAATGGTTATAGGTTTCACACTTCTGAACATGTAGAAGGAAAGAAAACACTAAACAATGGAGTTTGTGTTAAATGATGTAATGATGATGCTACTTCCACTTTTGATTATTATGGAATTTTGAGGGAAATTGTTGAACTTCAATTGATGGGTGATCTCAACCAAAATATCATCCTTTTCAAATGTGATTGGTTTGATCCAACACCAAATTTAGGTGTTAGGATTCATCCTCAGTACAAGCTTATTGATATTAACCACAAGAGGAGGTATCCAAAATATGATCCATTTGTATTAGCTCAACAAGCTACTCAAGTTTACTATGCAAGTTATCCCGAGAGTAAAAGATCACATTGTGAATGGTTTTCTGTATGTAAAACTAAACCTTGACATGTGGTAGAAGTACTTACTTATCAAGAGGATGTAGGTGATGAAAATGTCATGATGATAACAAATGAGGTGCAACCAATTGAAGATTTAACACATGAATCGAATGAAGTTCAAATGGTGGATATTGATGATAATCAAATTGAGAATTTATCAGTCGGTGTTGACAATTGATTCTGAAACTAATGAAGTTGATGAAGATTCTTTATCAGATGAAGACTCTTTTCCATATGAAGATTCTTGGTATAATGATTTAAGCTTTGTATTGAAATTTTAGCTTAAAAGTTAGCTTAAAAAAAGAAGAATCAGAGACAACATTTCATGTTTTTGGACTGCTTTATATGTAAATTTTATATTTACAGTTTGAATCATGTTTGGATCATGCATCATTTTTTCAGTAAAGAATGTTTTGGGTTTAAACACTAAAAAGCTTCTTAATTATGACTTTACATTGTAGAGTTTAAAGAAGAAACTGATCCAATAAAGCATGTTTTCACTTATTTTTAGTTGTTCACCAATGAGATTACCAATAATAATATATATACTGAATTTGATGGGCTTTGTTATTCAAAGCTTTTTTATTATTTATCTTGATTTTATTAATGTTTAATTTTGTATTGCAGCAATGAGTGACAATATGCATACGCCTTCTAAAAGTCAGGCTCCAATAATACATACACCTCAAGAACACTTCACTCCTACTGTGCAGGATCATGTACATCCTCCTACAATACACTCATCAGTTGATTCAACTAATAATTTGATAGAAGTTTCAGATCTTCGACCACTAAAAATAGCTTTAGCTGGTCCTACCCATACTGATGGATCAATTTTCTTTACAGAGCATGAAGAACGTGCGATTAGTAACTAATTTACTGCGACACATTAACTAGAAAATAGAATTCTTATTATATCTATATCCATATATATATATATATATTATATATATATATATATATATATCTGTGTGTGTGTGTATTTCTTGGTTTTCCTTTAATGAAGCTTTGTGTGCATTGGATACTCCAAGTATAGTTAGAATTATTTTTTATCACATTGTGTTTTTGTTAGATTTGATACTCCAAGTATAGCTGGAATTGAGATTTTGTTGCATTAGATACTCCATGTATAGTTAGAATTATGTTTTCGTTGGGTTCTATACTACATGTATAGTTGGAATTGTTTTTTATCACATTGTGTTTTTATTGGATTGGATACTCTATGTATAGTTGGAATTATTTTTAATCACATTGTATTTTTATTGTATTGGATACTCCATGTATAGTTGGGGTTATTTTTTATCACATTGTATTTTTGTTGGATTAGATACTCCATGTGTAGTTGGAGTTATTTTTTATCACATTGTGTTTTTGTTGGATTGGATACTTCATGCATAGTTGAAGTTATTTTTATCACATTGTATTTTTGTTGGATTGAGATATTTCATGTATAGTTGAAATTATTTTTTATCACATTATGTTTTAGTTGGATTGGATACTCCAAGTATAGTTGAAATTATTTTTTATCATATTGGATTTTTGTTGGATTGGATACTCCATGTATAGTTGGAGTTATTTTTATCACATTGTATTTTTGTTGGTTTGGATACTCCATGTATAGTTGGAGTTATTTCTTAAACTAGTTCTTGATAAAATTTTCTTATCTCTTTTGAGTAATACATCGACATGAAAATGGAGAAAATTTTGAATATACCAACTTGTTTCACCGTTTGCATGTATTTCAATCCGGGCTGATGAAGGGTGATTTTATCAATGAGCGCTCCAAAAAGGCAATGGTAATATTCTCTTCTCTATTTAATATCATGATTAGTATTTACAATTATTTTATGCATATAGTAACTATTTTTTTTCTTAACATTGTCTTAATCATTTGATAATACATTTGAGAAAGGCGTTAATTGACTTAAAGAGCATTATTCACAAGTTTCTCCATCATTGGACTCCATCGAGAGCTCTGTCATTCCTGATGATAAACAATTGTTTATTGAGGCATGTGGTGGTTTCAAGAAAGATCGAGCTTTTGGTTTAGGATCAGAGTTTGTTCTATTAAGGTGTCAATTAAACGATTCTACAACTACTTCATCAATAGTAGTAGAGCTTGCAAACAAAGTAGTTGAATTGGAAGAGAAAGTCAAGAATCTAGAGAAGCAAGTACAACATGCCACAAATATTAGTGATAAAGGTAATCATCATACTTTACTTGATAAATCCATCTCCTAGTGCTCAAGATGATTATGATTGGGTTCTTCTAAAGCACCACTATCTACTATTTGATATTATTGCGATGGACTTTATATATATAATTTTATGTATTTAATAAAAAAAATTTATATATAAATATATATAATTTTTAAAAAAATAATTAAAATAATTGCGTTTTTAAAAACATTGAAATTAGCAACAGATTTGCGATGCTCTATTCGTCACAAATAGAGATGGACGAATCTGTCACAAAGCCGTCGCAAAATATGGACACCTAAATCCGTCGCAAATTAATTGCAAAATAACAACGCCCAAATATCGTTGCAAATTGTTGTAAAATAGCGACCGATTTGATCGTCGCAAATTCGTTGCTATTTGTGACAAATTTTTGTGTTGTCGCAATACGAAAATATTGCGACGGTCAAATTCGTCACAAATCTGTTGCAAAATAGCGACGCCCAAATGCCATCGCATAATTGTCTTAAACATAGCGACAGATTTGACCGTCGCAAATTCGTTGCTATTTGTGACGAATTCTGTGTGCCGTCAGAACTAGCGACGAAGATATTGTATGGCCAAATCCGTCGTTAATCTACTTCAAAAGCCGAATTACAACGGATTTACAACGGATTTGGCCGTCGTAAAAATTAATTTTTTTAGTAGTGAATTAAAATAAATTAAAATTAAAAAAAAAAGTGGAAAAATTGAATGCGAATTGTGAAGAAAAAATTAGCATTCGAGAGAGGAAGAAGAAAACTAGGATTTTAGCAATGGTTTATTTACGATATTCTTCTACATTTAGTAATATCTTTCTAAATCTCATTTTATGATATTGATGTAGTTTGAGAGGAGATTGTGATGGTTACTCTTTTTATTGTATAGAAAAAACGGTGTATTCCTATTATTTATTGATAATAAAGATATTTCTGGACTAAATCCCGTGATTTTTTCCAATCTTGGGCTTTTCCATTTTAAAATTGACTGGTGTCTTGTCAAATTTATTTTTGAGCTTTTACTACTTCGTATTTGTTTGTTAAGATGAGTTAGTAGTTTTATTGTGTTTTGGAAAAGCATGATTCTTGGAAAATTCTGATTGTGATTGAAATTGTTAATTGAGGCATTTTCTCTCCAATAAAATATAATATTAATTTTTACTTGAAAATATAATCCTATTATATATTATAATTTTTTGTTTACTATATTAATTTATAATATTTTATTATTTATAATAATAAAAAAATAAAAAAGTTATATTATTTTTTAAAAAAATAAATAATAATTTTAATAAAGTACCTAATTAATTAAAATACTAAATAAATATTTTTGCAAAAAAATGATGCATTAATGTTGAACGGTACTCCTTAAGGGGAACTTTAGGACCAAATAGGTCTTTTACAAGACACCCAAATTCATTTTTTAAAAAAATACGTATAGTTTTATTCTAAATTAAAATTTAAAAAAATTTATCCTAATATTATTGTTGTCTAACTTTATCTTTGCGTTTTTTCGTATTCTATTAATATATTTATTCTAATCCGATGAGAAAATATTTTGAGAGAAAATTAAATTAAAAATATAAATTTGATATTTAGGGAGTTGTATTAATAATTACATTGTTATGTTTTTAAACACTTTTTAAATTTTCTTACATATTTCTTAATTCATAAATGTCGAAGAAATTTAAACCCACAATTATGGTTCAAGAATGTGCTCAATTTTACTTCTTTTAGGACTTTTTGAAATAATCACTTTAAAAAATGACTACAATTTCATCAAATTATATATATATTAAAAAATTCAAAAACTGAATGATGACCTTTATTTTAATTTAATTTTATTTTTTAAATTCATAAGATTCTAATTTAAAAGATTTAGTTTAAGTAGTAATGAATTCATTTACTAGTTTGACACTAATGATGTCAAAAATGTAACAAACGGAAAATTAACAAATTGATGATCTGGATTGACTTCGAACAAGTAGTTGGCTTTCTCCCTCATTTGTTTGATTAATATTTGAGATTTGTAGTGAATTCTCCCTCATACTGTTGATAACTTGACTTGCAAGCAAGTCCAAGTGAGGAGATATCCCTCGTTCGAACCTTCCAATGGTAAAATGAGAAGTGAACCAAAATAAGTGACGGAAGAAGAAGATTATAATCTTACTTCTCTAGTTTTGTAACTAAGGTTTGTATATGCATAAAATTTTTGAAAACATTTAACTGTAAACTGAGAGAATTCTGTATTTGGTAAAAAAGTAGATTATCGTTTTTTATAATTATATTGACTTTAATTTCTATAGTGCTTTTTGTTATGAAACAAAGAAATGATACCTTCTATTGTGGGCCCCTTAGTGATTTCTTCAACAAAAAAAGTTATGAGTTACCTTTTTATTGTTGGACCAAAAGAATATTCTTTAACGGATTTTTCGTTGTGGGACCTTATAATAGGATAATAATATCCGATAAAATATAAATCATATCTTTACACCCTGTTCCAATTGTGCATCGGCACATTTTTATTGTCGTCATACTTCTCATTGTGTACCGAAGTGGATAACTTAGAATCTTTTTCATCTATTTTTTTTATGTATATATAGTGTAGATGTCACATGTCTTCAATCTAATTTGATCATTGATCGTTGACAGTTTGACTATCCATGTGTAATAATTTCCTTTAAAACACAATAAAAAGTAATATTATAAGTTATTGGTTTGACACAATTGAAAACCACATAGTAAAATTACACGAGATTGAGATTCGACATTCGCCTTAAACGTCATGTAAAAGTTAAGATAGAATCTTTTTCCGAGTAATAATTAGACTCTACGAATCACATGAAATAGATGATCTAACGAAAAAAAAATATAATATTTAAAAAAAAGTTAATAATAATCCAATTTGCAAAAATAAAATGTAAAGATGGTCACAAGGCATGTTCGGCTTAATTGAAAATCACATTGTGAAACTACACGAGGTTGAGGTTTGACATTTGCTTCAAACATCATATAAGAGCTAAGATAGAGTTTTTTTTTTTTGAGTAAGAGTTTGATTCTATAAGTAGAATGAAACGGATGATCTAAGAAAAAAATATAATATTAAAAAAAAAAGTTAATAATAATCCAATTTGCAAAAACAAAATGATGTAAAGACCGTCACAAGGCATGCTCGGCTTAATAAAGCACAAGGGTCAATAATGTGTTACGAGTGTGATCTGCTGGTATTTTTGATACATACATATATATATATATATATATATATATATATAAGGTTCCCTTTCCTTTCAGCTTTTTTTGACCTAAAAACATGAAGGGGCAAGAATTAAGGGATGAACAGTAAACCTTCACTTCAATGCTGAGATGGTAAGAAAATAAATTTGAAAAATGGGAAAAAGGTTTGAGTGGCCTCTCTCTATAATGCAAAGCAAGAAAAGTCATCCTTATAACAGGTGTCAACCATGTTCTTTGTTAAGGTGACATTACATGGTATGGGCTCTTGTCTCACCCTCCCCCATCATCCACTTCTACAATGGTTACCTTAAACCATTCTACTGAATCATTTTAGAAAAAAACTTTAACACCAAATTTAAATGACTTAGATTTTGAATGTCCGATTAGGTTTAATACTTTATTTCATGAATTATATTTCAAGCTGAAATTTAAATATGAATATGGTAAATTAGAGAACCGATTCTATATATTTGAAATTTGAATGTTTACTAAAGATAAATATATTTAGAGAAGATTGAAAGTCTTATCATATGATAATATAGAGTATTTTTTAAATGAAAAGTTCACAAAGTCCTTAGCTTGACACAATAAGAAAATTGTAAATGTTATACAAAGTCTCTCATATTCAATTTTTACTGTATGAGTGTCATTTCAAGAGTTAGGGGGAAGCATTCCCTTTAGTAAGAGTGGATTCTGTGGGCACAATTCAAACCGAATCTAAATTAGTCGGATTCGTGACAAGAGTAAAGTGAAATATGTGAAAATAGGTAGGTTGATCAAGGATTGAATGGGGTGTGCATAAAATGGTTGAAACATTGAGAATGAATGTTGAAATAACAAAGGAGTTGGTGAGAAGTGTGAAATTTTGTCCTCAAAATGAAATTTTTTGTTCAAACTAATTAACATGAAATGTTATATACTTACATATAATATATATAATATATATATATATATATAAATATACATATATTCAAAAGAAATTGTTGTCCACACACACATATGATCTCCTCCTCTCTTTTCTTTTGGATCTTCTTCTTCTTCTAATCACCTCTAATTCGAGCTTAAAAATTTGTAACACTTCTTTTATAGTGCAAACATTGATACAATAATTTTGTATTTAGCTTAGATAGGTATGGCGATAAAAATTTTCCATAATTGCAAAAGGGCAAGCATGTGTGGGGGACCTTAATTTCAAAGGTAAGGTTACATTATATAGAGGATGGGATACATATATACATATATATATATATATATATATATATATATATATATATATATGGTGTCCCCCACACCCTTCACTTCAGACACCATTCCTTGTGAATGTATGTATGTATGTATGTATATATGACAACTTCTTACCTAACCCTAGAAATTATAGAGGAAGGCCAAAGAGTCCCACACAAGAGGAACCAAAAGGAAGGTAAAGGGTGGGTATGGAGAGATACTTTGCCCTACCAACCTCTATCAAGAAAACCATCTTTGCTGTCCAAACAGATAAGTATCCCTCCGAGGAAACACAATATGGAATCATAGAATTAGTATTATTAATACTCTGAAAATGTAAATGCATGAATCTAACTCAAAAGTTCAACTATATATATACATATATATATATATTCATTTTCATTATCTTCGCCATTATTATCTAGCATGTGAGATTCTACCATAAATTAAAGGTTTCTGTTATTTGAATTCCAATCCTCTAATCAAACTTGTCATCCCACTTTCTCATTTTTGGTCCCATTATCAATTGCTTCATATATATATATATATATATATATATATATATATATATATATATATATATATATCTCAGGGTGTGTGGGTGGGTGTGTGGGTGAATATATAAAATTATGTTGAATTATTTCCGTTGCCTTGCTATTATTTTGGTGAAAGGAAAAACAGGTAAAACTAGAAAGGGTATAAAGGGGAAAATAAATCTTGAATAGCTAATTTGTTGGCTTTTCTTGGCAAAAATACTTTCCAAACTATTACTTTTTGTGAAATTAGTCACTAAAATGTAAATATTGTGAGAGCAGTCATTCCATCAAATTTGTTAAAGTGTCTATTAAGTTTAAAAAAAATTAAATAAATTGAACGAGTAGTTATATTATTATACTGTTTTAATATACGATAAATTAGCCAAAACAAAAACTCCTAAACTATAGATTTGATGAATTAGTACCTACATTAAGTGTTTTATAAAATTAGTTGTTATATGCTAAAATAATAGTTAAGTTAAAAAATTATTAATTAATATATATATATATATATATATATTTATTTATATATATAAGGGGATTTATATAATGACATTAATATAGTAAATAAAAACAAATTGGAATTGTGTTATATCAAGAATATAATTATTCTCAATAATATTTTTTGATACTTGTATATGAAGGCATTCTATTTGTTCCAACACAAATTTAATCTAAACAATCTTTTTTCATCTTTCCAATTATCTTCCTTTTTATTAATCTGTATAGTAGAGTCCCTAAATTGATGAATTGAAGAAAATCAATCTCAATTTCAAAATCTCTACATGAATATCTGTCTTCGCTTACTTCCGTACAAACTTGTGTCTCTTCGAATGGAAATTGAATTGGTACAACCACGAAAAAATGTCCTTTCGATGCAATAAATTTAATTTCTTTTGAATTAAATATACATTAATTTTTTTCCCATCAAATTAATGAATTGAACATCTTTGTTAGTGTTAATTTTAATGCACTTTTTGTAAAGTGATTATTTATAAATAAATTTTAAGGGAAAAAAAACAAAATTAGATCTTTCATTATTCTAGTGCCATTGAAACTAAAACATGAATCATAAGTCAAAAGGCGGATGACAAGAATTACATATGTATAAAGTTTATATATATAACATAATTGGTCCACTATTTTTTATCATGTAAAAAAATTTAAAAAATGACAAAATAGGATTGAATTTTCACCCATAAAGAAGGAATGTTGTTGAGATATTTTATAGGAGTGTATGTATGTATATATATAATTTTTTATTATATATATTAAAAATATATAATAAGATAAATTTCTTTATTTTTTAATTTTTAATTTTTTTAAACTTGACAGCTATTTAAATAAATTTTTAGATGGCATGATATAAGGATCAATTTTCGCAACATTATCTAGACAATTTTATGATTATACATTTAAATCAATACGTCTAGATAATGTTGGTGAGTTCTCATCTCAAGCATTTAATGATTATTGCAAGTCTATTGGTATAAGTATTGAACATCATGTAGCTCATGTTCATACACAAAATAGTTTAGCTGAATCTTTTATTAAAAGACTTCAATTGATAGCTAGACCTATACTTATCAAAATTAAATTACCTATTTCAGCTTGGGGTCATTCAATTTTACATGTAGCAGCACTTGTACGTGTTAGACCAACAAGTTATCATAAATATTCCTCATTACAATTAGCTTATGGCCGAGAGACAAATATTTCTGATTTTAGAATTTTTAGATGTGCGGTATATGTTTCTATTGCTCCATCACAATGCACAAAAATAGGTCATCAAAGAAGATTGAGGATATATGTTGGTTTTGATTCTCCTTATATTATAAGATATCTTTAACCTATGACTGATGATCTTTTCACGACACGATTTGCCGATTGTCATTTTGATGAATCAATATTCCCGGGATTATGGGGAGAAAAAGAAAAATAGCTTGGTAAAAATATTACATGGAATACTTTGAAACATCTTGATACTCATACAAATTAGTGTGAACTTTAAGTTCAAAAGATAATACATTTGCAAAGTATAGAAAGTCAATTGTTAGATGCATTACCAACCTAAAGAGAGTGACTAAGTCACATATATCAGCTAAAAATGTTTCTATACGGATTGATGTCCCAGAAGGACAATTTGTAAATGAAATAGCAAATCAGTCTATAGAACACCAAAAGCGTGGTTCAAAAGATAAAAATCTCCGTAAAAAAAGGAAGCAAATGTCAATAATGAACTCGAGCTTAATACTCTGGAAGAGTCAAGAGACATAATAAATGAAATAACTCAAGAAGAAGTTCAGGTACCTAAAGATATTGAAAATATCAAAAAATAGATAATGATGAGATCTCAATAAATTATGTCTCAATGGAGAAACGATTTAACCGAGAAGAAATAACTATCGATATTGTTTTTATATATAATATAGCATCAACTATTATAACTGAAAATAATTATAATGAACCTGCATCTATTGATGTATCTCGACGTAGAAGTGATTGGCTGAAATGGAAAGATGCAATTCAAGCAAAATTAAACTCACTTACAAAACGTGAAGTTTTTGAACCCATACCCCGGACTCCTGAAGATATCATACCTGTAGGGTACAAATGGATATTTGTACGAAAAAGAAATGAGAAAAATGAAATTGTGAGATATAAAGCATGTCTTGTTGTACAAGATTTTTCTCAAAGACTGATAATTGACAATGAAGTCACTTATTCTCCTGTGGTAGATGCAATTACTTTTCGTTATCTCCTTATTCTGGCAGCTAATGAGAAACTTGATATGCATCTTATGGATGTAGTTACACCCTATTTATATGGGTCACTTGATAGTGATATCTATATCAAAATCCCTGAACAATTTAAAATGCCTGAAGCATATAAATCAGATTCTCGAGAATTATATTTAATAAAATTACAAACATCTTTGTATGGTTTAAAATAGTCTGGACGAATGTGGTACAATCGTCTTAGTTAATATTTATTGAAAGAATGTTATCAAAATAACCAAATTTGTCCATATGTATTTATTAAGAAAGAAAAATTAGGGTTTGCCATAATTGTTGTATATGTTGATGATTTAAATATTATTGGAATCCCTGAAGAAATTTTGAAAGTAGTAGATTCTTTGAAGAAAGATTTTGAGATGAATGATCTTGGGAAAACAAAGTTTTGTCTCGGCCTACAGATCGAGCATTTAAAAGATGAAAATGGAATTTTTGTTCATCAATCAAATTATACTAAAAAGATCCTTAAAAGGTTCTACATGGACAAGACACATCCATTGAGTACCCCGATAGTTGTTCAATCACTTGATGTGAAAAATGATATTTTTTGATCTCGTGAGAATAATGAAGAAATTCCTGGTTCTGAAGTACCATATCTTAGTGCTATAGGTGCACTAATGTATCTTGTTAATAATACAAGAACTGATGTAGCTTTTGATATTAATCTATTAGTAAGGTTTAGTTCATGTCCAACTAAAAGACATTGGAATGGAATTAAACACGTCTTTCGATACCTTTGAGGAATAATCGATCTGGGATTGTTATATTCTAATGGTTCTAAACCACAACATATTGGTTATGTTGATGTTGGTTACTTGTTTGATCCACATAAAGCCAAATCTCAAATAAGTTATGTTTTTAACATATGGAGGAATTGTTGTTTCATGACGTTCTACAAAACAAACATTAGTTGCTACTTCTTCGAATCATGTAGAAATTATAGCAATCCATGAAGCGAGTCGTGAATGTGTTTGGTTATGATCTATATCTCAACACATCCGAGAGGCATGTGGTTTATCTTTAGGCAAAGAACTTCCAACAATAATTTATGAAGATAACACTTCATTTATAGCTCAATTACAGAAATGATATATCAAACATGACCGCACAAAACATATTTCACAAAAAAAAAAAAATTTTACGCGTGATCTTCAGAAAAATGGTGATATTGATGTACAACAGAATTAAAGCATAACTAACCCTTGCATCCTTTCTGATCAGTTAATGGTTAGTGATTTGCTCGAAAATGGTAAATGGTTAGTGACCATCTTATCTTTGGCGATCTGTGTTAAAGGGTCAGGAGCTCCTCAAGAATGGTTTGAGATAGAGGATTGGGGATGGAAAAAAAGGTCAAGGCGTTTACTCATTCTTGGCTAGACATGCTTATTCACTTTAAATCCATAACTAACCCTTGCATCCTTTCTGATCAATTAATGGTTAGTGATTTGCTCGAAAATGGTAAATGGAAGAAAAACTTTATTGAGGTGTTGTTTGCAGAACGAGATAGGGAGCTTATATATAGTACATTGATTTATCCAACGGGGGAAGAGGATAGGCTCATATGGAATTATACGCCAAGGGTCTGATTCTCAGTTGCTTCAGCGTACACAGTTAGCATGCAATTTAAACAAATGTTGGTTACAGCTTCTCCTTCTACTGTTGGGTCAATCGCATCTTCTGTTGGAGCTTATACTTAAACCACATGTGATGTGGTTAGAATTATTCCATGCTTTGAATGGCCATGCGCTAGAGGAGTATGGAATTACTGAGCGGACTATCATAATTTGTTGGGTGATTTGGAATGCTAGAAATGAATTTATTTTTCAAGAACAATATACACCCCCGATTTTGGTGGTGCAAAAGGGTTTTGCAACATGTGATGAATATTGACATGTCATGACACAGGCCAACGAGAGGAAAGAGAAACCAAATAGAGAAGGCAGCTCTGGAGGCCTCCACCTGTGGGTAGGCTCAAGGTAAATGTTGATGCGGCACATCGAAATGGGAAGGCTAGATATGGTTTTGTTGTACGTGATGCAACAGGTACTATGATCCTGGCGGTGTTGGTCCGTTATTTTCAATGGTATTTGTTGGGAAAATCTGACAATTTTCCCACTAAGACAACACAATTAGTGAAATGAACCAGTTCTGAACAAATGAACTGGACAAAACACTATCAAAGATGCCCGACAAATAATATTGAATACTATATGAAAACTTTGATAACGGAGTTCAGTCGAATTAGCTTAATCTCCGAGTACCGCTCAAACAGCCCGCTTTTATTAATGTGGGAGGAGAGATACAAATTTTGGGATGAAACTAATAGGAGGAGGAGGGGTTTATTTATAACTCCCAAATCCCTTCTCACAACCTAAAGCTTCCGATGTGGGAATAATAATTAGGCCAAAGTCAACAAATCTCCACCTTGACTTAATTTCAAGTCCCACCAAATACAAATCTTCTCAAACAAAAAAAATAAAAAACAATTTTCGCGGTGCTTCCAATTTGGCGCCATGAGACGCCAACTCAAATATGCAAGATGTTAACCAAGTTCAAATAGTGTTCAAACTTGGCCCTTGTAACCATCTTGGTTAGCATATCTGCAGGATTCTCCGTAGTATGAATCTTCAGGAGGAGTATCTCCTCTTCTTCGAGAATTTCCCGCACAAAATAATAGCGAACGTCAATGTGCTTCTTCCGTGCATGAAAGACTTGATTCTTTGCTAAATGAATAGCACTCTAATTGTCAGAATATACCTCAAGTTGTTTCTGACTAACTCCCAAGTCTTCAAGCAACCCGTGAAGCCAAATTGCTTCCTTCATAGCCTATGTAATCGCCATATACTCTGCCTCTGTTGTAGACAAAGCGACTGTTGACTGCAAGGTAGACTTCCAACTAACTGGCGCTTTTGCTAAACTGAACAAATAGCCAGTTGTAGACCGTCACTTATCCAAATCTCCTGCATAATCAGAATCACAATATCCAACTATGTATTGACCAAGTGATTCATCCCGCTTGAATGCCAATCCAACATCTGCGGTACTTTGGAGGTACCTAAGAATCTATTTCACAGCTAGCCAATGACCCTTGCCAGGATCATGCATGTACCTGCTAACAACACTAACAGCTTGTGAAATATCTGGTCTCGTACACACCATTGCATACATCAAGCTTCCAACTGCATTTGCATACGGGACTTTCGCCATGTATTCTCGTTCTTCATCAATTGGCGGAGATAAATGGCTACTCAGTTTCAAATGAGGAGCAAGTGGGGTACTTACAGTCTTTGTATCTTCGTGCATACCAAAATGTTGTAATATCTTCTACAAATACTACTTTTGTAATAGCCAAAGTCTGCCCCTCTCTTTATCCCTGCTTATCTCCATGTCGAGAATCTTCTTGGCTTCTCCCAAATCCTTCATCTCGAACTCTTTACTTAATTGAGCCTTCAATTTGTCAATTTCAACTTGGCTCTTTGCTGCAATCAGCATATCATCAACATATAAGAGTAAGTAGATGTATGAACCGTCTTGAAGTTTGCGCAAATACACACAATGATCGTATTTGCTCCTCTTGTACTTATGACCCTTCATGAACCTATCGAATCATTTGTACCACTGTCTAGGAGATTGTTTCAGTCCATACAACGATTTGCTAAGTTTACAAACCCAATCTTCTTTACCAGAAACCCTGTATCCATCTGGCTGAGTCATATAGATTTCCTCCTTCAAATCACCGTGTAGGAACGCGGTCTTCACATCAGGTTGAGCTAGCTCCAAATTCAACTGTGCTACCAAGGCCAACAAAATTCTAATGGAGGAATGTTTAACAACTGGAGAACATACCTCATTACAATCAATTCCCTCCCTCTGAGCATAGCCTTTAGCCACTAACCTTGCCTTGTAGCGGACGTCTTCTTTGTTAGGAAATCCTTCTTTCTTTGCAAATACCCATTTGCACCCAATTGCCTTATTGCCTTTTGGTAGTTGTGTCAGCTTCCACGTTCTATTCTTCATGAGAGAGTGCATTTCTTCTTCCATTGCACCTGCCCAACTTCCACTTTCTGAACATAGAATGGCTTCCGGGTAGGTGGATGGAATGTCATCAACAACTGGAAGTGCATAAGCTACCATCTCAGTGAAACGAGCAGGCTTCTGAATGTCTCGTCTCTGCCTTCTAATTGCAATTGGCGCCGATTGCTGTTGAGGTTCTTGGGTAAGAACCTCTTCCTCATCTGACTCTTCTTCTGTCATAGTAGAGTCACTGGTGGTGCTTCGTGTTGGGATCACCACTGTCTGCTTGAACTCCACCAGCTTCGGAGCACACTACACCTCATGCGGAGTACTATCAATTCCTTCTGGATTTACCTTGTTTAACAAGGCATATTCATCCAAAGTAACATCCCTGCTAATAATAAGCTTCTTTTCCTCAAGACACCATAGACGATATCCCTTCACTCCAGGATTGAAGCCCATGAATAGAGCCTTCTTTGCCCGGGGATCCAATTTTGATTCAATCACATGATAATATGTAATATAACCAAAAACATGTAAAGAATCATAATCAGTCAGTCGCAGGTTTTCCGGACCATACCTCTAATGGAGTTTTGCCATTTATAGCAGATGATGGCAAACGATTGATGAGATGTTGAGCGTACTTTATAGCCTCAGCCCAAAATGTTTTGGCTAACCCAGCATTATACAACATACAACGAACTTTCTCCACAAGTGTCTTGTTCATATGCTCCGACACCCCATTTTGTTGCGGTGTTTTTCTAACAGTGAAGTGCCGAACTATGCCGCAGTCTTGGCATACCTCCAGGAATGGATCACTCTTGTATTCTCCTCCATTGTCTGTTCAGAGAACTTTGATCTTCCTTCCTGTCTGGTTTTCAACTTGAGCTTTCCACTTAAGGAAAATGCCAAGCACATCATCTTTATTCTTCATAGTAAACACTCAAACTCTCCTGGAAAAATCATCAACAAAAGTGACAAAATAATGCCTACCTCCGATGGACGGAGTCTTGGCAGGTCCCCACACATCTGAATACACATAATCCAGAATACCCTTGGTATTATGAATTGTAATGCCAAACTTCACTCTTCGTTGTTTTCTGAGAACACAATGTTCACAAAATTCAAGTTTGCAAGTCTTCGTACCTTTTAACAATCCCTGCTTGGCAAGAATTTGCAAGGACTTTTCACCAGCATGTCCCAATCGCATATGCCATAGCTTCGTTGCCTCAGCATCCTTTTTAGTGTTTGAAATTGCTACTGCTGCTACTGTCCCCACTACTGTACTATCTAGGTAGTAATACAGATTATTCTTTCTGACACCTTTCAGCATCACTAGTGCTCCTGAAGTTGCTTTAAGAACTCCATCTCCCATCGTCACAACTAGACCTTTAGATTCTAAAGCCCCCAATGAGATGAGATTCTTTTTCAACTTTGGCACGTATTGCACATCCCGCAGAATTCTGGTGGATCCATCATGATTCCTCAGCTGGATTGAACCTATCCCGACTGTTTTACATGGATTATCATTACCCATGTAAACAACCCCACCATCGAGTTCCTGAAATTTAAATAACCATTCCCGAATGGGACACATATGATAGGTACAACCTGAATCCAATATCCACTCATCTGGACGCGATGATGCTGAAGGCGAGACAATCAAAGAGATATCTGATTCAGCATCACCTTTGCATTCTACAACATTTGCATCTTGTGGAGTCTTCCCTTTCTTCTTCAGCTTTGGACATTCTTTCTTCCAGTGCCCTTTCTCATGACAGAAAGCACACTCATCTTTGGCAACGGCTCGGCCTTTGGACTTGGACCTTCCTCTTCTCCCCTTTGACTGGCTTTGCTGACGACCTCTTGCCACCAATGCTTCTTCTGATGTCGATGTTTTGATTTTCATCTTATCCTGTTTTCTCAGTTCATGACTATACACAGCAGAACAAACAGCATCTAACGACACATTCTCTTTCCCGTGAAGTAACGTAATTTCCAAATGTTCAAATTCATAGGGAAGAGATGATAACAACATCAAAGCTAGATCCTCATCCTCAAATTTCACATCTAAATTCAACAGGTCTGCTACTAATTGATTAAATATAGTGATGTGTTCATTCATAGTAGTACCTGACTAGTAATCAAATCGGAACAATCTTTTCTTCATAAGGAGCTTGTTCTGACCACTCTTTTTCAAAAACTTGTCCTCCAATGCCTTCCACAGTTTGTGTGCAGAAGTCTCATTTTTGAAAGCATATTTCTGCTCTCTGGACAGGCATGATCGAATAGTTCCACATGCCAACCGATTAATGATGCTCCAGTCTTTATCTTCTATCTCTTTTGGTTTCCTTTCTTCAACAGCAACATCAAGACCCTGCTGGAAAAGAGAGTCCAAGACCTCTCCTTGCCACATGCCAGAATGGCCAGTACCGTCAAATATTTCCACCGCCAATTTCAAATTTGACAGCGGGAACCTCGACCATGATGACGAGGAACCTAATGCCCCCGACGGAATATTTGCCATTACAAACTCAATATATAGTATTCAATATTATAACACTTACAAACAACCCAAGGACGAACCTTTGGCTCTGATACAACTTGTTGGGAAAATCGGACAATTTCCCACTAAGACAACACAATTAGTGAAATGAACCAGTTCAGAACAAATGAACTGGACAGAACACTATCAAAGATGCCCGACAAAATAATATTGAATACTATATGAAAATTTTGATAACGGAGTTCAGTCAAATTAGCTTAATCTCCGAGTACCGCTCAAACAGTCCGCTTTTATTAATGTGGGAGGAGAGATACAAATTTTGGGATGAAACTAATAGGAGGAGGAGGAGAGGTTTATTTATAACTCTCAAATCCTTTCTCACAACCTAAAGCTTCTCATGTGAGAATAATAATTAGGCCAAAGTCAACAGTATCAGTAGCTCATGCAGAATTAATGGGACTTTAGTATAGTACAGATGCTTGTGTACAAAGGGGGTTTGGCGGTTTTATTTTTGAATCTGATTGTCAATCTATTGTGAAGAGCATTAATAATACATCAACTGATCTATCCTCTTTGGGATCTATCATTGAAGATTTTTATTCCCTTTTGGCAGGACATGGGGCGGAGGTTACTGTGTTTTTTTGTCCTAGAGAGGCAAACAAAGTAGCTCATATTCTAACAAGTATAGGAATTATGCTTTCTACATATGTAATTTGGATACTTATGTTCCACCACAAGTCTCAACTGTTCTCCAAGTGGAGTGGTCTCCGTCTTAAATTATAATACGAGTTTTTATTTTTTAAAAAATTCATAACAAAAATAATATAATTTTTTAGATTATATATATACAATTTTATAGATAAATTTATAAATTATAAGATCAATTAATATGTTTATACTGACAATATAAAAATATAAATCTTTAAAATAATTTTTATAAAAAATTTATATTTATTATTTTGTCTTTTATTATATATATATATATAATATATATATATATATATTATATATATATTGAAATTGGATTATGTATAATATTATTATTATATAGATAATATTTAAAAAATTATATGTTTATAAAAAATTTATAAAATAAAATATAAATAATAATGAATTTAAAACATATTAAAATTTTGCATTCTACACTCTTGCTTGGAATGTATATATATATATAATATATATATACACACACACTTAAAATATTAATATCCACTTTAATTACTATCCACTTTAAATTTGGCAATAATAATAATACATTTTTAAAAATTAAAGTATCAAGTAGATAATAGTTTTGATTAAAAAATTTTAAAAAATTAAAAAATAAAAATTATGTTGTTTAGATTATAGAAACTCTACTAATTTTAATTTTCTATTTTCTTTAATTAATTATTATATTGTTTTGTTCTTAATTTTAGAAATTGATTCCAAAAAAAAACTGTCTAAGAGCATTATATTGTAATAGTTGATTTGATTTGTATCATTAAATTTTTAAGAATTTGAATAGATAGTTTTTTCCATCATAAGAAATTATACAATCGAATAATTGTAGATAGTATTTTTTTATTGTTATTTAAAAATTTTATAATTTAATACTTGATTTTCTAATTATTTTATTTTCTTAACTTAGTCTTATTAGGTAAAATAATAAGCACTCAGAACATAAGTCTATCTATTATGTATATATACTTCTTATATGTGACTAAATATTTTAAAAATTTTAAAAATTTAATTATAATAACTAAACTAAAAAACAAAAAAAAATGTGGCGTTGTTATGTTGATAAGCACCCTCACTTATGATTGAGGGGTCATAATAGAGACAAATATGTAGTATAGGAATTTCAAATGAAAAAATTAAAATGTAAAACCAAATATGAAAAAAAAAATTAGATAATTGTAAAACTAATTTTTTTTTATAAATAATATTATTGTTATGTATCCTCCCATTACTTCTATTACCTTCATATAACTTCCACTACCTCCACATAACATCCATGAAATTAAGATTGTAACATATGTATACATTTATATTTGTATGTATATGTGTATGTAGGTTACACATATTTACCCCTATAAATATAGGATAGTTTGTAGGTTTTGATGCAACATCAAAATATATACAAGATTATACTATTTTGATTTCTATAGCTTTAGTCTTATTATATTATTATTATAGTTATTTTATAATACGTTATCAGCACCAGTTTGTTCTTCAGAAGAGAATTATTTCGTGATATTTTCTGTTAAGGTATATTTTTATCTATCATGTCGAATCTCTCAAAAACTCGAATTTGTTGCTTTTGATATTTCTGGAAAGAATTATTTGTCATGGATACTAGATGCTGAAATTCATCTTTATGATATGAGTCTTAGAGATGCCATAAAAGAAGGAAATATAACATCAATATAAGATTGCGCTAAGGCGATGATATTCCTCTGTCATCTTCATGAAGGACTAAAGTCTGAATACCTAACAATAAAATATCCACTTGTTCTTTGGAAAAATCTAAAAGAAAAGTATGACCACAAAAAAAACTGTTATTCTTCCAAAAGCTCGTTATGAATGTTTGCATTTGTGTTTGCAAGATTTTAAATTGTTAGTGAGTATATGGTATGGTTTTAAAATTACGCGATTATCATCAAGTCGGTCAAGATTTATTTAATTTTATTCAATGAGCAATATAGGTTGTTCACCGAGTCGTTTCCCTAAACAACCTAATCTAAATCAATTAATCAAAATCAAAATAATAAAAAGGGGACTTTTTAGATAATGAGAATGTAAAAATACAACTAACAATTAAGAAAATTAAATATGAGAAAACTTCAGTCGAGAATGATTTAATTCAAGTTCTTCCTCGTTCCTAAATTTTATTTCCAAATTAAAAACTAAATCTTTAATTCTGATAAAGCCGTCAAAATTTGTATCACCTACTAACGAGGCTCCTAAAATTCGATTAAACAAACAAGAGATATTTAGGACACGCGCCAAATAAAAATTCATGTTTAACCTAAAATGCGTGATAAAATTAAAGCAATTCGTGAAGTCATAAAACTTTCTAAATATGAATTTAATTATAACAATAAAATCTCTACTTAATTCAATCGATAAGCTTCAAAAAGAATCAAGCAAAATATATTCAATATTCAATCAAACGATATAAATATTGAAATATTAATAAAATTCAAAATAAAAAAATTAGCTTAAAACTCATAAATTTTATCGCTCATGAACTTGAAACTTGTCTTGAAATCATCCCCGAACTGAATGGGAGCTTAGGCTGACATCTTTTAATAATTCTCTCAACTTGTTTTTCCTCAAGCGCTCGTTTTCCAACTTAGGGTAGAAAGATCCTATTTATAAAATTACTCCTATTTTTTTTAGAGTCCTAGTAGAATATTATCTTCTTTTTAAAAGAAGATAAAATAAAATAAGAAAAATAAGAATATAATATCCTAACTAAAATAGGATTTCTTCTTAAAATAGTAATAAAGGTGGACCGTCTTGAGAACATTTTCAAATTTTGAGCCTTCTTTTAAATGTTTTATTTAGTTTATAATCATAAATGCACCTTTATGTCAAGTTCTGCTTAATTATTGACATTTTATTCTTATTATCAAAATAAGAATAAATTTCATAAATTAACTTAATATTTAATAAAAATATATGAGTATTAAATATAATAATTGTGATAATTTACGACTTATCAGTATAACTCCACTATGTTTCGTATAAGTTCTAAACTAAAATTATGCTCCTGCATTAGTAGTATCGAGAAAACGGTTTCACAAAATACTTACAATTAATCTCATTTTTTTTGTTGGCTGAACAAAACAATGAGTTATTGTTAAAAAATCATGAAGCTCGTTCCACTAGTTTTGTTCCATTCCTTAAAGTGAATGTAACTATGATAAATAATAATGGAAAAGGACGAGGACGTGGTTATGGTCGAAATCGAGGCCGAGGCCGTGGAATTGGTTGTGGTCGTAATAATAAATATATGTCTACTTACCACCATAAGTGGAATAATAAAGAGGACAAACAAGAAGATAAAAGTTGACCGAAAAAGGTTATAAAAAATATCAAAATTTATGATTTCATTGTGGAATGAAAGAACTTGGGCACGTACATGTGTTTGACATTTTTATGAGCTGTACTTTTGTTCTCCTATTAACATTTTTGTGAAGATTTACTTATAATTGTATTGAAATAAATATATATAATATATGTGAATAATATATATTTAATTAGTACTTAAATAGTACATATAACTGATGGTGTTTACCATCAGAACAACGCCTTCTTGACATATACTAAATACTCTTTAAATAATTAAATATAACATATATTATATTTATTAGATATATAATATATACAATGCATGTAAAGATATATAAAATAGGCATCATGTGTGTATTGTACAATATGTATATATATAGAAGGAATATATATATATATATATATATATATATATATGAGTTGTACTTTTGTTCTCCTATTCACATTTGTTTTGTGAATATTTACTTGTAATTGTATTGAAATAAATATATATAATATATATGAATAATATATATTTAATTAGTAATTAAATAGTACATATAAGTGAGAGTGTTTACCGAGCAACGCCTTCTTGATATATACTAAATACTCTTAAAATAATCAAATATAACATATATTATATTTATTAGATATATAATATATGCAATGCATCATATATAAAATAGGCATCATGTGTGTACAATATGTATATATATATAGAAGGAATATATATTATATATATAATACCTTCTATGTTTTGATTTTGTGATATATATATATATCATATGTAAAAAATAAATTATATGTTTTATTTTATATAGGTTTTGGACCTATGATCTTAAGCTTTAAAATAATTCATTATTCCACTATACCACTTAAACAAAATATGTATATTTATGTTAGATAAATGTTATTTAACTCAAATTTTGTTGTTGTCATTATTATTTTATGTTACTTATATCTTTATTTTTTAAAAAATTATAAATTTTTTTATTTGCTTGAAGAATATGGATGAAGATATATGTCTTGTCAATAGTGCAACTACTCACACTATTCTTAAAAATAAAAAATATGTCATTGCAATAAAGATGAATGATGCATATGTTACTACAATTTTGGGTAGTAAAAAAAATAATTGAAGGCTCCGAAAGAGTCATTATAATGTTACCCAATGGAACAAAATTGAATATAAACAATGCTTTATTTTCATCTATGTCTCAAAGGAATTTATTAAGTTTCAAAGATATTCGTCTTAAAAGATATCACGTGGAGACTGTAAGTGAAGAAAATGATGAGTACCTTCATATTACAAGCATTGTTTCGAATAAAAAATTTGTATTAAAAAAATTGAATATATTTTCTTTGAGTTGTACTGCACAAGTATAAATGCAATTGAAATACATTCAATAAACCAGAAGTTTATTGATTAAAAAACATTCACTATTTGGCATGACCGATTGGGGCAACCCGGTTCAAGCATGATGCAAAATATTATTGAAAATTCGCATGGGCACTCATTAAAAAACTTGAAGATTTTTCAATTGAAAGAATTTTCTTGTATTGCTTGTTCTCAAGGAAAATTGATTATTAAGCCATCGCCAGCTAAAGTTGGAATTGAATCTCCAACATTTTTGAAAAGAATTCAAGGTGACATATGTGGACCAATTCACCCTTCATGTGGACCATTTCGATATTTTATGGTTCTAATAGATGCATCTAGCAGATGGCCTCATGTTAGCTTACTATGAACTCACAACTTGGCATTTGTGAGATTTCTTGCTTAGATTATTAGATTACCAGTAGAATTTCTAGATTATACAATTAAATCAATACGTCTCGATAATGATGGTGAGTTTTCATCTCAAGCTTTCAATGATTATTGTAAGTCTATTGGTATAAGTGTTTAACATCCTGTAGCTCATGTTCATACACAAAATGAGTTAGCTAAATCTTTTATTAAAAGACTTGAATTAATAACTAGACCTATACTTATGAAAACTAAATTACTCATTTCAACTTGGGGTCATGCAATTTTGCATGCAACAACACTTATACGTGTTAGATCAATAAGTTATCATAAATATTCTCCATTGCAATTAGCTTATGGTCGAAGCCAAATATTTTACATTTTAGAATTTTTGGATGTGCAGTATATGTTCCTATTGCTCCACAACGCACAAAAATGAGTCCTCAAAGAATATTGGAGATATATTTTGGTTTTGATTCTCCTTTTATCATACGATATCTTGAACCTATGACGGGAGATCTTTTTACGACATGATTTTTCGATTGTCATTTTGATGACTCAATGTTCTCAAGATTAGGGGGAGAAAAAGAAAAACAACTTGGTAAAAATATTACATGGAATATTTTGCAACATCATAATACTCGTACAAATCAGTGTGAACTTGAAGTTGAAAAGATAATACATTTAAAAAATATAGCAAATCAACTGTCAGATGCATTTACCAACCTAAAGAGAGTGACTAAGTCACATATACCAGCTGAAAATGCTCCTATACGGATTGATGTCCCAGAAGGATAATCTGTAAATGAAATAGCAAATCAGTCTATAGCACACCAAAAGTGTGGTAAACCAATTGGTTCAAAAGGTAAAAATTCTCGTAAAAAGAACAGAGTAAATGTTAATAATGAACGCGGGTTTAATACTCTAGAAGAGTCAACGGACATAATAAATAAAATAATTTCAGAAGAAGTTCAGGTACCTAAAGATATTGAAAATATAGAAAAAATAGATAATGATGAGATCTCAATAAATTGTCTCAACGGGAAAACGATTGAATCGAGAAGAAAAAATTATCGATAATATTTTTGTATATAATGTAGCATCAACTATTATAAATAAAAATGATTATAATGAGTCTACATCTGTTGATGAATGTTAACGTAGAAGTGAGTGACTGAAATGGAAAGATGCAATTCAAGCAGAATTAAACTCACTTGTAAAACGTAAAATTTGTTGACCCATAGCTCGGATACCTGAAGATGTCATACCTATATGGTATAAATGAGTATTTTTACTAAGATTAATGAGAAAAATGAAATTGTGAGATATAAAGTACGTCTTGTTGCACAAAGATTTTCTCAAAGAACAGGAATTGACTATGAGGTCACTTATTCTTTTGTGGTGGATGCAATTACTTTTCGTTATCTCCTTAGTCTGACAGTTAATGGGAAACTCGATATACATCTTATGGGTGTAGTTACAGCCTATTTATTTGGCTTACTTGATAGTGAAATCTATATAAAAATCTCTGAAGAATTTAAAATGTCTGAAGCATATAAATCAGATTCTCGAGATTTATATTGCATAAAATTATGAAGATCTTTGTATGGTTTAAAACAGTATGGACGAATGTAGTAGAATCGTCTTAGTGAATATTTATTGAAAGAATGTTATCAAAATAACCAAATTTGTCGATATATATTTATTAAGAAAGAAAAATCAGGGTTTGCTATAATTGTTGTATATGTTGATGATTTATTGGAACCCCTAAAAAACTTTTAAGAGCAGTAGATTCTTTGAAGAAAGAATTTGAGATGAAAGATCTCAGAAAAATAAAATTTTGTCTCATCTTGCAGATCGATCATTTAAAAGAGAAAACTGAAATTTTTGCTCATCAATCAAATAATACTGAAAAGGTCCTTAAAAGATTCTACATGGACAAGGCACATCCATTGAGTACCCCAATGGTTGTTCAATCACTTGATGTGAAAAGGAACATTTTTTGACATTGTGAGGATAATGAAGAAAGTTTTGGTCCTGAAGTACCATATCTTAGTTTAATAGGTACACTAATGTATCTTGCTAATAATACAAAACCTGATATATCTTTTGTTGGTAATCTATTAGCAAGGATTCATGTCCAACTAGAAGACATTGGAATGGAATTAAACATGTTTCTTTTTATACCTTCGAGGTATAATTGATATGGGATTGTTATATCCCCATAGTTCTAAACCACAACTTGTTGGTTATGCTGATGTTGGTTATTTGTCTTATCAACATAAAGCCAAATATCAAATAGGCTATGTTTTTACATGTGGAGAAAGTGTTCGTTTCATGGCATTCTACAAAGAAAACATTAGTTACTACTACTAATTAGAATCATGCAAAAATTATAGCAATCCATGAATCAAATTGTGAATGTGTTGGTTAAGATCCATGTCTCAACACATTTGAGAGACATGTGGTTTATCTTCAGGCAAAGAACTTACAATAATAATTTATGAAGATAATACTACATGTATAGCTCAATTACAGGACTGATATATCAAACAAGATCGCATAAAGCATATTTCACCAAAAAAGGTTTTTTACCCATGATCTTTAGAAAATGGTAATATTGACGTACAACAGATTCATTCAAGTGATAATTTGACAGACTTGTTCACAAAAGCATTATCAACTTTAACATTTGAAAGACTAGTCCATAATATTAGAATGAGACAGTACAAAAATATTATGTAATGATTAGGGGGAGTGTACAAGAAACGTGTACTCTTTTTTCTTCACTAGGGTTTTTATCCACTGAGTTTTTCTCCATTAAGGTATTAATGAGGCATATTATTGTTTTGTATGTCCATAATTTTGTAACCTCCCACTACTTTCACTACATTCATATAACTTTTACTACCTCCATAAAACATCCATAAAATTAAGATTCTAACGTATGTATACATTTATATTTGTATGTATATGTATATGTATATGTAGGTTACACATATTTATCCCTATAAATATGATATAGTTTGTAGGTTTTAATACAACATCAAGATATATACAAGATTATAATCCTTAACTTTAAGTCTTATTATTATTATTATAGTTATTTTATAATAAAAATAATTTTTTTTTGTAAAGTCATTATTACGAACTATTTTTCACTAATCTATTTTAGCTTTCACTAAGGTGAAATACTTTAAATTCAGACATTTAAGATTTCCGATGACATTTAAGAACATAACATTACATTGTTTGTCATAATTCATCACATAAAGAAAAAGAAAAAAAAAACTACCATATAATATTTTTTTTTATTATGAAATTATATGAAAACAATAAAATAAACAAGATGAAAAAGTAAACGAGATATGTAGAAAATAGAGAGAATGTTATTATGAGATTTCTTGTTGGTTGTTGGTTGTATCTACAAAAGGGCATAGAGCCCTCTATTTATATGGGTGAATAGGGGATAAGGATAAGCACTAAGGGTGACATTTGTCACCCGGTATTAAGTGGTAGGTGACACTTGTCACCAAAGTCATAAGTACTAGGTGATATATGTCACCTTAGAGATATACATCATGTGACAATTACCACCTTTCATTAAGTACGTAATTATCCTGGGATTAAAGGATAATAACTATTATATGATGGACATCCACTAATTTAATGAATCTTCGAGATTCATAACACTCCCCCTTGCATGTCCATTACATAAAGAACATGTCTCGTTAAAACCTTACTAGATAAAAACCCAATGGGAAAAAACTCTAGTAATGAAAAAAGAATACACTATTCTTTATGTGTAGATTTCTCCCCCTGATGAGATGAATTATCGAGATCTTTAAACTGACGCAAACCAATTTTATATCTCAATTTCTCAAAGGTTGCAGTCGGAAGGGCTTTAGTGAATATATCTGCAAGATTATCACATGTTCAAATTTGGAGCACATCAATTTCATATGTTCAATTTGAAGCCCAAGACAAAACTTGGTTTTTCCAAAATCTTTAACTCGAAATTATCATTTCAAACAATCTACAGCTTCTCGGAGCTCTTCTGGATTTTCAATGAAGTTGATATCGTCAACATATATAGCAAGAATCACAAAACCAAAATCTATTTTCTTAATAAAAACACATGGACAGATTTGGTCATTCTTATATCCTGAATTCAATAAGAATTCACTAAGGCGATTGTACCACATGCGACCAGATTGTTTAAGCCCATATAATGACTTCTGTAATTTTATAGAATAATTTTCACAAGGGCCTTTAGAAGCCATTGGTAATTTGAATCCTTCAGGATAAGCGGTAACAACATCCATTAGACGCATGTTCTCCTTTTCATGAACTGCCAAACTTATAAGATATCGGAGTGTAATAGCATCAATAACGGGTAAGTTTGATCATAATCAATACCTGGCTTTTGTGAAAAGCATTATGCGACGAGTCGTGCTTTATATCTTACGACTTCATTATTCTCATTTCATTTTCGCACAAACACCCATTTATAGCCAACAGGTTTTACACCCTTTGGCGTTTGGACTACAGGTTGAAAATATTTTCGCTTCGCAAGTAAATTTAACTCCGATTGAATCGCATCTTCCAATTGAGGTCAATCAATTCTATGCCGACATTCTTCAATTGATGAAGGATCTAAATCATCATTATCCTTGAGAATATCAAGGGCTACGTTGTATGCAAATGCATTATCAATAACAACGTTCCTTCGATCCCAACTTTTCTTCGAACTGGTATAATTAATAGAGATTTCAGAATTCTCTTCATCATTAGTAGTTGGAATCTTTTCATCAGTTGTCCCTTGGTTTTCTTTATATAATATTACAAGAAGCCCTCAAGTAGGTAGCCCTGAAAGCCGAACTTGTTAGGAGTAACTTGCCCCTTTCTATCTAGTAAAGCGCTAACACCCTTTCTTTCTATAGTAAGAGGCCTTAAGGCTCGCGTAGGGGCGCTCACCTTTTTGGCTCTCTTCGCTCCACTAGCCTTGATTGGTGGATGGAAGTACCAATCTGGTGGTATCGTATATAAGCTGCATTTAGGAGTGATCTTCTTAAAGCCGGTGGTGATCCCACTTTCGAAAGAGAGTCTCGACGTGGCGGTGTACACTACGCTCCATAGCGGAGCTAGTCACTGGCTAGAGGGCGACCGACCTACCGGACCGGAGGCAGCCGAGAGTGTTATGTCAAAAAAGGACCAACGAGGATTCAGGAGTCGAAGGAGTAGGAGTAGGAGCTAGCCTGAAGGGCGGAATCGAAGGTAATAAATTCTGAGTTCATGCCACGACGATCTATATGGAAGGGCAGTTTTGTTGATGCATTCCTCTTGAGAATGAAGAAGAAGAGAGATCTTCTTTTGAACAGGAAAATTTGGTCACGTAGATCTTCTATTTCGCCGGAATTCGTTGATTGCTCCGTACGAATTTACAATGGAAAAACTTCTGTTCGTTGTAAGATTATTGAAGGAAAGGTTGGTCATAAATTTGGAGAGTTTGCTTCTACACGGAAACGATCGAGAACTAATATTGGACCGGGAAGAAAAAAGGGGAAAAAGTAAAGTCTAAGCACATATGGCGCGAAAAGGAAATCCGATTTCGGTAAGACTTGATCTGAATCGTAGTTCAGATTCAAGTTGGTTCAGTGAGGGCGACCGCGAAAGTCACCGAATGGGTCAGTCTTTTCCTTCAGTTTGTCCCATTAAATATAAAAAAAGGTGTGGGAGGACGTTGCAGATGTCCGGGGCGGACACGACTTCTTCTAAGGCTAGAAGACCACTGGAAGACACCCAGGACTAGAGCATGTCGTGAAAGAAGCCCACTGAGTGGGCGTGCTTCGACCGTGTCTCTGGGGCACAGTTGAATGTAGATATCATGAACGCGAGGTGCAGGATACCAGGCGGAGAAACCCGGGCAACCACTCCCCTATGTGTCAATCGCTAGCGCATTCAGGGGCCCGGCGCCCAGCTCAGCTGGAGAGGCCTAGCCTGATCTGAGAAGTGCTAATTCGGTTCGGATAGACTAAATTCAATAATGCCTTAGCCCCTGGAATCAATAAGAAAAGAAGTGCTAAGTTTCAGATCAGTGAATAAACCGAAACGAAAGAAGAGACCTTTCTCGCTCGGCGCCTAAAGCGCACTATGCTCCGCTTCAATAAATGAGAGTTTTCGGTGGAACCGGTGAACCACGCGAGCTGGTTAGATGCGTGGGACAGAGGGCTCGTAGTACCTGCTAGCGCAGCTATGCAGTGGAAGGGAAGGAGCCTAAACCCTTCTTTCTTTTTATTTTTCAAAGAAAAAGAAAAGCAGTAAAGTCAAAGGAGATTCTACTCTTGGATGAGACTAAGCAGCTACCGATCGTTCAGACTTGCTTGACCTATTTTGATTAAGACCAAAAAACCCTATCTAAATCTAAAGTGGAGCCTAGTTTAAGCTGTCAAACAAATGATAGAATGGAAAAAAAAAGAATAACCACTAGTAGGGATATGGATGGAGTCTCGTTCAGTAAAGAGTTTTGTAGATTCGTAAAACAGGAGATTACCCTTTCAATTATTTAGATTAGTCAAGCGCGCTAGCTGCAATCAAACTAAAGCAAGAAAAGGGATGCGCGTTAGCCTTTGATTGCTATTACTAATAAGATATATATTCATCAGGGTGGGCAGGTGCTTAACTTAGCCCTATACAAAAGGCCTTTCCTTTCAAATGACAACTGCCTCTTCCTGTTGCGAGGGCGTTGCCCAAAACCAAACCGCCCCCCGCAAGTACCAGTTGCTTCGCTGGTGGGCCCACTTAAGTTAGGGGGGCATTGTCCCTCAGTTCTTACCCACCTCTTGTAATCGACATCTTACTAGCTAGAACTCAGTCGAAAATGCACCCGTAAAACACAGCACCCTCCGCTGTCAATTTCGTATTCATTCATGGCACTCGGTCGGTGCTCCTTTCTCATTTCAAATCAGAACAACTCTGAACGTTAGGGAAGATAGGGGAAGACCACCTGAGCGAAGGGACTTGACTTATCCGAACCAAACGATAGCGGCTTAAAGAAAAGCCTAGATTAATGGCCTTGATCGGCGAGGAGGAGTATCTCAAAGTATGGGGCAAAGGATCAAGCGCTTTGACTTTGTCTCCCGGGATCCACCACAGGTTAGGTTTGAGAGCCGTGTGATGGGCGACTATCCAGCACTGTTCGGAGAGCACTTTGAGTCTGCGCTGGTGAATGGAAGCCTCCCGCAAGAAGGAAGTTCCCACGGCGGAGTCACCATTGACTTTATTTATTATTATGGTAAATCAGTGTATCAAGATGTCAATCTGAGATCTTATTTCGGTTCGATACGTCCACCTACGAGACTCACCTTTGGCTTTCGTCTCGGTAGGTGTATTATTCTACATTTTCCCAAAAGAACATTCATTCATTTCTTTCTTCCCCGTCGACCACGACGACTGAAACGACGCGAGAAATCCAGACCTAGGAAGGCCCAGTGGTGGGCATTTGGGAAAGTCGGGCCGATCGGGTGTCTTCATTCAAAGGACGGTACAGAAGAAGAACGAAAGGAAGTGAGAGGCCGGGGGCAGGGAAAAGAGTCGATTCGATCAGGCTCGACGATCGGGAGAACGAAAGAAGGATTTGGCCGAAAAAGAAGCAAGGCTATGCATACCATGACCGATCACCATCGATAAAGAAGAATATTTCAAAATCACTTCGGGTCAGCGAGGCCTTCAAGCATCAGAAATACGCCGGGGTTGTAAATGACATAGTGTTCCTGATAGAAAATGATGACTCCTTCAGAAAAACAAAATTATTCAAGTTCTTTTTCCCAAAGAAGTCCCGCTTCAACGGCCCGACGAGTCATCTACTTAAAAAGACCCTCCCTGCAGTGCATCCTTCCTTTAATTATTTGGTCATGCAATACTTATTGAATACAAAGAACAAAATCCATTTCGACCCCGTCGTAGTTCTCAATCCATTTCGACCCCGTCGTAGCTGAACCATCTACGATGGGGAGAGCTAATGCACAGGAAAGAAGCTTAGATAAGAGAATACGTTCTCGCATCGCTTTTTTTGTAGAAAGCTCGACCAGCGAGAAAAAGTCTTTGGACGAAGCCAAGTTGACCCACTTCATTCGCCAAGCAAATGATCTTCGCTTAGCGGGAACAACAAAAACCACCACCTAGCTCTTTCCTTTCTTCGGTGCTACCTTTGTTTTTCCAAGGGATGGGGTTGGGGTGTATAATAACCTTTTTTTTAGGATGCCCGGGAACAACTCCTAGGTAAATCAAGGATAAAATGTTGGAACCTCATGAGTAAGGCTAAGGTAATGGAATTGATAGAGAAATTCATAGACCTAGGTAGGATAGGAGAATTGATAAAGGGAATAGAGATGATGATAGAGATCATACTGAGAAAGAGAAGAGTTCCGTACGGGTACAACTCTTATTTGAACGAAGTGAAAAAAATGCGATCTTTGTTGTCTAATAGAACAAACACTAATACCTTAATTGAATCGGTCAAGATCAAATCTGTTTATCAAAGTGCTTCCCCGATTGCTCAAGACATCTCTTTTCAACCGAGGAAAAGATCATTTCGTTCAATTTTTAGTAAAATAGTGAAGGATATTCCATTAGTAATGACAAAGGGGGTGGAGGGAGTCCGTATATGTTGTTCAGGTCGATTAGAAGGTGCAGAAATAGCTAGAACTGAATGCGGAAAGTATGGAAAAACATCTCGTAATGTATTTAACCAGAAAATCGATTATGCTTCTGCGGAAGTATCTACTCGTTACGGAATCTTAGGTGTCAAAGTGTGGATTTCATATAGTAAAAAAAAAGGGGGGCGTGCTATATCCGAACCGTACAAAATATAGTAAATATTGTAAAGGCAGATGTAGTAGGCGTTGCAAACCGGACGGTACACAACTTGGTTTTGGAAGATATGGTACTAAAAGTTGTAGAGCTGGTTGTCTTTCATATCGAGCCATTGAAGCAGCGCGTCGGGCTATAGTCGGACACTTCCATCGTGCTATGAGCGGACAATTCTGAAGAAATGGTAAGATATGGGTAAGAGTTCTCGCGGATTACCCTATTACTGGGAAACCTACAGAAGTAAGAATGGGAAGAGGAAAAGGAAATCCTACGGGTTGGGTTGCTCGTGTGTCCACGGGACAATTCCTATTTGAAATGGATGGTGTGAGTTTGTCAAATGCTCGACAAGCCGCTACATTAGCGGCGCATAAACCATCTTCGTCAACCAAGTTTGTTCAGTGGTCGTAAACTTAATTAGTTAGTGAGGGCCGGGATTCAAAAGACTTAGGCGAAGTGTTTGTTCCTGAACGACGGAAGTGGAAAGACACTAAGGGAGAGGGATATACTCCTTTTGTAATCGCCGAAATTGTACGATCTTGTTCCAGGTGTACTACCCCAATACGTTACGGTTAAAAGAAGGCGGCCCGATTTGGATTTATCAAGTAATATACGTAAGAATACATAAGAAAGAGAAGAGCTAAGATTCAGGTTCGTTCAGAATGGGAGAAAGGAAGAAAAGTATGTATGTATCTGGGGGTGGGGCTATGTATGTAGAAAGGGATCGGTCTCTATCCATCCGGATACTCACGTAGGCTACCAAGTAAGTAAATTCAGGTAGTGTCTAAATAACAATGAAGCAAGAGCAAGCCAACAAACTCAAAGATGAACAGTTAGTTGGCGAGCTAGCTGCATTTCTTGTGAGTCGACCTAAGTACATCAGCCGCATCTTTATGGTGCTGTTAGCAGGTGGGAGCAGCATTCTTGTTCCTATAAAAAGGTCGAAGTTAGGATTTAGGGCTCGTGTCTTGTGTTGGCCACTCCCGGAAGAAAGCCGGGTTGCGCCTCGTCTGGTGCCTTAACCGGGGCTAGTATAGAAGAAGATCTATTAACATGCACGGCTCCCTATATATATATAACAAGTTGCCTCTCCGCTTAGTGCACTCGGAACAGAACAAAAAGTAAGATATTTGTGGAACATCTCTATAGCTTGGGTTGGTTTGGCCACCTCTCTTGGTTCCTTAGAAAGAAAGCTTCAAAGAGCACTATTGGCCGAAGCCTATATCCGTTGTTTGGGATTTCCCCTATGAGCCTGCCTTCATTGCATACAAAATAGAAATAACACTAAAAAGTATAGCCATCCGCTGGCCAACGCCAGTGCGCGGTATATCATCATAAAGTCAAGGAACTTTCTCAATTTCATTATTAGCCACAGGCGGAATGCCAAGATGCGAGACTTCTCATTCAGAGAGAATCCCAGCTATGAAACTTATCATCGAAATGAGATTGTAGGTTGATTTTGTATACGAGCTTTCTAGCTTCGCCTTCCACCTTATTAAGCTTTGGACTTCACCTCAGCCTCGCACCTAACCCGCGGGACTTTCGGTTGGGTACGGGACCGACCTTCTCTTTTCTTTGTAATGCCCGAAACAAAGGAGCGTGAGAACCGACCCACAATTACTAAATATGGTACTGGTCACTAACTTCTTACTTATCTTCATCTGCCTGTAACGAACCTCAATTTCAGTCTCAAAAAAAAGAATTTCCTGATTCATTCTATGATAGTACACCCGAAGGAAGAGGGAACACTTTTAGGCCTAGTAAGGTTGAAGTCCAATCCGTGTGAGTATGAGTGCCAGCCAACCCGCTTACAGGTCTGACAGAAAAAGCAATCCTAAGCACATCCGCTGTTGCTGTAGCTGATTAGCGTATACCCGCTGTTCCAGAATCTAGCTATGTCGCGTATCCACTCTTATTAGTTGATAGTTGATGCCGCTGATCCGCTGTCGCATATCAAAAGATACTGATAATAGAAGTCTTAGTCTTGTGATCCTTACATCCTTAAAGGAATTACTTATTATAGCTATAGCTTTAGTTAAAGAAAAATGCTTTCCAAAATCGAAATAGTATGGCTCAGCTTCATTCATCAACTACTAGGATTTAGCTACTTTGCTATGGTGACAGATTCATTCATGTAGGAATAGAGAGTACTATGTCTTAGAAGTAGACGTAATCAAGCAAATCGACTACTTCCTCGTCGGCGAATCTACAACATATGCCATACTTATAGACCTGGGACCTTTTAGGAGATTGGCTTTGCTCAACTAGCCATTGTATTAGTAGCAGTTCTGAAAGAACCTCGCTAGGTAGTAGCTCTTTAACTACATGAGTCTTTGTTATGCCATTGGCCTTACCCTTACAGGTTGTTCATGAATGGGAGTAGTAGGACCCTTTTGGAAGAGCTATTGGGTATGTCACACAGGTTAGTTACCTATAAGTCCTTCTTTTCCGGCTAGGAAGCATATGAGGATGCTGAAATTGTTACGACTAGTGCGAGTTGCTCGTCTCTTTGGTTAGTCCCGCGAAGTAGGGAGCAGGTCAGATGGATAAAGCATGGGCAACTCAGCTCGCTTTGTTCATCTTTTAGGGGTTTCCCCTCTCAGTCAAAGTAGTTTCGGTTGGTGAGCCTATGTCCTTTATTAAGGGAAGTTGACTTGTCCAATCTAAGCTAAGGCCCGTGAGCCTAATCAGTCAAGTCAACCATACCTAAGGATCGGTGAAAGACCCTCAACAGGGTGAACTTCGAATTAATATTTTGCTGTTGATGTCACATATCCGCTGTCAAATTAGCAATCTATCGTACAGATGGGGAATTCCTTAAGTCAAGGTAGTATGCCAGCCATGAAAAGGGGAAAGAATGTTCATCCTATAGCTACTACCAATGTGATTGAAAGCTTTAAAGAAGTGAACTTATGTGACCTTCAATTTAAAGGTTGCAGGTTTACTTGGAGCAAGAGAAGTGGGGGAATCAGAGTCATTACTTCGAAGTTAGACATAGAAAAAGTCTTAACCCTTGCTCAATTTACTAATTCCGAAGCTTAATTCTTACCTGCTGGAATTTCATACCATAGCCCAATGGTGCTCTTCAAGAATGATCCTAGCGTGAGGAAGCCATTGTTGTTCTACAACTTTTTGGCACTGAAGGGGATTCCAGACACTTTCTAAGATAGTCTGACGCGGTAGGTTGACCTTTTAGGGCTAAATAGGATTCCTTCTCAGCTTGGCTGTTGCGTCCGCTCAAGCCAGCAATGTCAACATCCAATGAGTTATTCTTCTTGACCCTTGGGATCCGGTCTGAGCTCCAACCTATCGCTCATATAGCTGCACCTCTTCTTTCTATGCTGCATGATAAGATTCTCTTCTCTCCACTCTCTGGTTCGACCGAAGGGGAATAGAATTAGCGCCATAAGCGAGACTGGGTAGAATGCCAGTAGCTCACAAGCGTAAAGGGCTCTTCCACAGAGAACAGAGACTCAGTGGCTAACTGGTTCAATCAAAGAATGTTTACTAAATCTCCAGCTTGAGCAAGGTACGGGGATGAGATTAGAACAGAGTCAAGCACCTTTGCCAATAACGAGTGCTCTTTTGATGTAAGGATGGTAAGTAAAAGTCAAGAAAATTGGCGGGATATGGGAATTGCAAATAGGTCTTGGAAACGGGTTGGGTGAGTGAGCGAGAGATGATCCGTGGTAGAATGCGAGCTTATTCCATCCGGGATCATGAGCGATCAAAGATGATTTGAAGGTTGGTAGGAGCTTATGCTAATTACGGTAGAGCGAGAACAAAAATCAGGTATTTAGCAGCATCATTACAGGTTGATCATAGCAAGGAGTCACTAGCCCCGGTCCTACTCACCCAGATTGCTGCCATCAGTCAATTGCCCTTTCCATGCTTTCACTACTTGGCTTGACGATAGAGAGCACACTTAAAGCACACCGATCTGTCATTTAGAATAACTCCTTCCTTGTACAGTCATTTGCATTTGCACCATTGATCTCCCACCACAAAAGCGGTCAACCGCGAAAGAAAAAAAGAAAGATGGAATGGTACTCGACCGAGCCCCTGATAGGACTTTGCCCGCTGCACCACCGGAAAGAGAAGATTGATAGGAAGAAGAGGTGCGGGCAATGAGGGTCCTACAATCAAGCTAGCAGTTCTACATGCTCAATACTTTTCAATCTCCCTTATCGTTTGTGGGTTACACTAAGGCTAAGCGAACGTTCTGATCCAGCTACCCAAGAATTCCTTATTCAAAATAAATGGGCATTCATCTGCCTTTTGCCTCTTCTCAATCTAGGTAAAGTACTAAACTCATAAAAAGTACCGAGGGGAGATCAGATCAATGAATTGCGTAAAGATTGATTCCACAACAGGAAAGAGCAGCGGGCAACTTTGAAGCTTGTTCCCACCGTGATTGTGCTGTCTTACTCGACGAAATGTGTTTAAGCAAAAGGGCTTATTCAGAGATATTGGGCAACAAAAAAGAGGATATCTGGTTCCATTTGGGAAAGAGTCGAGTCTTTCTTATACACTAGAGAAAGCGTGTTATAGAAAAAGAAGCGCGTATGCCGGGCGACCGGAAACTCTATTATTTAACAAATAAATTGAAGAAGATGGTTTACCAGCTTAATCAGTCTGCTTTGCCGATATTCGTCAATGAATTCCGCCGTTTGGGTTTGAATTTCTTAAATGAGAGGATTTCCCAAGTCTCTTTCTCAACTCTAAAGTAATACGCCCGAAGACCTCTTTCTTGGTGAGCTCCTCTAAAGCTAAGTCAACAAGACTAAGGCGACTAGCTCTCAAAGTGAGTTGTCTTCCCTGCCCGCCATGCCAGACGAACCTAGTCTCTTACACAATCAGGTAAAGTCAGGACTGGTCTAAGGCAGTTCTAACCCCTCGCCTGGTAATCTTTCGGAAAGGTTGCTTCCGTTTCCTCTTCTTCGAGTTGATTAAAGTGGTGCGCCTTCGCTCCATTACAAAGTCAGAGGATCCGTCCTTTCGGAATCCTATATCGAAGGAAGTCAGCCCTCGTCCATTATTATACTAGTAGCTCCATTTCATTTTGCTCGTTGGGTTCCAAACCTTCCTTCCTTGTCCTATGGATCCCATTTGTTGAAGTCAATAAGAGGGAAGGGCTACCGTCAGTGTGCTCCTAGCTCTTGCAGGTGGGTAGCTACCCTCGTCTAATAAGGTAGCTCCGGTAGTTTCGAGAAGCTGCTGTTGGGCCTTGTATATGTCCAATAAGTGTCCCATTTCCGAGGTCACTATCACTAGAAAGAGTAGTCAGCGACATATGACTTTGTCGCATAATGAGCCGAAAAGCACATCCATTATGGCCATCTCAAACTCCACGCCTACTTCATCCCTTTCCATGATCTCATGTCGCTAAAGTCTCGGATTCTACATGACTCAATGACGACTTCATCTACATCTCGATTCGCGATATCCCACCACTTCCACATACTTCAGTGGAGTGCTCACTCCCGGGATGTTGACGTGTAAAAACAAAGGCAGACTAATTCCCAAGAAAGCAACTGTGCTTCAACCTTGCACGCTTCACCCTTTCAAGCTTGCTTTTAGGAGTGATCTACGGACCTCTCCAACGATGGATGTGATTGTATCCTTCTATCGAATAAAAGATCAAGATCGCCGCCCTTGTATTCATTCAATTTTCCGTAGCTTCGGATGCCCCCGTAAGAGCAATCTCAAGCGGAAAAGACCAATATCTGAATAACCATTTCATTTTGCTTGTTGGGTTCAACCTTCCACAAAAGCATTAAAAAAAGTACCCAGGGAAGAATTCCTATGCGCCGAGCGTGATCTACTTTCTGTAACTGAAGGAGCTGTTCCAAGCAGAAAGAGATTTCTAAAGAAATAAGGCTTTGGGAGTAGTCGAATGGCTTTTCTTATGCATCAATGTTTTTCAGAACGCAGATAGTTCTGACATGAACGGACTTTCCGTAGCGAAGTTTTTTAAGCAGCAAGTCGTAAAGCGGTATTAGAATTAGAAAGATCGTATTTTTCTCTCAATCCACGAGGATTCCTAGAGCTTATATGGCTTTCGACAAATTTCTTAAGCTAGGCAAGGATATGACATGCGATATATTTTTACTGCACCGATAGTGGAAGAAATGAGTTTGAAAAACGTAGACAGTAGATTCACTCTCAACCCGATGACGGAAGAAATGCACTACCGAGAAAGGAGAGAACTCATGTTGAAAACCATCTTCCATCCGCCTTTTAGATAGGGCGAGACTAGTACGAGACGGAGAATCACGACGTTCTTAGGAAATTGAATGGGACGGGAAGGGCTATCTGACCTTTGTTTGATTCCTTTCCTGGGTTAGTGAAGTTGCTTCTGATCTATCTGTGCTTGCTAGCAATGACATTTGAGGAAAAAGGCTAGGCTCCTGACGAGACGAGACCGGGTACATTAGCAGGGAAAGCTACTCTTCACCTCCAATAGTAACTGCCGCACAAAGGCATTCTGTTGAAAGTGTTCAGTAATTGTCTGCTCATAGAAGTAGGATGAAATCGGGCTTGATGCCATCTTCTTCAGTCAGTCTTAGGGCAAGGAGTTCTTCTGCCCCTCCCACAGCGGTAATGCCGATAGCTCTGATTACCGGAATTGCTTTAGGGATTGGATTTGGATTCCTTTCTCTTCGAGGCGAGGCATATGACTCTTATCGATATGCCACTAGCTCAGGAAAGATAGACACGCACACCCCCTTTCATTGCCGTTACCAGCCTTTCTATCTTAGCCCGGCGCCGGGGAGAGACTGGGAGTGCTTTCGAGAACAAGAACACATGCACCGGGAATTCATCTGCAGAGCAGCTCCATTTCCTATCCTCTTTGTCCCAAATTCCTCTCCTTGCTCCCATCTATTGGAAAATCCACTCAGAGAATTAATATAATATAATCTAAGAATAGCTCCTCTGGTAGCCGGACTCTCATTCCAACTTTTTTCTGACCTTCCGGTTCTGAATCCGTAGGACACTTCTCTGTTCTCATGTATACCTACACGAGATCTCGAACTTGAAACGAAACATCACTCTCCTCTTTCTTTTACCTTCCTCTCTATCCCGGGGCCAAACTCACACTTTCTGGAGCTATAGCATACATTGAGCCAGCAGGGAGAGCCCTCAGGAATAGCAAAAGCCTTTGCCTCTATAACTGCCTCAATTCAAAGAAAAGAGAGAGATTTATTTCGCCCTTCTGGGTTGGGTTTGGCTGAGCCTTTACTTGTTAGACTTGTTAGAAAGAAGGACGAATCCGCCTTTTCAATTCAATAAAACACTTGATTTCGGACAGTAAAATAGAAAGACTCTTTGTTAGCTCTTCGTGCCTCCTTGACTTCTCAAACTGAACTAAGACTGAGACTGTCCAACTAGAGTATAGCCAGAAGGAGCTCTTTTTGTATTGAAAGTGTTTTCAAATAGCAATCCATCGCGTCGGTAATAAGACTGAGAGTCAACGAAGGATTCAAGCTCATTAAAGAAGGAAGTTCAGCTTGATAACTCGATAAGCTGTATTGTATTGACAGAACAAAACCACTCTTTCAAAGGTGGGATCGATCCCAACCTCTTTAACAGTCTATTCGTGGAAGTCAATTATCCAAAAAGTCTCCCCTAACATTCTGTCATCGTTTTCAGATACAAGGAAGTTGGGCTAGCTATTAGACCAACTATCTCACGCTCTCTCTCTCTCTCAAACCCAGCCAAAGGAGCACATCTAGTTGAAAGACTCTCATTCTTATTTCTATTTAGAATGGGAAGATCTTTCTGTTCGTAAAAGCTTAAGCTTAAGAACTTTATCCATAAGTAATGAGAGGAGACTTTGAGAAACCCCTCATGCCTTCTCTGGAGACAGAGATCTTACTACTACCTCCAAGTCTGACAATCTAGTCTTCTAGGCTTTTAGCTTTTAAAAGACTCTTTCTATCTAATCCTTCGTGCGTTCTTTATCCTATGGAGATTCGATTTAGCTTTATTTTAGTTGCCGCCCTTGTCAAACTCAAACTTCTTTATGAGTTCGTGACCCATTTCCCTGCTTTCGGTACCCTACCAAGGACTGATCTTTTGGTCATCTGTGAAGCTTTTAGTGGCCCTCTTTCTCCCGTTGGGAGGACCGGTAAAAAAGAGTCCATTTTTTCCCACCCTCGAAGGCATTCTTCTTCCTATTCTCGATCATACAGCTCAGAAAGTCTCGAATTTCCATTTTCAGATGGATGGTTGGTACACATATAGCTCCACTTTGGTCGGTACAGAGTGAAATTCACTACCAGCTTTCATACCAATCTCCCGTCTAACTTCAAAACTCTTTCACTATTCATACGCACCTGCATCCGCAGCTAATTCTTTCAAGTAGTTGCTGAGTTTCGTTTCCATATTTTATACGCATACGCACGAGGCTCGAGGTTGAGTTCTACACCGATCCCTTCACATTTGAATTAGTGGCTCTTTATCCCTTAGTAAGAAGGAAAAGTTTCGCCCTGAGGTTTTAGGTTTTTAAGAATAGCAATTCTTGGGGAAACTAATTCATTGATGGAGCCGAAGTCCTAGTTTCTTGATGATAGGAATAGCCGTTCTCTTCGTTCAATCCCTACTTCTCCCTAAGGGTCGCCTATCGGAGTTGCCTGTGTTAGGCATCAAAATTGCCTTCCGATCCCCTTTCGTAAAGCTTGGCTTTGGAGCGTATACCATATTGAATCTAAGCATGACTTTATGTTTGTGTTGTACCACCTAGCTCTTTCTATTGATTACTACTCAAGTCAGGACTAGCGAACATCTCTTTTGAATCTCGGTCTTTCATTTAAGTTAGGAAAATTTGTACGAGAGATTTTGACCAACCTGGAAGTGATCAAAAGGTTTTCCAGCGGCCAACCATCGTCTGGATTCAAAAGAGAAAGATAGAAAGCAAGATAAATACACAAGTACAAATTGAAGAGACGCACGCACTGGTGGGATATTCTCGAAAAGGAGACACAAAAGAAAAGAGAGCTAAAGCAAAAGCCGAGGCTAGAATAGGGCTTGGAAAACTATCTGACCCTACTCATTCATCAGAACTAGTTCAGTCAGGAGAGAGCGGCGGGGACATATATCCCTTGTCAGGTTGAGCTACGTCCTTCATTTAGACTAACCTTGCCCGGGGATCTTTCACTCCTCTCACATGCCATCTTCCGTAAGGTGAAGGAAGCAAGAGCATACTCGCTTCCTTTGCTTCAACGTATAATCACCATGTCTGATTCGATTCATGAAAAGAGAGTGAGATCCGAGAGTGAAAGTAGTCACTTCCGGAGCTAGCTCTGCCAGGCGAAGGCCTTTAAAGAATAACGACTAGGCTCAAGGCGCATCGCTTTGTTTACTTTCAAAGTTAGCAGGCGATTTTATTATCGTATCAAAGAGTTACGGAATTTCTAGAGACTAGCTAGCCTTCCTTGGCTTGGGTGGATTGCTTTGAATAGAGATGCTTTCTATGGTTCACTGAGGTAGTTAGACTAGCTGGAACGTAGCGAAGGTTCAGTTGCTCTTCCAGGGAAGAAGGACGCAAAAAGCCAAATGTTACAGGGGCTTGGGATGCCTCACCGTTCAGGAACAGGATGAGGCGGTAGCACTTGGCGTGAGTGCGCAATAAACCTACCCATTGGATAAGAAAAGTGGAGTGTACGCTTTCGGTTAAGTGAAGGGATAGACCGAAGCAGCTCACTAACGAAATTTCAGATCAGGGAATCTTACCCGGATAGATGTCATTGCCGCGAAGTGAGCTTTTATGGGACTTTCACAAAGCGGTCTACTATCTGTAGTATATGCCTTCCCAGGGAAAAGCGGTATAACATCCTGATCTCAAAGGAGAGCCTTGCTTTTTCTGTGCTGAGTCTATAAGCTTTGAGGGGGTGCTCCTAAGGAGGGAAGTAGCCCCTACTTCTGCCTTTTAAACTGAGAAACTAGCTCCAGTCCCCCTTTCAGTTCAAGCCAGGAAGAATCAAATCTAGCTGCTTTGGAGGATTCCTGTAATATGCCTCTATAATCACCTTACAATATAGTCAATGTAAATAGACTTTTTGATTCCCTAATCTTTCTCCTGGTAGATTCGTATCAGTAGTGCCAGGCTAGGAGTGCTTATTATCCCCTGTATCCGTATAAGGAGAAGTCCCTGGCTCTATCGAACCGGGTTTTTCTGCTTTCTGCCTTCGATCCCGTGGAAGTTCCCAGCTATGCAATTGAAGAAAAAAGTGGAGCATATCCAAAGTCCTAAGCCGATGTAGTTGCATTGGTAAAATAGAATCTCTTGCTTTCCATGTCGTATCAGGCGAGGCAAAAGGGGCCAAACGAGGGCTCCCTAGCAGGATTCTATACAAGGGAGGGCTAACGATACTAGGAAAGCCGGCAGAGTCAAGGGCTAGTATTCAAAGGTTATCTGACTCTTATTCTTATAGTTCCTTTTGAGTTGCCCTTGTTTGTTGTGTTGTCGGTCTAGACAAGGCGGGCCCTTGTAGCCCTTGGGAATGACCTTGGGGCTAGTGGAACGTTAGTGAGTAAGTAGCCCTCATAGGCTATGGCTATTAGAAGGCCTTTTCTTCTCACCATCCGGGATGAGACTAATCCAAGCTAAACGGATGAAATTCATTTCTTTCTTCCCCAGTGAAGAAACGGGAGTGGAAAGAGAATCCCAGGAATTAGTAATAGAATCAAAGGGTCTTGGCCAAGGCTGATTGGAGGATTGGAATGGGTCCTTTGTTCCCTAACTTACCGGTGAGGAGAGGAAGAGAAAGAGGGAGCTTAAAAAGTCCAATCTTAGCTGTAAGGCCGCTAAAATGTATTTTTTCGCCTGTCGTCTTTCTTAGGTCATCTTAGTCAAAGGCAGTCTTCCACTGAGGTTTTTCAGTATAGACTTCGGGTAGGGTTAATGAACAGATATAGGAGGAAATTTAAGTCTTATTATATAGTTTATGACTTCATTTCCTTCTTTCTGGACTCGAATGACTTCTCCTCTGCCATCTAATTATGAGGTCGGGAATGCAAAGAGATCTTCCTTTCTAGCTGCTTGAAGACAAATATCCCCTCCGGTATGGACTGCACTCCACCCGCTAAAGGGCTTTGGCTTTGGTAAGAGATTCCCAGGAGCGATAAGTAATTGATTAGGCTTTCATATTCTACTGATCTGAGGGCTGATAAAGGAGAAGATTAGCTTCTTTCTTTCTACTGCTGCATTTCGTCCTTCGTACCTTCTGATATAGTATGTTCCCGGCCATTTGATCCTACTGATGGGAATTCTGTATCAATTCCTTACGATTTACCCGTGGGAACTACTAAGTCCTAGACTGCCATACTAAAGGCTCAGTTCGGATCTGATTCACCACTCCACTTCGGGCAAGAAGAGGAAGATATTGAGTATTGAGTAATGAGTTAGAATTCGAACTCACCTTCTTTCTTCTATTGAATAGCCTCTTCTGTATTCTCAATCGAAATCTCCATAGCCAGGCGTTCAATCCTTTATTAGCAACCGCATCTGAAACAGACGCAGCAGCAACAGGTCCGGAATCAAATACAGCAAGCAAGGCCTCCGGCCTGACTTGACTCTGTAGACCTTTAATCTTCTACGACCTCTGGAATCGATCTATTATTGAATAATCGCCGGAATAAAGACTAATTTCAGCATCCTTTCTTTGTTAATACCCTTTACCATACGCATGGTTCACATCACTTTAGATATATGCCTTTATACGGGCACAAAGAAAACACGAAATGCGGTTAAAGAAAGACTTTCACTTGACAAAGGAATCATAAAGAATCCATCTATGATGTTTCAAACCAGACCTTTAATAAAGTTGGTATGAAGTATACGTATATAACTCATACTTTTGGAATATATTCAAAATAGAGTTTTTTTTCAAGGTACCAGGTACCACTAAGCGAGAGTCGAGTAAATCAATTCATTCGTATATGCTTAACACAAGCTTACTTTTTCCTTTTTTTAAGTATTGCAAAATCCTTCTCTTTTCCAACACCTAGAAAGATGAAAAATCCCGTTCCCTATCATCCTTGCATTCAGCCCAACATCAGAAAAAGAGTGCACTTTGACTTCCAATTTCTATTCATATAGAATTTTTGTGATCCTTTTACATACTTTTCCATTCTTCTCACTGCATCTAGATGAACTACATAAATTGACTAAAATACGGCATAAGGTCTAGATAGAGTCAAATAGAAACACTAGTTTTCGAGAATTTTTGGAATCTTGCCATCTGCAACCGTCAGCTTATTATCACCCTGGAACTTCCACATCTAATGACCTGTAGCCGATTTCTTACTTTACTCCTTTCTAATTGAAAGGAAATTTCTTTATTCTCTAAATGTAGCATCCCGGCTAAGGGAAGGATGAAAGCCTTGCCCTACTTTACCTTCACGGCCTAGTTTGTACTTAACAGCAGAACAACTCTAACTCGAAAAACCAAAGCATCCAGGCGGGTAAGACAGAGCTGTACTCTTTCTTCTTGTCTAAGAGGTTGAAATGGAAGCTTCTAAAGCACTATTTTAATACCAATTACCAATCAAATTAGGTAATCACCTAAATAGGTTCCTTCTTTGTACCACTAAACTCTCAACCAACTAAAGGAAGACTCCAAAGATAGATTTTCTTTTTATATATATAATATTATAAATATGTATATTCGGTTGTTTAGTGTTTAGATAGGAGAAAGACTCTCTTCTTGACTCCAGGTCTCACCCCCAGCCTTGGCCATGAGAGGGCTCGGCAGATCGGTTTTTCTTTCAAATACGTAATCTAATACTACATTCGATGTTTCGCTTGTATCTGCTTTCCTAATCTTGTTTAAAGCGCACCCCTTTCCTTTAACCTTTAACCGAGAACTATTCTTTCTCTTATTGCAATATATATTCTTACATCTGAGCCCCTATCCCCCGATAGAGATAGAGAAAGTACTAGCTCTAAATTCTCTGGTCCTTCCCGGCACAAAAGAGTCTTGTTTTCTAGCGGAAGAACATTTATGAAAAGGATATCCTCTTGGTGCAAGAAATCTCATTCTCTGGAAACTTAAGAGAAAAAGTTAGATCCGACTTCCGTTAATGCAGCTTGAAAGAGCCGGTTTGAAGAAGTTCATGTAAATACTATTGCCCAGAAATTGCGCCTTATCTACAGAATGACTACGTATCTCATTCCAGAGAATGACTTCCAATTCACAATTCGGTAAGATAAGGACACCCACCTAGATGTAGCTGCCATATTTAGCCCCATGGTTATACTCTTCGTCCCTTTTCTTTTCTTCTGTACTTAACCAAGCAAGCACCCGAAAGAGGCTGATAAGTAATCTTCTCTTTCAGTCTTACCAGCTCCCCGAACTTTGAATTGAGGAATTCATAGCATGGCCTTTCCCAGCTGCTGCCCATTCGTTCACAGTCAATTCAACTTAAGCTCTTTTTTCCAATAAGACTAACTCGATAAATGTAAATGAAAGAAGGCTAGCTCCTCATTTCTATCCCGGGATAGAAAGAATAGAATGCTTCTTTTTATCACACACCTATGAGTCAAACTCCATTCTATGGCCTATAAGATGTACGCAGAATGTGACTTTGAACCCAAAAAGACAACTTTTCAGCAAGGTTATAGAGGTTATCGAAAACTGCCTGAAAAGGAATCGCACCTGCATTCAATGAAGAGTTTGTTATAGGTAAAGCTGGCTTAGAAAGCTTTGAAGTTAGGGCCGAAATAAGATCTTACCTATTGCTAGCAGATTCCCCGGATTCGATATTTTAGCTAGATTTTGATACTCATCCACCACTAAGAAAGCCGCAGCATTAGGGACATAAATAAGTATAAAGTATAAAAATGTAGAGGTATCAACCCTCATAGCTCAATCACCGAGATATGTATGCTACATCGAGACAACTATTTGTTAAGGTATATTTCTCTATGCTGAGTGAGAAAGACTATTGGAATCCACCAAGTCATTCAGCTGTCAAATTGGCTGCTGCTATCACAGTACATAAGACATAAGAAAGAGCAAAATAAAGAAGGAAATAAAAGATCAATCCATGGATCACAGACGGTATCTTACAATAAAAAAAGAAAAATGTAGTAATTATATACCATCATCTCTTGCTCTAGTTAGAGAGTAAGGAAGGAATGATAGTCAGAAGAGCGAGCGACGAAAACATGCAGAGCTGGGCCGATTGAAAGGAATGATACCTTTCTTTTCTAATGGTTGCCTTGCCCACCTTTAAAGATGCTTTTGCAGGTCTTTATTAACTTCTATCTTTACCGGGCTTGCTTGTCAGAGCCTACTCTATTATCCAGAAGAACTCATTATAATAATAATAATACTGGAGGCTAGGTTGTTAGGAAGTTCATTCTAGTCTAGTAAGGTTAACGAGTTATAGGGGAGCTCCAAGTAAACCTAACTCACTACTTTCAGGTCTAGGCTATTCCCCCATCTTCCTCCTCAAAGGAAGCACATCGATCTATTGCATTCCCGTCTTTATCAGTCTAAAGCAAGGAAGTTGGAAAGTGTCAAGCTAGGGATTATCTTCCCCTCTGTCTCTGCTCCTAGTCCCTTCTCTATTGACTTAGGAAAGGCAGTAAGAAAGTAGTCCGTCTTAGGGCCTATAGCCCCCAAGATCAATCAATCTTGCTATTGAGCTTCCCCTCTCTTATCTAGGAGTAAAGGAAGTAGAAAGCAAGTTCTCAAGTCGGAGAAAACTACTCATTCTAAGACTGATAATAAAAGGTACAAGGCTAGATTAGTCTTCTAGCTTTTTCAAAGTCCTGACTTCAACAGATCTTCTAGGCGCAAGGAAAGAAGAAAGAATCGAAGATTATGAGTAAAGAATGACAGTTTCCGGTGATCCTAGAGTTGACTATGGAATTTAGGCTGAGCACTACGAAAGAGATTGAGCTTGCAAAGCATTGACTTAGCTTCCTCTTTCTAGAGTTAGGAAGGGAATAAAAGACAGATCTGGCCTTTCTCCCTCCTAATAACTTCAAATACCCAAGCTCTGGGAGACTCAATTCTGTAGAAGAGAATCAGGCTGCTTAGGCGAAGAATGGAGCTGTAGGTGTTTACTCTGGCCCTTTCTCTGCCCTGGTAAGGGAGGAAAGAAATGCTGCCAATGAAGGCCTCTCTTATCAATGGTGGGAACAGACTGAGGAGAGTTAATACTGACTGCTTTTCGTGAATAAAAGTAAGTTTAGGCTTTAATACAAGCCCTTTCTTCACAGCAGAGAAGGTAGTCAAGGCTGTCTGAAAGAAAGACTAATGTATCTGCTTTCCCCTCCGTGGTGGTAACATAGTGAGGAAAGATCATCCCGAGTTAACTCATTCGCATGTGTCACTGAAGAAGGGGCAAAAAGGTACTAGTCCCAATAGATGATCTTCCCCGTCTCTAGCTCCAGAGAGGAAATTGAGTATAAGATCATCTTCTCCTTACGTAGGAGAGGGGAGATTCCTCGATCTAAGTATTCTTACATGTCCTCATAAGCCTTAGAATATCATCAAATCTATCCGGGAATTTACTATTGAATCTTATTTCTTTGTTTTTCTTTTTATATATACTCGAATTAGAATATAAAAATTAGAATATAGTAGGATGCTTTGAAGAACTTCTCAATCAGTAACTTAATACTGACTTTCTCTAGCTTTATTCCACTAATGAGATAGCTGTCTGCTTCACCGACTTTAGTATTAGTAATTTCATCCCTGGGCTTAGATGAAATGGGTGTTGGCTCAGGCTTCTTGGATTTCTTTCATGCTTCCCGATCAAAGGATGGGAATGCACACCATCGAGGAAAGACAGCAAAGAGGAAGCTAAAGCATGAATATCTTATGAACGGAGGATGCCTTCTTTTTTTTTCTTCTTCACCGGGTTTAGTAATCGATTCAATCTCACTAAGGGCTTGTAAGTCAATAGATCGAGGAAGGAAGTAGCTCGAGCGAAGCGAGATGAAGGCAGACGGTAAGGCCCTGCAACTCAATCTAACTACTAATGAAATCGAATTACTAATCTCGGGCTGCTGATATGTCTTCTATATTCTATAGTAGTTCCGTGGTGAAGACAGGAACGATAGAAGATGCCTGGCTTTCAACTCAATCACAGGGGCCTAATAGAAAGATCAATCTGACTCCTAAAAAAGTAAGTCTTCCTTCCGGAGCGGCAGAGGTTTGAAGATCCTAGAGATCAGTTAGAAGCTAAGGGAGCTTCTCACTATATGTCTGAGTCGACACGATTTTCCCAGGCGAAGTAACCGACTTAGAGGATAAAGAAAAACCTCCCAGACGACTTAAATACCTCTTTATGGACACCATAAATGGGGAACATTACACAATCATTCCCCCATTTATGCCCCGTTATACCTTAAACTGTTAAAACGGTAGAATTATTATTCATAAAGGGTCCATAACGGTCCAGTGCCATAATAGCCCAATCAATGATCAAGCCCATATAAAAGGGAGATCCAAACAGAAGGTAAGGACGATTCCAATCTTTCCAGATATCCATTATATACTCTACTGACTTAAGCATCGGAGAGTTCGTGGGGTACAAACTCCCCACCGAACTTGTTTTGCAGGATTAATCCGAGACGGTGCCATCCCGAAGTACCATACAAGCTCAGCGAAGTATCGCATCCTGATACTCATACTTAGCCAACTCATTTACACATGTGGGGTATGGATTTAATGGGGAAGTTCCCAAAGACAAGGAACGGCTATGAATATTTGGTGGTAGCAGTGGACTATTTTTCAAAGTGGATCGAAGCAAGAGCACTCACCAGTCCCACGGAAGAAAATGTTTCCAAGTTCTTTCGCGAACAAGTGTTGTGTCGCTTCGGGATACCCCGCGCAGTAGTCATGGATCACGGAGTACAATTCTCCACCAAGTTTACGTCAGAATGCCAACGGTTACACATCAAGCATTGGAAATCATCCGTGGCGCACCCCCAGGGGAATGGACAAGCTGAAGCAGCTAATAAGTTGGTATTAGCAGCATTAAAGAAAAACTTGGAAGGAAAGTCTAATAAATGGGCTGATGAATTGAACTCTGCTCTATGGGCAGTACGCACCTCGACTAGGGGCCCTACTGGAGAAACAGCTTACTCTTTGGTGTACGGATCAAAAGCTGTAGCACCAGCCGAAGTAGCACTGCCCACAGCTAGAGTAGCCATGTACAGCGAAGATGCTAATAAAGAAAGAAGAAATCTAGAGCTAGACCTACTAGAAGAGAGAAGGATAGCAAATCGCCTAAGGTCGCAATCATTCAAAGAAAAAACTAAGAAAATTCATGACAAAAGGCTATTCAAACGACCCATAAAGGTCGGAGACTGGGTGCTACGAAAAATTGAAGGCACGACGCGACATATACAGGCAAACAAACTAACCCCGAATTGGGAAGGCCCGTATCTCGTGAAGCACGAAGTAAGACCCGGCACCTACAAGCTCATGAACAAGGATGGCGTCCTTCTCCCAAATCCGTGGCATGTAAATCACCTAAAAAGGTAATTTGTATGAAATACATCTGGACAAATCGTCCCGAATAACAAATCATTTAAGGCAAGTCCTTAAATTCCAAAAGCGAAGTTTTACTTTTGACTTTGAGCATAGTCCCAGTTATTATTCAAGTCAAACTCGAGCATGATCTCGAAAAAACACAAACCTGCGAGTAGGTCGCAGTAAGAAAATCAGGCTAAGACCTGAAATCCACACGCAATGCCGTGGTTGCGAGGTGCCATGTCAAGGCTTGGACAAGCGCTAAGTCAAAAGCGTACTCGAGGTACTGAAGTACACGAGCACCATGGTAAGTACTTAAAAGCACTATTACGACTCTCTTGCGAAGTATTGGTTTTGAAGTGTTAGTAAATTTTTAACAATTTGGAGTATCAAGTTCAGATCCATTATTTGGTAAATTTATGATTATCAAGTTCAGGTCCATTACTTGGTAGATTTATGATTGTTTGAAGTATCAAAGTTCAAACTCGACACTTGGTAGATTTTATTGCCATGAAAATATCAAGAAGTTAAAATAAAACAAACACTTAGAAAGATTCATGATATTGAAGACCAATCTTGGTTACAAAAAATATATATACAAAGTCAAGGAGCAGCAGAGATAGAGCCTGGAGCATCAGACTGAGGCCCTTCACCCAACAAGTCCCAGAAAGTAGGAGTAGAAGGCCGCGGTGGGATCCAAACAGGTTTTCCTCTTCTCTCATCCCTCTCCCGGAGTGCTTCTAACTCTTCAGGAGTGAAAGGAACGAAGTCTACTCCGTCACGACAGAAGCTATTGTCAAAATTAGACTTGAAGGCTTGAAGGAGGATTGACTTATCTTCAAAAAACGGATGCAACTGTCTGATGACATGAACACATCCCTTGTCTAGGATGGAGCGAGCTTCAGCCTGATACTCAGAGGAATTGCGAAAGTCTTCAATGATCTTCTTTTTAAACTCCTCTGAGCGACAGTGATCCAATTCCTTCTGCAGAGATAGTCGGTTGGCAGCAGCTTCGTCTCTGTCCAATTTAAACTTCTCTCTCTCCTCCAGCCAATAATTCCTTTCAATGTTCAGACCAGCTACCTCCTCCTTCAACCCTGTCATCAACCTCCTCTTCTCCTCCACTTCGTTGGCGTAGTATTGCTTCTCAGCAGTCAACGATTCTATTATTCCAGCTTGTTTGTTGACTTCTTGCTCCAACGAAAGCAGACGAGGCTCATTGGTACTTCTCCACTCTGCATCTGCTGCTGCCTGCTTTGTTTGCTCTGTTGTTCGGGATCTGGATATGTGAAGTGCTAAGGAAGAGGCCTACAAAAGGAAAAGAACAAGTCAAAAACCATTCCCAGGAAACCTCGAAGTAAAAAAAAAAATATATATATATATATATATATAGCCGAGCAAACAAAGCCCCAAGGCGGTTAGTAGCCTCTTCCACAGACATCTCGCTCATCCCAGCCAGACTTCTCGGGTCATGAGCACGTTCCAGAATAGCCTCACCAACCAAGGCTGCGACATAAGGATTGTTGAATCGAAGGTTGGTAAGCGGCGGAGTCCTCTCCACAATCTCCATGGCCAGAGACTTGAAATCCTCTGCCTCTGTAGGTAACTCAAACCCCGGCTGAAGCCAAGAAGGGCCAGAAGATTTGGAGTTTACCTCAGGTTCAGCTGCCGGATTATCTTTCCCGTCATCAACAGGAGAAGGCTCAACCGGAGTTGACACAGAAGCAGGTTGAGCTGCCAGCGGGACTGCCTCCAAAACCTCTTCCGAAGCTGGCAAGGTAGGTGACAAGGGAGAAGAATCTTCAGGAAAGTCCTGAGGTAAGTCTTCTACAGGACGTCTAGGCGAAGTCCTTCTCTTTTGGCGAGGACGAAGTCCCTCTTCCTCCTCCAAAGAGGCTTCCTCACGAGACTCCGGAGCTGAACGCGGAGTTTCCTCCCGGGGCCTTCGAACTCCCCTGCTCCGTTTGGGAACCTCAGCAGATGAGGCGTACGTCAGCAGAGTGTCCCCAGAAGCACCCCGGTCTATGAGCCTAGGGGGAAACCGAGGAAGAGAGTTCAAGTGGGTTTGACGAACGTCTCTCTCCTCCTCACGCTCTCCCCATATGGTCTTAAACATGGTTGGACCTGCAAGTAGAACAAAAGGTCAATACCGAAGTAAAACAAAAAGCAAAGAAAACAAGTATGTGATCTATACCCTTGCCCGTCTGACAACCCCGACGAAGAGAGCACGCATCACACTGATATGAAAAAACACCCCCGGGGTGTATGGTCCAATCTTCATTTGGCTCCTCCTTTGCGAAGCCTAACTCCCTTTTTCTTTCAGACAATCCGGGCCCTATCCCACACCACCTAAGACTCGACTCACTAAGCAAATCAGTAGACGAATAGACCAGAGTTTGTTTTTGTCTATCATCTCCTAAATCTCGGGTGATGATCTCTAAAAAAGATTTTTCGGAATGATTAAGTGTCGAGGGATATTGGATTTGGGGCCATTGAAAGTTCTCATTTATACAAGGGCGCGAAACAAAACCAATGCGGGATTCTATCATCATCCATCTTCCTTAAACTCTACTTTGTTAGGAGGAGAATCAAAAAGTAAAACTATTCTTACGGGACGAATAGAAAGGATATTATCTGCCATCCGGAGTGAAGATAAAGAACATGCTAAGAATATGTCAGTCAGCTCGAAGCCTAATCGACGACAAAGGCAAATTAAATAGAACATTGTGCGGACAGTGTTCGGATGAACCTGACCGGGTTGAACTCGAGCAAAAATTAAAAAATCTGCAAAAGGGGGTCTAGGGGAGATGAAAACCCAATTTCAAAATGAGCTAGGGGATAGGAACGTGATGAGGGACATTTTTCCGGCTAAGGGCTGGACAAAGACTCTGTAAATTCTAGGGTCAATACTGTATTTACGGGCGAAAGATTCGGATGTTCCTAGTTACCCTATTTCTACTTAAGGGAAATCAGAAGGAGGAGGACCAGGCAAAGGCAGCTGAAAGGGAACCCTTCTGGAACTTCACCCCGGGCAGCCCTCCTGGCCACTGTGACTTTTGGTCGAACAGGTTGAGGGCTCCCAAAACCTTCCTCCATCAAATCCTCAACTTCCTTATTACTTTTCTTCGAGCAACCATATTCACCTGCGAATGGAAGCCCAATACTTAGAACTCCATGCAAGTACAGAGCTACCCGAAAACTAGCAACCTAAAGCCCCTCCCAATCTCACAAAAATACAGAACCAATCCCAGAAAATAAAATAAACATTTCAAACCCATACAGTATTAAAACCATCACCTAAGCAGACAGAGACAGAGCTTACCTTTTTAAGATGATTGAAGCCGAGGAGAAAAAACTGAGGAAAGAGTTGAAAATGCTTGAAAAAACAGAGGAATCTTCAGGCGTCAATGCAGAGAAAGAGTTTGCAAGTAAGAGAAAATGAAAATGTGAGAAAGAATGAACCAAGACACTTTGAGAAAAATCCCTGTATGATTACTCACCAGAATCAAGGCATTGAGAAGGTAAAAAGGTTTCTGCCGGCTGTCATTCTGACATTAATTGCTGGGTACAGACGAAAGAACTGTAAATCGAAACGACTGCTGGTCCACGTCAGAAACCCTAAGCTTTCCCAACTTCCGAAAACTGCCAAGTGTCGACATTGCGCCGAAGCATCGTTCCTCAATACTTCGACGAGGGGCCACTGAGCCGACACGATTTTCCCAGGCGAAGTAACCGACTTAGAGGATAAAGAAAAACCTCCCAGACGACTTAAATACCTCTTTATGGACACCATAAATGGGGAACATTACACAATCATTCCCCCATTTATGCCCCGTTATACCTTAAACGGTTAAAACGGTAGAATTATTATTCATAAAGGGTCCATAACAGTCCAGTGCCATAATAGCCCAATTAATGATCAAGCCCATATAAAAGGGAGATCCAAACAGAAGGTAAGGACGATTCCAATCTTTCCAGATATCCATTATATACTCTACTGACTTAAGCATCGGAGAGTTCGCGGGGTACAAACTCCCCACCGAACTTGTTTTGCAGGATTAATTCGAGACGGTGCCATCCCGAAGTACCATACAAGCTCAGCGAAGTATCGCATCCTGATACTCATACTTAGCCAACTCATTTACACAACTCTCCGAGTTCCCGGCACCCTTAAATTACTTTTCTACCCTTTGACAGATTCATGCAGGATCAATGTCATATGGAATTTCTTCCAAGGACGGGAAAGTAACTCAACCTTATTTGCTGCGAATTCTAAGGATCTAAATATGACTTCTTGCTTTCCCACTAATTCGAACTGATTTACGGCTTATCAATCTCATCTCTGGCGGTGTCAAAATAGAAAGATTACTTGCGCTTTCTACTTCATCTTAGTCAGTCGCAGACAGGATGGGAAACTACTTCTTTTCTTCTTCCTCGGGAAAACTACATCATAGAATGACGCATCTCCGACTTCAGACACTGAAAAGAATGAACTCTCGGACTGTAATGCAAATAGATCGATTAATCTCACCATCGGATAGAAAGAGAATGACTAATATCTCCTCCCCAAACACAAAGAATCCGAATAGGAGGAAGCAGAGATGTTAGCTGCTTACGTAGTTGAGTTAATTAAACGGCCTTTGCGCCTCCCTAACTCTTCCCAAGGAGCCCGATACGGGATATGGCTTTACGAGCCAGCTACCTTGCCTCCGGATCCGGACTGGATTGAAACTACTGACTACGTGTGGCTTTAGACTCTCTATTAGGTCGGGATGGCAACACTCAATATCAATAGGAAGCTCAGCGAAATTAGGAATAGGCATTGATTCTTTCTTACTTATTTGCTGCCAGATCAGGGTTACGGACGGGATTGTACTAGAAAGATGAATGGATGCCTATGGTAACTGCTAAAGAAATTACTAAGGAGATCTTAGTGTATTCAAAGTGGAGGTTTTATCCCGGGTGATGAAACTGGTAATGGGTCACGAACGAAGTCATCTTTGATACCTGGGCTAAGATATTCCCAGTGAATCTAGGGAAGAGCTAAAGAAAGCAATTGCCTGATGTTGTGCACTATAGGTTTTCCTTGGATGGTCAGAATGTGGATAATCTGTCTTAAAACCTAAACTTCTCAACTCATTCTTATATTTCTAGTTAGATAGAGAGATCCTTCCTCAAAGCGGTCCTTCTCTTATATCTATTCGCCATGGATGATAGATGATACTCTTCAAAGGGACAATAACCTATTTTCTTGTAGCCTATTCTCCATCTAGTGTTCTGGCTCTAAACAGTTAGATCCTCTTTGTAGTCCTTTCAGTCAGTGGAGATTCGGTTAGCTACTTAGGGTGAACCACACAGAGGCGATCTCGAACATCACTCTAATAAACTCCAAAACGGGAGTTCAAGTTCACTTTACAATTTTGTAAAAGCCAGATAGAGGAAAGTAGCTGTGATAGAAGAATGGATGAAATTCGATTGAGGAAGGTTAGTATTAGAAGCTAAGATATTGTTTGTACGAGCATCGTGATAATCTTATATTGAATATCAACCTGGCCCTTCAATCATTTTGCCACGAGCCCCCCTCTCTCTGAAGAGTGACGATTTATGACATCGAATTCCCGCATCTAGGCTCTCTATGAGAAGGAGAAGCCCCGCGAGCACTTGAAGATGACTGACTGAAACGGAAGCATAATATGCGTGAGTTAGAGAAGGAAGTGTCCATTTTGACAGTCTCAATCCCTCAGTATCCATGATAGGGTTTAGTGTAAGCAGCCATCTTTCTTGCCATTCCCAGCTATTGACTCTAATAAGACATTACCTTCACGGCCTAGGCCCCCTTGTTTCCTTCGTCTTTCGACTCAGCTTCCTGTGCTTACTATTGATATTAGAGAAAAAGGCGATCTTTCACTTTATGCACCGATATGAATAGAATATGATATTATTGGCCTCGATGTCTCCGTCCTAATGGGTCCCACCTTCCTATAAGTTCGAGTAGATTCCCAGTATCGACAGCTCAGTCCTTTTAATTTGGAATATAGGGTTCTAAAAAAGTCAGAAGTTAGCCTCATCCTCATACTGTGCCAAAGCAAAGGATTTGGTCGAAGGTGGGAGAGGACTAAGGATCTAATCTTGCCCAAGAGGGGAAAATAGGAAAGCAAAGGGTAAGGTTCTTTCGTTAATTTCCTCAGGTTGGTACCCTTACTCACCAAAAGAAGGTAAGCTTCTTACTAAGGAGATTGTGATAGATGCAATTTCTCAAGTATTGATTGAGGGCTTTGCACTTCGAGGTCTCACCTCTTACCTATAAAGGTTCTTTCTTTCAATTCAAACCCTTAGAATGGTATGGATCTCCGCGTCGCATCGGTTTTTCCTAGACCTCAAAGACTGGCACCCCCTTTGAATCTGCATATGAAAACAGTGGTTTACCTGGACCTTCCTTCTTTTTGCATCTCATCTCTGGCTTAGTCTAGTCCTTCGTATATGCCTTTCCCTCTTTAGTTTCAATGTCAAAGTTATCTTTAGAAAGAGTAGGGGAATGGATTTCCTGAGATGTCTTTTCTGTAATCAAGACAAAGCAAGATACCCACGTCAAGATCGATGAAAATAGAAGGCGGCTATTTCTTATTTTATTATAGATAGGACATGTAAGAGAGAAGACCGGTTACGCCGAGAGAAAGACACCTTGATCTGTCATTCCTTCCGCGCGCACCGCTGATCAGGGCCTATTTGAACTAGTTGAAAAGAAAAGGCTGAGTTGCCCCGGATAAGTTGAATCACTTTATTACTTCTATTTGAACTACTCCGAAGTTTTTGCACTTACAGAAGACCAATTCAACAAGTACTAATGCAGTCGGTCACATCTTCTCTGTCAGAGACAGCTGCAGATAGGATAAAAGAGCAGCTAATGGTTGGGAATTGATCGAAAACATAGTAAAGGAAAGATCAGATGCGGAGAATCGAAAAAATCCTATTATTCTTAACAGAGGGGCCTACGATGCCCGCTTCTAGCAAAGTCTTAGGGGGCGTGGCTGTCGACCCTTCATACAGAGAAATTTCCTAAGAGACGGTATGCCAATTGACAGCGATACCCTTCACTCTACTCTATCTTCATCCCCCCCGGTCAAAGGAATCAGACTGATTAGTGGAGGTGTGGGGAACGGAAACTTATGTGTCAGCATTCCCGCGTGGCGGAAAAGGGGATTCTTTCCAGTCCTTTATCATATCCTCTTCCTATCCTTCATAAAGTAATGGCTTTCTCTTTGCTTTTTATTGAGTTCAGTTGCTCAGTCACTTGACGCTATAAATGAGATTTATTTTCTTGTGGATTCCAAGTCTGTGCATTCTTCTTTGGATTCTTCGAAGTCCTCGATGTAGGTTCAGGTCTAGGACAAATTCTGTATCGCTCAGCCGGACTAAGGGCGTACGGAGCGGATTCCCCTGACTTTTACCTAGCTAGGCTATTAGACATCACCTGAGACAGGACTTACCAACACTTATCACACTCCAATGATAGAAGAATAGGAAGCTGCCAAGCCGCTTACCAAAACCGGAAGGTTACTCGCTCAACGATCAAAGGGGAGGACTTTTGAGAAAGGGATTGGACTCGAGCGAAGACTGGAAGGCTGGAACTGATGCGTACGGGATAGAACAAAAAGAAAGCTTACGGACTGCAGACAGATAAGGAAAGAAACCTAAAAGGAAGGGGACTTCCCTAAAAGCCGAGGCTATTTCACAAGCCATCAGACACGAATACATCGAAGACTTCTACCACTTCGACAGCGACGAATGCTAGACCTTATGCTTACGACGGATGTAGTACTACGGATTGGACTGCGATGGTGGCTTAGTAGCCTTTGCAGGAGTCTTATTACCTATTGAAAGAATTTTTGACATAAGTCAAAATGAAGGAAGATGAAGATGCAGTTTTCAAGGCCGGAAATGACTAAAGAAGCGAAGGGTGCTATGTTTTAGTGCTATTAGTCTCAAGGAAATTACGACTGAGCCCGAATAGGCGGAGAGAAGGAATAGACCTAGGAAGGATCGATACTAAGGAATTGACCCCAAATAGGACAATTTCTCAATCTCCTACAAAGACGATCGGGAATGGGGATAGACTGATTAACCTACCCATGGAGAGCTGCGAATCCTTAGATTGCTACTAACTAGACTAAGAGATAGAATGAAGAGAGTGCTGGACTTACATACGGTATTTCCTACAAGACAAAAATAAATCCTATTTAGGAAGCTAACGCCAACTTCCCTTTAGGGCGCGACCTTTAATCAAATACAGCCTTTGGGCAGACTAGTTGGCAGCAGTCCTTGCCCTGGTTATTCCTTCGACCTTCAGTTGGCTTGGTGGCTAATCCCCTCCGTTATGAGTGAATCCCTAAGGCTTCTTCTCAAGACGAATCTGAAGCAGCATAAAACAATAATGGGCCAAAAAGGAAGATTCCATTCCATTGGAGGAAGTCAAGTTTGGTTTTTAGAATGCCGTAATACGTAATAGTAATTTTATAGTAGTCCCAAATTTGTGGAATTTCCAGACAGTTTTTAGAATCCCATTTTTTAGCTAAACAGCACTTGTCTCATTTTATCGGCATAGGACACAGAAAGTTCCTTCTCTCTCTTTTGAATCCCAGCCTCAGGGAAGAGGCCAGTCCCTGAAAAAGCGGTATCATTCAAATGCGAATATAGGCCTGATTGAAGCATAAAAGTGAAATAATAATTATTATTGTCCGTTGACGGTCATCTTCCCTGTCTCCTACGCAACGCTCTCAACTGGATCAATCGCTTTGTCCTGATCTTAGACCGGGTGAAACTCTTCGCTTCAAGGTGAACCTTACACATGCTTTGGACGCCTATACTATACACCCCAAATTTCAAGGAATCGCTCTTTTATGACTGCGGCAACATAAGAATCTGGCTCTTGCTTACCTTCACCTTGGAGGATTGGATGGTGGATTCGATTGATTCAGTATAATTGGATAGGGAGCGGGGCGACCATCAAGATATAGATCTAGTTGGAGCTCGATCTTATATTCCTTCTTTTTTTCGATTGTACACTTTTTTACTTCAGCGCTACCAATTTCTTGCAATTGGGTCGTTGCGATTACGGGTTGGATGTCTAATTGTCCGGGCGGTAATGATAGTATCTTGTACCTGAACCGGTGGCTCACTTTTTCTAAGTAATGGGGAAGAGGACCAAAAAGACTCTACTGAGACAAAGATAAGGCTGTCAAGAACGTAGAGGAGGTAGGATGGGCAGTTGGTCAGATCTAGTATGGATCGTACATGGACGGTAGTTGGAGTCGGCGGCTCTCCCAGGGTTCCCTCATCTGAGATCCCTGGGGAAGAGGATCAAGTTGGCCCTTGCGAACAGCTTGATGCACTATCCCCCTTCAACCCTTTGAGCGAAATGCGGCAAAAGAAAAGGAAGGAAAATCCATGGACCGACCCCAGCATCTCCACCCCGTAGGAACTACGAGACCCCCCCAAGGTTTTTTTTCCAGGGGTCACGGACCGACCATAGAACCCTGTTCAATAAGTGGAACGCATTAGCTGTCCGCCATTACATTACTAATAAGATAGAAGGGGGTTGGGCAGTAAGGGCTTTATTACATTACTAATAAGATAGAAGGGAAGGGCAATCACTCATTCTTAAAACCAGCGTTCTTAAGGCCGACCAAGGGCGGAAAAGGGGGGAAAGCTCTCCGTTCCTGGTTCTCCCGTAGCTGGATCCTCCTCCACCACAAGAATCCTTAGTTAGAATGGGATTCCAAGGGTGAGATTTTGTGAAGAGTTGCTCTTTGGAGAGCACAGTACGATTCAAGTTGTAAGAGGGGGGAGTTATTGTCTATCGTTGGCCTCTATGGTAAAATAAGCCGGGGGACCTGAGAGGCGGTGGTTTACATAGTTTCCTATAGCAAACAAGCGCCTCTTCCCGATTTAGAAACCTATATAGTAAGTAAATGTACACGAACAACACAGTCTCCTGGGGGGTACCCCTAATGCATCTTTACTTACTTAAGTATTTTGACTTATACTTTGAATTTACTGTATATATAGGTTTAGAAATCTTAGATAAATGCTTAGAAGTAAGTAAGCTTATAAATACTGATAGAATACTGTCACACCGGTAATTTACCTAAAGCAAGAGGAAAGGGAGGACGGGCCTATGATATTCTTTATATGATACCACATACGATACCACCATTGAGAAAAGGACCGTCAACTCCAACTGTAGCAGCGGTTCATAATTCAATAGCAAAAACGGATATAACACCAACTGCAGATTCAATAGCATCTGTAAGAGTAAGACCGGCAACATCTATGGCAACAGTAAGAAAGGGAACACTAAGACAATCTAGACTGAAAGCAAGGCATCATGAAAGAAATCCTCTCTTATTCAATTTCTTCTTTGCTATGATGAAATGAATCTGCACCTCCCTCACAGTTTCCATGAGATTCCACTTATTCTATGTCATTTTAAGCCTTAGGTAGTTGGTAGTTGTTCCTCCAGGAGTTCTGTTCTGTTCATGTTCTGATAGTCTTGTTAACGCTTTCTAATCTACTTTCTCTCTCGGTAAATTCTCTAGATCTTCTCTGCTTTTATCCTAATAAGCTATCTCCGCCTCACAGCATCAGGGAAGTTTTCCACACATCGTTCTAGGCACTCTCGATTAACAGAAAAAGGATATGGTTTAACCCCGGTCCACAGGCTCTCGATCTTTATCTATAAGGTGTCAAGTAAACTGATTCAAATTAGCCCAAGCCAAGGGGGAATCCGGCTACCAGTGATGATGGAAATCCGGCTGACATTGAACTAGCTGCTGCCATTGAAATAGAAGAAAGTTCCTGACTTAGCTCTGCTTTTGTTGAAGGCATAAGCGCTGCTATTTCATCCTTTTATGGCCTGACTCTTTTCCTTTCTCACTGTTGAACGCAAATCCGCTTTGATGGATGGAATGAAGAAGGAAAGAGGCTGAATAGTCTAATTAGCCATATCGGGGACTACCCAACTACTTCTTAATAGAAGGAAGTCTTCTTCTTGATGTCTTGTCGACCTAACCGAGGACTGATCTCTCTCTTTGAAAGAATCCAGTTCTCTTATCCCCTGCTGTTAGCTCGATGGCCAGGGAAAAAACGAGAGTCAAGAAATCTTAGCACCTAAAAGTTATATGTTAGATTCGGACATAGCCATAGCCGAATTAGCCTAGCTAGCAATAGTAAGTAGTTCTTTATCACTTCAGGAGTGAGATCACCCGCCTCGTCCGGTCAAGCTGCTCCTCTCTCTGCCCTTGAAGCTCGCTCTTCGACCCGTACCGTACCGTAGCCTGTACACTCGGCTATTCTCCCGACCCTCTGTCTATGCTGGGAAAAGGGCTGCCAGAGTGTTGTCTCTTCTTACCTCTTAATAAGATGAGTTATAAGTAAGTTGTGCCAGCTGGCCCTGACCGAATGTTCTGACTCCCGGTAATCGAATGGGTGGTAGTTGGGTTGTTGAAATCCGATAATCGATTGGCTTTAGAAACCCAACCTAGACATTGTAACTCAAAGTCCTGCCTACTTGTAGGCTTAGGGTAGTCCTCGATCTTCTTTTACTGGCTTGGGAAATTACCATAAAAAGAAAGGGACACTGGCAGAGAGAAGGAAGTGCAAGCGTTGATGATACTGATTCGTTACTTGGAAATCCTTTTTTTTAGGCTTGGACATTGACTTAAATAAAAGCGTGTACTGATCAACAAAGTCTCCTGCCTCAGACGTGGATGTAGATGTAGACGTAGATCATCCTGTTGGCTAAGAAGCGAGACTTATTGACTCTATCTCTTTTGAGAACTTCCCAACTCCTACTGACTTAGATGATTTATAGACCGACTGACCTCTTAATGACTTACTTACCTGTAAAAAAAAGTCCTTTAAAATCCCTACCTATCTTTCCCTTTTCAGGCTCTCAATCAGATGCAGGACGAAGCCCGGCCTAGGCTCTCCAAACACCTCGGTTTGGTTAGGGAATGTGTTCTTCTGCTAGTTTAGGACGAAACCCGGCCTCAAAAGGAAAGGCAGATCTCTCAGATCGAAGAGCAAGTCCTATTGACTCAGAACGTCCCGGTGAATCATTAATTAACTTACTTACCTTATCTTCGGTAACCAGCAGCAAAATTGGATCTTCTTCAGCGGACCTGATATTATGCCGCTTGGTAGAATGGAAGTAGGCCGTCTCTGACATACCTTTATTCTTGGCGAAGAAATTACCCATAGATGATGGTAGGTAGGCTGTGGGGCCTGTCTCTCAATTTCACTCTTGAAGAACCATAGATGATGGTCAACTTTTGTATATTGATTACGAAAGCGTTGGTACTTCGCGAAAAGTTCCCGGACACACCCCTAAATATGGCAAGTCAAATTATGGTACTTCTCTTTTCGTCTAAGCCGTACAATTTGACGTTCCCAAGATTTTGCAAACCCCTATCGCTAAGTTTTAGACTTTAACAAATGTAAATAGGAAGGCTGGTGATTTTCTTCAGGTCCCACATTTCTTCAAATGTTACCCAGCTCCACTACTCACAAGCGCCCCTATAAATGTTTGCTTGGTAATTAATACTCTAGCGCGATTCGGACAACATCATAAAATGCCAGCGTTATCCAAAGTCTCTCAATGATTCTATTATATAGACTGGATCCGCTTCGTCCATTCTGGGAGGCCGACGATATAAGACGGAGATCTCCTAGTGAGGAAGTGCCCCTTCCCCCCTTTCTTGACTTCTAGTATTCCTTGCCCGCTCATAATTTGGCTTCAGAGAGTAGGGAACCCAGTCCTATCCCAATGTCGTTGCTCGAGGTTCCAGCAACTCGTCGTAACTGGTAAATTTCCCCGTATTTGTGAAAGAAAACAAGAAAAGTTCTCATTTGGGTTACACACAGTATCTCGGCTTTCTCGTTAATTACATATACTATAGGAGAAGACATTTGATTCTAAGAGTTAATTACATATACTATAGGAGAAAGGCTAAAGGTAAGAAGATGCAAGAATTCTGGTCTTCGAGGCCTTGCTACCTTGTCTTTGTCCTTTGGTGGGGACAACATCTTCTCCTTATCCTATTGAGAGCTTCTCTTTCTTCTTCAAGCACTTGAGTGCCTCTTCAAAGCTCCAAGCGTGAAGTCGTTTGTAATGTGCGCAAAGATTTAGTTTTATCTTTCGTTTTAGATCGGATTTCTTGTCCAATCTCCTTTAGGACTCATAGCTTTGTGCCAAGTATCATAGGGATTCGAATACTCTTCTTTCTTTTTTAGAACTGTTTTTTGGCTAATGGCCTATGAAGCTGGGTGGACCGATAGAAGATAGATCACCTGCCTATCTGTAATAAAAAAAACTATACCTTGGATAGAGATTGACCGGCACAAACTCTATCAATCTATGCTCATTGATGAGAATAGAGAATCAAGTATACCCTTTATTGAAATCACCCTCCTTTTCACTTTCAAGTAAAGAAGAGATAGACACTTTGGAATCAAGGTGGGATTCGAGGATGAAAGAAAATAGCGAATCTTTCCATGCCTCGATGTCAATAAAAGTGGTTAAGATAGGTCCTGCATCTCCTACTTAATGCAATTGACCGACCCTTAATCTCTTTCCTTCAATAATGCCTTCGCTTCAAAATGCTATTTACCAATAGAAACTACCTTTTTGTTTTGTGATGATGGTAGGCCTTCCAAATTGCTTTTTCTGCTTCCTGACCATCGTATATTATATAAATTTTTGATGTTGTAGCCATACTTAGGAGATCATCTCCATTACTATAGTGAATAGAAAATCAAGAGATTAATAGGTTTAGGTTAACCGATATGATCCCTCCTAATCGGCTGTTCCATTCCGTCTTAGGTGGATATCCCAATTAGCCTATGTTCATATGTCTCCAGGCTAGTGTGAATAACAGCTTAATAGGTTTAGGTTAAGGGAATGTCGTGCTGTTCAACAAACTCCCTATGTTTCTTTGTGAGGCTGCTCCTGAAGTGAAGCTGCGAGTGCTGGGCTGGAATAAACCGAGTAATTCTAAGATGCTAGCCCTATGGGGTGCTGTTATCTCATGCCTTTAAGGCGGACTTTACAACCTACTTGAGATAGCTAATCAATGGGAGAATGTTTCAAATCTATATCTACTCCTTTTTTTAGTGATTTAATACATATATGGATAGAACTTAGGGCAGTCTAGATAGACCTTAACGGCCTCGCTTTCCTACTTCTCAACAACAACAATATGAAAAACTTATACTTATATTTAAACCTTATAAAAAGAAAAAGAAAATGGAACCAATGGTCTATTAGGTAGGGATATGTATGGGCTACTAAAAAGACGAAGACAAGAAAAAAGAATTCCGGAGTGATAGCGCTTCCCCAAATTGATTGATAGTCCTAGAACCTTAACGCTTAACGCCCTTATATATTAAATACGGTCACTCTCTTAGACAGTTAGTTTCCCCTAGCTTGAAAGTGAACAACATTAGTTGGCCTGCAGGGAATTAACAACAATCCGCAACGATCCCGGGCGACTTCTCTCCCTTTATTTAGAGAACCGAGTGAACGTAGAATCCTAATCGGCATTTCGGCTAGCACGTGGGATCTTCTTCTTTCTATTAAGATAGAACCAAACAATCCCCTTTGAACAAGATCTTCCCCTCGTTCGCTAGTCTTTTGGCTTAGTTAAGACTGCGCGAAGTAGTCATTGGAAACAGTGCCTGATTGAATCCTGCCTGTTCCAGGCTTTGAAACTACTTGATTTAGGAGTCGGCTAATCAATTACAGCTAAAAGTAGCAATTTACGCCAAAAAGACGGGGTTTATTGAACTTGTGAAGATTCAACACCAGCTCTACGAGTGGAAAATGCCAGTTACTCCGTTCGCTTTGCTGCTCGCCCTGGTTCGCTACGAGCTCTTCTTGCACAATAATGAAGTTGCTCTATACTAAAAAAGTCGTACCCTGGTGGGCGCAGAGTCAAATTACTCAAACATAGCATAGAAAAGATATACCTGGCATTTGTGTTTGCAGTACAAAAGCTCAGACACTATCTCCTTGAACATACCGTTCGGCTCATATCGAAAGCAGATCCGCTCAAGTATTAGCTTTCGAGCCTTTCTTAAACTTAAAGGATAAGTACCAAGAGGTTATGGATTATCCAAATGGTCCATGATGTTTCCCTAATGTTGTAAGGCAAAGGACAAGCGTTGGCTGATTTCTTGGCAGCTCATCCAGCCTCAGATGACACTCCTTTGTCAGATGATCTACCTGATGAAGAAGTTTTATATGCTCAAGTTCAGTTCCCCTGGGAGATGTACTTCGATGGTTCATCCAGGAGCGGGGGCAGGGACGAAAGCAGAGCTAGTGGTGGCCAAGTTCGAGAACCAGTAGTAGATTGAGTTCCAGATAGAGATTATGTTTCTCCAATAGAAGAACCTGTTTTAACGTAACAACACCGCCAACCGCTAGAGAGGCAGTTCGAGATGCAGCTAACTAAGAGTAGCGGATTCAGTTGTTTATCTTGAACCAGTCAATGTATCAGTCGCAGCATTCCTTCCAGGAGTAGCCAGGGTTTATTTTGAAGTTGATCCAGCACTCCTTATCCGAGTAACTTACCCCTCACTCAAGTTTTAGTGGCTATTGCTTTGTAAGCATCCGAACCAATTATAGTCTCAGTTAATGATGCCAGTGAACCAGCACAAATTGATCGAGTTTACCTATAATGGGACGCATCTCTTCCTAGCCCTATTGAGTGACTTTCTTCCAGGATAGCTGGATTGAAAACCTAGCTCTATCTATAACTATAAGTATAAAGCCCGTCCCTCCATTCCATCCGCACGTCTGGAATGAGATGATCTAAGTTCTAAGTGCCGACCTTTCTATCCTACTCGCTAGGTTCTTTGTTTTTGTCATTCCTATCCGACTAGTAGGAAGCTAGTAGTCTATGAAACTAAGAGAATAGATAGAGCGTCAAGCGCAACCGATATCATCTATCATCCGATCTTTTTTCTTCCTTCGACCACTTCACCAGGGCCAGGGATTTGAATCCTGTACTTAGACCTGTGGCTTGAAAGAAGAGCTTCTATGCCCATTATAACGATATCTAATCTAGCATTTAATGTAAACTACCCTTTCTAATCACATGCCTTAAAAGGTCTTAGAACCGTCCTAGGAATAACATACCGAAATAAGTCAGACGCTCCTGAACGCCCACCCCTGAGAGCCAACAAGCCCGGTCACTCTGGCAAGGCAACTCCTAAGCTAGGCCTCAATCTTTAGCTGGCTTTAGCTTCCCTTTTCGTTGAGTGTGAAGAAGAAGAAGAAGACTCAGCTGAACCCCAAGATCTGGAACTAGATCCCATGTCACTCCACCAATACAATAAAGTAGAAGATTCATGCATGACAGCCAATCCCTTGAACTTCACTCCTCTGACAGGCAATCCCGCTCACTCCTATCTTTGAGTCAATCCCTCCAGCTTGCAAGGTGAAAAGGTAGCTATGGAATTTCTCCTATTAAACGTGCCAATCTCAGATCTACGAATACCGGGTTGTTCTTTGCAAGAATACGCTCTTTAGCTTGGCTCTTTGAAGGACGTTAATCAGAAGGTGCATCGAAAGCCCTGAGAGAAGGAATTGAATCAATAGTCTCAGGGGCATGCCCAGAAGAAACTGCTGATGGTGAAGTCAGTGAAGAAGATTCATCCTATAATAAGCATCGAATGGGATTTCTGGACAGAATGCGCTCTTAGCAATAGAATCCATCATAGGCTGTTGGAGAAGGGCTTGTTTGCTATTAAATAGAATCGGTTTTGAAAGAATAAGCTGCTTGAGTAACCGATGTGAGAGTATGAGTTACAGAAAGAATAGGTTTTGTTCCATCAGACGCTCTTGCTGGACTAGCAATTGAATCCGTAACCTTTGCTATTTCATCTCCGGCTATTGAATCCGCTGGTATAGAAGAAGCTGCACATTCATCCGGTGTGCTAGAATCAATGGCATCAGAATGCAGCAATCCAAGTGTGAAAGAAGGTAATTCCTATTTGCTTACTTGAATAAGTAAGGAGCTGCAGATGAATCTGACTCTAGAAATTCCGATTGAATCGACATCTGAGATTCATTTTTAAAAGAATCCCTTATCTTCCTATTTAGGAACTGAACTCCTGAAGGAAGTTAATCAGTGTGAGACTTGAGCTAGTGGCATAGATTGACTTTTCATCTTCCTCGCACAGCTTAATTAATAACCCTTAAGGGAGTGAGTGCAAAGAGGCGGAGAAAGGGTTAGGCTTGAGGCAATATCCCTAGTTTGCCTATCCGCTCTTACAGTTTCTTGTGTAAGCAATTTCCTCATCATAAGAGTTCTCAGGGCTAGGGCTGTCATCCCGGTGGCCTATCTGTTGGAAAAATAAGAGCTGTGAACGTAGGAACTGTTGGCAATAAGCGTTGGTAGAGTTCTTGTTTCCGGTGTAGATGTTATCAACTCGGTAAGGCGAAGTTATTTTTTCAAACGAGATCGATAAGCTTCATCTCAAAGAGAGGAAGCGTGTGAGTCAGCCTTTTGACTATGCGGAGATCGGCCACTTCGGAATTGCGTGCGTGAAGCATATAGTTAGATCCGGCCGTAGGTCGTTAACATAGTGCCCCAATGGTGGTGATAGAAGAACCGATCCATCGCGACAAAGCAGTTGGAATCTTGGAACCTGTCTTTGGGCTTTTAGCCCCGGGAATGCTGTCCTCTACAACCATCTAACCAGAGTTGGCACTCTTCTGTCTCTCAGGTGCTGCTAACGCCACGCCCTATAACAAACAGTCTTTCCAAAGAGAGCTCTTTCTGCTGCTACGGTCGGTCTCTCATCCCATACTTTCTCAGTCTTTTCTTCTATATCAAGCTCAAGGAAAGGGCCATGCCATCAGTAAGAAAGTAGGCTGTTCTCGAATAAGCGCTCTTTCCAATAGGTATAGTGGTCAATCTCTTGTATTGATCACCATATAATACCATAATTTCTTAAATAGATTCAGTGGACGACCACGTCCCAACCAGAGCTATAAAGTCTTCGGTTAGGACATCTCTTATGAAGAAGTAAAGGGTAAATCTGCTACGCCCATTACCCCATAATACCTTGAAACGACTCTCCCCTTAAAAAGGGGGTATATCTGAATCAAGTCTTGCTACGTAAGCTGTGGATTAAACAAGAACTCTTGAAAGCAAGGGTGAAAAGCAGTGTTGAAACAAGCTAGGAAGCTAGTCCAAGTCGGGGAGCGGAAGCTGCAAATCGCAAGGAAAGCAGCCCTTGGTGTGGTACGTATGCTATTCGAGATAAAACTGACTTCATTCACTAGTGAGAAGGCTTGCTGAAGCAGATCCTCGCGGTAGATGCCCCAGTGACGTCAACTCAAGGAACATTCGAGGGGGCCTTCACACTGCACCCTAACACTAACTTGACTTTCTCTTGCTTGCCACAATTCTTTGTATGATAAAGTAAGACCAACCAATACTAGCAGGGACTAATTCCTCGCTTGCAACTACTTGCTTCGTAGAGCAATACACCTTTCGTGATGATAGCTTAGATCCTTTAAGGCATTCTTAGCAGAGCTCTCTTCCTTCTTTTCAAGATTACATAATTAAGAAATTTCTATTACCTTGGATCGATGAAAGAAAGAGTTTAGCTAAAATAATTAGCTAAAACGAAGCCGAACGAAGTAATAGCAGCCTTATGTTAGCACCTGTGAACTGATATCTGTAAGACCCTAAAACTAGCACAAGAGGTCAGGAGGATTCGCGGGGCTAAGCTAATAAGCGTTGGAGAAAGATCAATCAGCGGGATTGAATCGTTGGCTGAACCTAGAAAGATGAGCATCCAACGGAATGAAATACCAGGAAAGACATCCCAGGGAACAAGCAAGCAAGATTAGTGGCCTTTAAGAGGACAAGACTAGCTACTTTCGAACAGTTTCCCATCCGGGAAAGAAGTCAGAGTTCAGGCTTCAAAGGTTCTTTTCTGATCCTGCTCGACTCACTCATTGTCTCCAACATCGCATTCAGCAGCTGCCCCCGTATAGGAATGAAAAGATTGGACTACTTTATCCGTTCAAGGCCTAAAGACTAGAAAAGAAGATCTATTTGTCAAGCAAGAGCCTCACTATTGGTTCAAAGGAAAGGACTAGACTAGTGAGTATAGCCATGTTGAAGGAATAAGGACTAGATCAAAAGGTATGGAAGGTGTTGGACTAGGAGTCATGAATTCGGCAGCAGCACAAAATCGAAATCGATGGCGCCCTCCCAGCGTGAACAACAAAATAGTCACCTACTAGCTACTAGGCGCGGGGAGCTCCAAAAAGCCCTGACCCCATCATTATTCGTACCCTGCAAAAAAGCCGATTGGGGGCATGCAGATTCATCTCCCACTCATCACTGAATCGGAGATGCTCCTACCCAAGAAAGAAGAAAAAGGATGTCTGCTTGGTGTGCACCAAAAGGAAGATGCAAGTGGTGTCCTTGTTGAAAGAAGGAAAAAAATGAGTGAATTCCACTCATTAGTGTGAGTCAACGGATAAAGCTCCTCAATTTGATGCTACACCTGTGGGAGTTGGGTCAATTACTCTATTCTATGTCTTTCTCTGATATAGCGAATAATAAGGGAAGATTTCACTGCGAATGACCGGGAAAGGTAACTATGATTCAATTACTTCTGTCTTTGGTCTCCTTTCTGACACTTGCGCTACCGCTAGCTAGCAACATGAGGGGAAATGACAATCTACATATGAAAGCAAAAATTCGATGTTCGGGCAGACATCAATGTCTGGTAAGATAAGGTGGTTCACCCAAGCCAACATGCAACTCCTTGAACTTGGAAGAATTCTTTATAGGTAACTATCGAAATAATGGGCCGGTGAGTGGGGAAGGAAAAGGTAGGCTTAGAACCAGCTCTAGCAAGAGAGCGAAAAAGGGAGGTAGGTCAGTCACACAGTATAGCTAGAGAAGCTAGCTTTGAAACATATGGAAGGAATCCCCGTCCTTTAGAAAGATATGCCCGCCCCCTCTCAACACTCTAATAGACTGGTGACTAAGAGACTCTCTGAAAGTGGAGTGGATGAGTCAAGGAGTTTTCTTTTCGACCGATAGGCCCGGACTCGCTTTAATGACTAAAGGTTGGTTCTAAAAGATCTGACCGATAAAAAGAGGGAGAGGGTTTGGCAGTCCAAGTTATGAAATATCCAGCCGAGTCTTTAGTGCCTGATCCAACAGAAGGGAAAGCCTACCCATAGAAAGAAATCCTTGCAGCTTTCATCTCCGGGCTAGGGGCTGGGTTTGCAAGAGGTCGAAGAAAAACTCCTGAATGGGTGGTTCCAAAACTCCGGGAGGTCCTTGGCTTAACAGCCCGGATATCTCAACACATTCGAATAGAGGATGAACGACTAATGCTTGCTTCAAGGTCGACCTCTATGGAATGGCGATACATCTTCTCTGGAATCTTCGCATTTCAGCGAGGTACGGACCAAAATCTCCGGAACCACTAGCTAGGGAGTTCCCCTTTTTCACAGGCTCCGATGAACCTAGGCAAGGGCATACGAGTTAGCGTCTACGGGTAGCTACTGGAAATCCTTTAACAAGCAAGTAGTAAACTACCTTAGTTTTGGCTATCTTTAGGTGGATGACAGGTTCTAAGCAAGCGAGAAGGAATCCATCAAAGCGAGAGCACTGAGGCAAGGTCTTTCACTCATGTCTACTTCTAATGCGCACGAACCTTAGTCACTGGAGGGGTGATAAGCTGAGACGGATCAAAGCTTCTGCTTCTTGAGGTGTTGTTCAGCTGTGGATATAGACTAGGCTAGTTGGAACGGAACCCATTGAAAGCTACAAGGCGTTTACGCTCTATCTAAGGGTAGCACCAATAGCAGGATCGACTCAAGGTTCTAAGGAATGAATGAAGATCTTTTGAAATTCAATTGCATAAGTCCTAGTTTCCACTATAGCTGCAATCCATCCCTCACAGGACCCATGATGGGAATCCTCTGAAACTCGTGGGATATCTAATGCTAGTAGAAGTTAGATCAGAAAGGTTTCAATCTGGGTCATGCATCTGGAAAGCGCTGGTTCAAATCCAGCTCGTGACAAGACGAAACTTCCTTACAGCAATAAAGAACATAACAAATGCCTCACTTCCGTCGTCAGCCTTTGTCATTAGACCACTATCTATATATGTATTTGAAGCCTGAGACTGAAGAATCTTTCCCCGAGATGGCAGTAATGGTCTTTCTTATCGATTACAAGGCAGGCCAGAGGTCGACTACCCAAAGATTTTTTATTATGCTTTACTAGGCTTCTAAATATCTATCAAGACAAATGAGGCAATAGCGGCCGGCGGGAGATGAGAATGGGAGCTTTGAATAAACCTTTCAATGAGCAAAAATATGACATTGAATGCTTGAGTCGCTGATAGGGGAGCCCTTGTCTCTTTTGACTTGAAGACCTTTGCGCTTTCCCTTTGGCGGGCTATTCCTTATTTATGTCCGCGGATTCTCTTTCTTTATCTTCATCCGCCCCTACTCGTCTTTGCCCTGCCATTTCCAGTCATTTACAATGCCAGTGATAAAATAATAAGGAAGCCGGCTCATCTTTGATTCTAATGTGCCAATTCCTCTCTTCAATGAAAGATTGATCCGTCACTTCCCGAAGAAAAGGACTCCTAGAGTGTGAACCCAGGATCCGAGATGTGGAAACATTTGCCGAATCTACATACGCCGAAGCCTATAAATAGAAAATAGAAATGGAATATTCTTGCTCCATCCGGAATGAATTTCCCACCTACCTTGGGATAAGTGGTTGCCGGAAGCTTGAGACTTGAATGGTAATGACTTGAACACCCGATGATGGTATTAATATAACTTAATAAGTTCATCCCGTGAGGTAATCTATACCCGTGCTATAAGGAATATAAAAACGGACTTGTATTTATCTTTTATAGGATACTGGAAATGAGACTACAGTCAGAGTCCGGGTGTAAGCTCAAGTAGTGGTAGCTCTGTGAATAACTAACTCTATATTTCATTCCTACCCACTAAGTAAAGGAGTCCAGTCTGAGTAGCTGGATCATCGAAAGACTTCCATTAGTGAATCGTTATAGCATTTTGTATCGATAGCGCTTCTTTTTGAGGAGATTCCGTCTTTGATCCATGCTTGCGATCTCGGTTGTGAAATTTTCATTTTGTTGGTATGCTAAATGCTAAGATCAGTATCACGCGTAGGTTAATCATTAAATGAAGAATTTTCCAATTTAGTTATCGAGTGTAAATAAATGTTATGCCTTTTTCAGTGTTAGAAATATGATTGAAACCTTCACTTTCGAACCCTGTGAGGAGTCAGCTTCCAATTGAGTCGGTGTGTTAAGTATAGACTTTCCAAATAAAGGAAAAACATTCGACGTTTTGTCTCTTTTTTTCCCAATGCTGCCAGAAATATAAGAAATAATAGAAAGAAGCGGCTAAGCCCCTGCTTGATAAAGCAAAACGAAAATGCGGGTAGCTCGCAATATAACGCATGGCTTCGATTGGTTTCGGTCTAATCAATGAATGTATAGGGGTCCACCTAATCTTTCCGCAGGTACGATCTAGACGACCACATTCCTGTTGGGCTAACTCGCCCAATCAATCCAATGGCTTCGCCCGTTCCAGTCCCGTTAGAGAGATCCAAAACTGGATATTCTCCGCCTATAGATAGATCGATCCCGCGTCTATTCGTTCTCTGACCAGTTCCATATACAGGGACCATGTGCCACCAATAGCAAAACAACTGGCGGTCGAATCCACCCAGCAGTTGACTCCATTGACCGAGTATAGGCGCCATTCCACCCATCATTTTTTTACATGGTTAGTGGATAGAACGGGGGCAGGATAAATAAACCTTCGTACTAGTGTAGTGGCTTAGCTGCCTTAGTTTCCCTTCCTTACCGTATTCCTTTCACTCTCACTCCCTTCAGTCCCATTGAAGGTAAAGATGGGATCATTTGTATGCGCCATACCTATAGATGCGCAGGAGTTAAATAGTCTTACAAGATAGGAACGAAGTAGCTCGACTGATAAGTTGAGGCTATTCGACTCTCGCTAAAGAAGAGAAATTAACATTCACCCAACACTTCTCGTACCGGATAGGCTCTTGGACTTGGAGCTCACAAATGCGCTATTTGAGTGAACGAATGCGCTGTTGACATGAGATAATGAGTTGTTTGAGCTGCTGAAGTCGGAGAAGATGAGGTAGCGGTTCGTGCTTGAGTTGAATCACTTGACAAAGGTCCTATCTTTATATAAGTAGTAGATCCGGAAATGATCTAGGTAAAAGCTATTGGCTGCTACCTGGTAGGCAACTCACCAGGAATAGTCTCTATCACCGATAGGCCAATCCAATTAGACGGAGGGATGGTATCAGTAGCCAAGAAGGAACTGACTTGGTCAGCAGTTTCCGCTCGAGTTCAAATGCTTGATGGGGCTCGATGGGTGAGGTTTAATAAAAAAGTCAAGTAGGGCAGCGGTGACCGCGAATGGCTATAGTTCGTCACTCGCGGTATAAAAAGAAGTAAGGAGCTTTCCTAAGCTAAAGCGCTTTCTAGTTTGAGAGATGGAAATGCCTAATCAAGTAGCCAAGAATCATAGATTTCGGAGGGAAAGAACCCTGCTCCAGTGGAAATGCATTTAGGAAGGATCCGATCCCAAGTGACATTGAATCAGTTGGTGTTGGAGGAGTGAATGCCAGTCGAAAGGGAAAGCCGCGTTAGGAGTCCTCAAAAAAATCTTAATTCTAGTATTCCACCATATAAATAAAATATCATGGAAATAAATATCCATCTATTATTGTTAGCCTTCCCAGGTAGAAGAACTCCAACAGGATTAGATGAGCTTAAAACACTCCAAATCCCTAGGACTTAGACTCTTTTTGTTGTATTTCTTATTCAAAAATCCATCTTTCTTATGGACTAAGTCCTTATGAAGTAATTGATGAAGTAATTGAGTCAAACCTTGAAACCAGCGAAATCGAGTCCGACATCTGAGTTGGCTGGATTGGCACTAATTGACACTAGATCTGACTTCACCGACGAAAGGCCTGCAACGCCTTCTGGTGATTCCCAATAGGAGACTTGGGCTAAACAATTGTAATTCTTTGGTGAAGGAAAACCAGCATAAAGCCGATCCTCCTATCCCCGACCTGTCTAACCCATATCTGCTACACCAGCAAACAAGCTAGTGGAATGGCTTGAGGCAATTCCTCCTTATGATGCTGCTGAAACATCCAATTGAACCAGGAAGAAGGGATGAGGAGCCGCAAGAGACCAAGCAAGGGATTCACTCCAACAGAAGAAAGCCCAGATATCGAATCTGAATTGAGTACTCGTATTTCGCTACCTTTCTCCGAGCGACTAAGAAGATTAACTAATTGCGCCCGCTAGAGATGCTTTACCTAACAATGACTTTCAAGTGGGGAGTGAATGAAAGTCGATATAGAAATCCTAGGCTCAAAAGCCACATTTTTCGATACCGAAGTCTGCCAGCCTTAGATTGAGTTAAAAGCTCTTACTTCTCGGCCTTAGCAGCTACTTATAAGCCTTGCCTTGGCGCAACTTTGCTTGAAGCGAACTCTATCTGCCAGGCTCATAGTCCTATGTCTGCTCTGAAAGAAGTACTTTATCCGTTTGCTTCCCAAAGTGATTTTCGTTTCGTAGAGAGCTTCCCTTTATAGCCCTCCCTTTCATCTTCGATTGATGGATCGGTTGTTCAATCATTCTCGATTGGTTGGAAATACCTGTTCTTCCAATTATTGGTCCTTCTTGTTTGATCAAGCCCGGTTTGGCTTTGACCGCCCTGAGTGCACCAACCAAGAAGCTATTCTAGCATCACGAATTGGATTTATGAAAAAGGATTGATGATAATAGATCGCCTTTCACTAAGCTGCCTTTTATCCGGCTATCTATAGAGATCGGATATCTCGTTCTACTCCTCTGCCCGACTACGGTATTCCATTCTCTCTTGCTAGCCAAGAACATGTCTTGCTTCCTGCGGGCTAGTCTACAACTCAAGTCTGTTTCATTCACAAGTGCTAATACATCTTTGCTGCCTGCTTTCTCTCTTTCGTGTACCCTTGCTTTCCCGTCTCCCGAGGGAGCTTCTCTGCGCGTAAGTCCCCCTCATGAGTAGAAGGAGAAGGTTTCAAGTCGAAGGCAATCTGTCCTAAAGCCCAACCGTCTCTGTAGTTCTGTCTAATCCAATTGCACAACCCCGTCCTCTAGCTCGAGCGGATGGGAAGCGAACGGAGGAAAAGTCGCCTTGAATAGATCATCTTTCGAAGTCAAGCAGTTCGACTAATCGACTCAAAGGCGAGAGGTGGTTAAGTCGTGATCTCTGCTAAGTCGCAACCTCTCTCTGACTTCTTTCCTAATTTGTTTTCAATCTTGAATTCGGGGGAAAATGCTCGGGCGGAGTTAACAGAGCGCCTGGGCCGCTGGATGGACGAGCATGAACCAAGGGTTTGATGGTTAGACGTGCTCAACGGGGATAAGGGATCCCCCCGGGTAGAGGAAGTAAGAGATTGGTAGGTGTTCCCTGTATTGGTTATGTTCTTGATTTTGAGGCGGCAGGATTAGTTCATACGGATGGGAGCATTTGTTGATCTATACGATCGATCCCGGACGTACCCATTCGCCGCGTGGGGAACCGGGTAACCAAAGTCACGATTAGAATAAAGGAAGTTCGCTGGCTAACTCCCAGAGGTCTTGGTTCAAATCCAATTCGTGAGCACATGGGCAATTGTTGCACCGTGGACATGGGGCTTTATGGGCTTCCGCCTACCCTATAATATAAACTGGGTGGGTCTCTATGTAGGGTATGGTAGTGACAGGATGTTGTCGTCCGTCTAGCATCTAAATATCACCTTTGCCCTCGCTTTCTTTCCCTAGCCGGAGCTTTGCCCATTTAGTTTAGTACGAACTTTGGTGAGAGGCAAGCAAAAATTGATTGTACAAAGGTGGTCACTCTATCTCACATATCGCGCATCTGTCTGAATGATGAACCGGTGGCATCTGTATCAAGGAGTCTGTAAGTCCATGCCTCCCTACTGGGGATGGAGGAGGCCGCGGGGATCGTGCTTCATCCGCTGTTCTTCTCGTTGAACAAACTCATGGGCCCTTATTGAGTTGGGATCTATCTCTGAAAGGTCAATAGAATAGCTTCTCGAAGCTTTTTGACTTCTTTCTTCTGTCGTGCTGGAAGGTGTTTACATGGAAAAAGACCTGGTTGGATCCAACCCGATCTATTGCTCTGTATAACAGAAAACACGCTCTAGTTACGTTCAGCACTGGAGCTGCTACAATAACATCTGTCTTGCAAACCTCTGCAGCTCAGGAACATGACCGTCCCACCATACGTCTGTACAAAAACATCATAAACCTTTCCTTTCGCAGATGGATCTCAATGAAAGTGAGAAAGCGGGCTTCTGGCTTGCACAACCTCATCGACTGAAAATGCTCCCATCTCCCTTTAAGTTCTGGTCAACTGCAGCGCAATCGTGTGGAAAATAGGCTGCATGGGCCATACCAAGCATGAAGAGGGGCCCTGAGTCCGGGTCATCCTATAGTCTTTTTCACCAAAGTCTAGGTTCGGGTAAGCCCCTGCAGCATGTAAATTGTATATATAGAGCATGCCGGTCCACCTCCTATCTTTGATTTCCCATATTTTCCGGCATTTAGCTTCGGCCAATCCCAATCTCAAATAAAGCAAAGCTCTCTTCCTCATTTCTTTCTCTTCTCTTGCCTTCTTCAATTTTGAAAAAAGTAGTTTTTTATTGGTAAATAGCGTCTTGAAGTAAAGCGAAGGCATTATTTAAGGCAAGTCCATCGCGGGCACTACCCGACTTATTTCGTGCATACGTGCATATAAGTACAAGTTTAGATGTGGCCATCTAGACAAGTGAAACGGTCCTTGCTTGACTACTGGATAGGAATTCCATCGGTATGGCATTAGAACTGCTCGGATCAGTTCGATATTGAAGTGAGATATTAAATCCTCTTTCTAAGACAGTTCTTGAATAAAGAATCTCTCCTGCTACATAAGGTAGTTGACTTACTTAGTGCTTCCATGTTGGAACTCTTCCTTTTACAAGTGTAAAAAAGAGAAGTTCTCCTTCCTTACAGAAGAGTGAACATACTCTCGGGTCTTTTAGAACGAGTCACTCTTCTTGGTCTCCATAGTGCTGTCGCACTAAGCGACTACCGTTCGTCTTAAGCTCTTAATGACAAGGAGTTCACTCAGTAATATAAGTGAAGGTAGACCCTTAGCAGAAAGAAAGTCTTTTATTGGTAAACATTACTTTCTTGAACCAGTCTATGAGACCAATTCCCTCAGCCTTGAGCTCGGCAGTAGAATGAGTGACGCAGTGGAAGAGTTTATAGAGATGCCTTAGGCCAATTGGGTATGGAGCTGCTTTACCGAAATGACACTGTACCCTACCCCTACCCGTCAAAGGGTAATGCGATTAGCTTGCTTCGCTCTTGGTTTTTGAAATTCATTTACTACGTCGCTTTAGCGGGGATCTACTATTCTTTTGACAAGCGTCAATCTAAAGATCAGGGTACAATGCTATCTACCCGCTAGGGGACACCTAAGAAGTAGCTTATATGTCCCCAACTCTATCTGTACTCCTTTAACAAGCCTAAGTCTCAAATCGGACTAGTGTCAATATTTTAGCGTTATGGTGCCACGGTAAGGATGGATGCTGTGCGGTTGCTTGCCCAAGGGGCTCTCTCGTCTCCCTTGAAGCAAACATCTTTTCGTTGAATACTTTCATTAGCTGTCCTTAGACCTAAACCCTCATTACGCAATGGAGTATGTTGGATAGGGCTTGAATGAAGGAATAAAGCTCTTTATTTATTATCTGTCTATGTTGAGTCGAGCCTTCCTACTAGATTTGTAGGTGCCCCACCAGTAAGTAAAGGTAAAGAGAGAACATAAGCAGCAAGGGATGGAGAGGAGGTTGTTGCACTCGAAAGGAAGTATAGTATCACAAGGCCAGGTACGGGATATAAGGCTTAGCCAAACTAAGCAACACTCCATAAAAAAAAATAAATAAGTAGAAGAAGGCCTCTTTCGACTGCTGTTTCTGAATCCGTTTTGGTTGTTTCAGGAAAGGCTGTACCAGAAGTAGCGGGATATCGAAGGTCTGACCTTTTAGGTAGAATGTATTTTCCTTCTATCCCGGGATTGGAAAGAGAACTAGCTCCCTTGTTTATTCTTTTATTCTAGTCTGTTCAAAATAGAAACTAACTTATGACACGTAGCTCTAATCAACCCACACTTACTCCAATAAGTTACCCTCACTCACAATACCACCGTCTTACAATCACTTCACAAATAAGAACTGCAGCTCGATTTGAGATGAAATCTGGCAATAGCTCTAGGGCAGATGATGCACCAGATAAGAGAGTTGGGATTGAGCTCAAGGACCTATTATTGTCATTGTAAATTCCCAGTCTTAAGACGATTACCCCTGATTCACCGGCATGAGCTTCCGAACAAGCTCATGCCATCTCGTGAGTAATAGAAATCGGTGCAATAAAAGAAGACTTTATGAAGGAAGAGAAATGATGCCTATTTCATTCATTTTCTTCGATAGCATCCGATTACTGAACACCCGACGGACGAAAGAAGCCCGCATACCCACTCTTCTTTCCCCATTTACAGAGGATTCACGGATATGTGGCGAGCAAGCAAAGCTAGCTCCGAGATAGGAAGGAAATAGTGTTGTAACCGAATGAGTTGAACATAGTTCAACGAATCCTCATCAGTATACTACCGAACGGGATTGGAGATTGGTTCCACAGCTAACTCATCTATTCATCTTGCTTCATGCAAACAAAACATAAAGGCAAGCCTAAGATTGCGAAAAGGCAACCCCTTGACTTTCGAGGATTTTTATTTTTGGAACCAAGGGGTCGGTCACGCTTCTGGCGTGTTTTTGATTCAACAGCTATAGGATTTACTTTCTGTCTTTCATGGACTTCTATCCGTATATGAGCATCTATAGCCGGAATATGCAATTTAGTGACTCTGCTGGAGTTAGCAAAAGAATCTGGTAGTTGATTTGCAATTTGTTGCAAATGTATAATCTTTTGAACTTCAAGTTCACTCATATTTGTGCGTGGATCTAAATGATTCAAAGATGTCTTCCACGCAAGTTCAATCTTATGCCATTTATTCTCTCCCCGTAATTTGGGAAACAAATTTTCATCAAAATGGCAATCAACAAATCTTGCTGTAAACGCTTCCCCTGTCAAAGGTTCAAGACACCTTATAATGGATGGGGAGTCGTACCCAACATATATCCCCAATCTTCTTTGTGGACCTATCTTTGTCCATTGGGGTGGTTATCAATTTCGCTACAACACCCGCTGCTCTAGCTAATTGTCCACCCTTTCCAAGTGTGATTTTCAATTGGAACATATATAGCATAGCCGGAAATTCTCAAATATGTAATATTTGGCTCTGAACCAAAAGTCAACTGTATGAGAAAATTTATGGTAACTCGATGGCCTTAAACGCACAAGTGTTACAACATGTAAAATTGCATGTCCCTAAGCTATTGTAGGGAGATTTGTTTTCATCAATAATGGTCTAGCAATTAATTGCAGCCTTTTAAAAAATGATTTAGTTAGACCATTCTATGTGTGAACATGAGCTATAGGATGTTCAACAATTATTCCAATCGACATGCAATAAGAATCAAATGCATCCAAAGAAAATTCACCAGCATTGTCTAGACGGATTTACTTAATCAGATAATCAGGAAACTGCGCTCTCAAAAGAATTATTTGGGTAAGTAATCTCGCAAATGCCAAGCTATGAGTCGATAATAAACAAACATGCAACCATCGGGTCGATGCATCAATCAAGACCTTGAAATATCGAAATTGCTCACATAGTGGACTAATCGTCCCACATATATCTCCATGAATCCGTTGACCCAAAGAGTCATGTCAAACTTTAAAAGTAACGGGATTAGTAAACTTCTGGTTTGCTAAATGATGCGCCTTTATGCAGTTCTGACTGACATGCTAAAACATAGGATTTATTTACCTATGTTGATTATGAATAATTAAGGACCGAGTATTACTAGTTGTCACTTTTAGCAATCAGAACCTAAGCCAGAGTACCTATCGTGTAACTAGTTCTTTGGAAAGTATGTACAATTTTAATTTATTAATATAGTACTCCTAGAGAACTGGTAACGGCTTAGTAGTAACTATCCATTAACTTTAACATTCATTTTATCATGTAATTAATCAATCATTCATTAGTAATCTTGATGAGTTGGTGATCCCAACCACACATAGCACATAAGTAATTAGCATGCAAGAGTATCAAATAGACATATGTTCTGATGTATGTTTTGTTATTTCTACATGTTGATGTTATTTAAGATATATCTTGGTCTAGAATGCAATTATGTACTGTATCTTGCATGTGTACCACATCGAGTTCCTTGATAAATCACCCTACCTTAATGATGACCTTAGTCACGGTTCGAGTTAAAGGTATCCCTGAAAACCTTTGTCACTCACCCTAACTCCGACATAGAGAACAAACTCAACCTCATTAGATTACTTTAACAAACATGGTGATCTGTAAGTTATTTTACCTAATATAGCAGACCTTAAAGCAATTTTATCCTAAATTAAGGCCTGTTAAACTAAACAGGTTATGATTAGACCATGGTTAGGAATTGTCTATAACAGTTCATTTAGTTTAAAAGAGCAAGCAGACAATTCAGTTAGAATGTAAATTTAGCAGGTGACCTTTCCGAAAAAATGAATATAACTTCAACATGCAAAACATATATAACAGAGCAATCATAGTTTAGTATTCAAATTCATGTTTAGACGAACACAACACAGAATATACAGAGAGGATCTAGGGGACCACCACCATAAAGTATTCACCCTTTATCAGGTCCACCGACGGAGCGACTACTTGTATACCCTGGGTTGCTCGACCTGACTCTGATCAGCAGAACCTTCGGAGAACGCTTCCTTAGACTAGTCGCGATTGTTTTACCTTACATTCTGGGCTTAAGCAATGCCTTGTTGACTAGCTCTTCGCTCACCTAATGCCCTCTTAAGATCTCCTAACGAAATTCCATGTATTCTATGAATACAAAAAATGAACCCTATCTAATCGAATTCTAAGAACTTGAGATAAACATTCAGGGAACAAAGAAAACGAGACGCTCTTATATTGCTAACTACTCGTGTGAGTGTAGAAAGATGCACATGAATCACTGAATGACTTATATCGAGTATAAAAAGATACACTTGAAGTCACTAGATGACTCACATCGAGTGATGATGGATGATTTCAACTGAGAAAGGTCTGGGGTATTTAAAGTAAGTGAAATGAGTGAATTTCTCTTGGATTTCCGATGTGGGATAACATTCTGCTGCTCGTGACACCCATCCTGAGTCTAGAACGCTCGTCCCAGTTCTGTGACCAGGTCGAGACGCCCGTCCTGAACTCAGAAGTTCTAAAAATTGCATTTTTACTCCAATATTTGCTGTTTTCTTGTACATTTCTCCTGAAACTTCCAAAATCACAAATTCTGCAAAAATGTGTTAATATCAATCAATTCAGATCGATTTGGTTCTCATTTTGCCTTAATTTGTCCCATTAAACATGCTAAAATAGTTATATGATTTGTGCATATCATATAACCCCACACTTAGCTTTTTGCTTGTCCTCAAGCAAAACCTGTATGAAATTAGTGAATTCTAAATCATAGGTGCAATCACACGAGGGTCTTAGGAATGCTTTTAGCAAAATTGCTCATTGAGTCAAATGATTCATAAAATAGACATGAACTGATCGAGTTGCTATAGAAAGGTCTCAAATGTCCGGTCAATGTGTCATGACCATGTAGCTAAAACAGTTCAATAACCTGATTGAACTCTACGCTTAGTCGCAAGGTTTTCCTGATGTGTAGTGTGTGAATTGGTCTAGACTAGATTGTCAACTCATAATAAACTTTCCTAAACCGTTACCAAATAATAATTCGGCCAGTTTTCAAGTATAATAGCAAAACAAACGACCTTCCGAGTTCTGAGCTTTAGTGCCAATGCTTTCTAGTTACGATCCCCAATAAAAAGAATACACTAGGTGTATTTTTTAAAATTGATTTTCCAGGGTATTTTTGTGTTTGCTTTCACACATCAACTTTAACTATCCAAGTATCAAGCCCCACTCCGATGACTCCCAGATCTACACGACCTTAGGGCATCATGCATTAAATTCCCTTCAGAAGGGGTGCTTGAGTAGCAAAGGATGCTTGCAAACTACCCTTTTTTACTTTTAAGCTATTACACTTTCAGCTCAGAATATCATCTAGTTATTCAAGTTGCTAACACATTCTCGACTGGTCTAATATTATTTGGCTTTAGCTTGAAAAGATATTGGGTTGATTTTTCTAATCCAAACTAAGTTGTGCTCAATAAAATCAGGAATTCCCTACTTCTAAGTGATGAATTCAATAAAGTCATCAAATTGTTTCCTAATGGTCCTAACACTTTACTGAACATATATCACAGACATAAGCAGTTCTTAATCAATCAATACTGATTTTTTGAAGTCTGAAAAAGTGAAAATGTTTGAATTTTTTTTGGAAGGGTGCAATTTCAATGAAAAGTATGGAAGCACATGCAAATTTTTACTTGAGTGTACTGTGCACTACTAACCCACACTTAAGATTAACACTGTCCTCAGTGTTCATGCATATCCTCTCAGCCCACACTTATTTGAAAAAATAGAAAAATGAAAAACACAGAAAATAAAATAGTAAAATCAAGAAAACAATCTAAAGGAAAGAAACAAAGAGGAAAGAAAATTTAAAATACTCCCTTATTCGGAAAATACAACAGTCTGCTCGAACTGGTCAAATGGCTCTTTATAGATTTTCAAGCGTTGTCCGTTCACTTTTTGAGTCTGATACGCGAAAATCGTATCACTTTTTTAGCATGTTTTATGTATGAATTTGGGTGAAATCGAGGGTAATTTGATCTTGATTGTTCGTTATTCACTTAATTTCACAGTTTTTATGATTTTGGAAGTGCCAGGTGAAAAGTAGACGAAAACAGCAAATTTTGGGGCAAAAACGCAATTTTTGGAAATGTTGACTCTGTCAAAGGGTCGGGACGGGCGTCCCGAGCCGCCAGAAGCTGTCCCACATCAAATTTTTCAGAGATTTTCACTCCGGGAAGCTGCTATAAATACCCCAGGCCTCCAGTAGTTGAATTCATTCCTCTCCACTCGATCTGAGTCATTTAGTGGTGTCCAGTGTACAATTCTCTAGTACACAACTCACTCAGAGACTCGGATCTCAGTTTTCTTTCTTATTAGTGTTTTGTTTTAGTTTCTGAGAAATAGTCTCAGATCCTAGGTTTCTATAGATAGGTTCATTTATGGTATTCATAGAATACCCGGGATTTCGTTAGGAAATCCTAAGAGGGCTCTAGGCGTTCGAAGAGTCAGTCCACAGGGCTGGGCTTAAGCTGGGTATTAAGGTAAAGCCCAGTTACTAGGCTGAGGAAGCGTCCTCTGAAGGTTCTGGTGAGCAGAGTCAGAGCGAGCAATACGACATATACAGCAGTACGCTCCGTCGGCGAGACTACGTAAAGGGTGATTTCTTTATGGCATCAGTCCCCATGTCCCTCTCTTATATGTTGTTATTGTTTTGTTCTAAATACTTATTATGAATACGAGATTATGATGTTTATGAATAGTTGTTTTATATGTTGACGTTATTATGTTTTTCCGGAAATAGCCACCTGCTAAATATTCACTATGTCTGCATGTTTAATGTGCTCTTTTAAACTAAAGTTAGGGTTATAGATAATTCCTAACCACGGTCTAATCATAACCTGTTTAGTTTAACAGGCATCAATTAGTATTGGTGTCTGCCATGCTAGATAAAATAACATGTTGAACACCTTGCCTGTTAAAGTAGTCTAGGTAGGGGCCGAGCTGAGTCCGATTATGCCGGCGGCTAGGGCAAGCGGTATGATCCCCAAAGTGACATAGGGCTTTCATGGATGCCTTCGTCCCGAACCGTGAGTAGGGCCGTCATTAAGGTAGGGCGGTTTATTAGAGACCTCGGATGTGGTACGCCTTTAGACACAGAACATAGTTGCAATCCAGGCTAAGATATATCTAAAATACTCGAATATAGGTCAAACAACATATAGGAACAGTATAACATAGAATCAGGACTCATCTATAAAACACTTCTAGGTTTAATTAGACTGAAACCTAGTGGAGAATGAATCACCCTCTCATCAAAGTATTTGATGAAGATTGGATAACTGGATTATAAGATAGGAGTTAGGATAAAAGGCTAGTTACTACTAAGCCGTTGCCACTTCCCTGGGAATACGATATTTATTTAATAAAATCGTAGATACTTTCCAACAGACTAGCTACACGATAGGTACTCTGCCTTAGGTTCTGGCTGATTAAGTGACACCATAAGAGACTAAATGTGACAATTAGTCAATCACAGTCCTTAATTATTCATAATCAACATAGGGTAAAATAACACCTATTTAGCACATCGGTCGGAAACCCATCAGAGTCGTGCCGTCAGAATCCATTATGACACATGCGCCAAAGGGCGACACTTCTGTGATAGTGAACGGGCCTGACCAATAGCTTCGCAACTTTCCTGGAAACAACTTCAAACGTGAATTGTATAACAATACATTACCTCTCAATTTGAAATTTTTCTAGGATCTAAGTCGCCTATCATGCCAGAGTTTACTTGTCATTTTGAATTGGTGTGAATTTTCATAGGCTATGAGCCTCCATTCATCCAATTCATTGAGCTGTAAAGTTCGGTTTTCCTTAGTTAATGTACTATCTAGATTGCATTTTTGTACTGCCCAGTATGATCTATGTTTGATATGCATAAATCATATCACTTTTTAGCATGTTTTTAGGCACAATTTAGGGCGAAATTTGAGTTAAATCATTCTTAATTGATTGTTATTAACACAATTTCGCAATTTTTGTGATTTTGGAAGTTTCAGGTGAAATATGCGAGAAAATAGCAAATTTCGGGGCAAATTGGGATTTTCTGAAGTTCGGAAGTTAGGACGAGCGTCCCAAGACCCGGGACGGTCGTCCTGACCCGGTCAATAGATCAGGACGGGCGTCCCGAACCCATGAACAGTTTCCCACATCGTTTTCTGAAGAGAAATTCACTCAGCTTCCCTGCTATAGGCCTTCTATAGTTGAAATCATCCCTCTCCACTTGATCTGAATCATTCAGTGGATTCCAGTACACAGTTTTCTACTATTTACGAGTCATTCAGTGATCTCAGGTGTTTTCGTTCAAGTAGATTTTTAGTATACGAGAGTTTCTCGTGTTCTTTGTTTTCTGAGAGTTTGTCTCTAGATCTTAGAATACGACTAGATAGGGTTTATTTTTAATATTCATAGAATACCCGGGATTTCGTTAGGAGATCCTAAGAGAGCACTAGGTGTTCGAAGAGTTAGAAAACAGGGCTTTGCTTAAGCCTGTGACGTAAGGTAAAGCAATAGCTGCTAGGCTGAGGAAGCGTTCTCCGAAGGTTTTATCGAGTAGAGTCGGGTCAAGCAGTCCAAGATATACAAGCAGTTGCTCCATCAGCGTACCTAATAAAGGGTGAATACTTTATGGTGGTGGTCCCCTTGTCCCTCTCTATATATTTTTGTATTGTATTTGTCCAAAGACCCATTTGATTATTAAATTATGATATTATGAATATGTGTCTTGCATGTTGAAGATATTTACATTTTTTCGGAAAGGTCACCAGCTTAATTATCATTATCACTGTATGTCTACTTGCTCTTTTAAATTAGATGAAAAGTTATAGACAATTCCTAACCACGGTCTAATAATAACCTGTCTAGTTTAACATGCCTTAATTTAGGGCTTTGTGTGAGGACGGAAGCATTAAGGTCTGCCATATTAGATAAAATAACCTATAGATCACCATGTTTGTTAGAGTAGTCTAATGAGGCTGAGTTCGTGTGTTTATGCCGGCGTTAGGGCGAGCGGCATGATCTCTTGAGTGACACATGACTTTCATGGATGCCTTTAGCTCAAACTGTTAGTAGGTCCGTCAATGACGATGGGGCAGTTTATCAGATAACTCAGATGTGGTACACAAGTAGAATCAGTATATAATTACAATCTAGGCCAAGATATATCTAAAATATTCGAAGATAGGTCAATCAACATGTAGGAACAATATAACATATATCAGAACACTGTCTGTAAAATACTCTTGCATGCTTAATGAACTCGAACCTTGTGTAGAATGGATCAACCTCTCATCAAAGGATATTAATGAATGATTGCATAACTGGACAATAAAATGAGAGTTAGTGTAAAAGGGTAGTTGCTACTAAGCCGTTGCTAGTTCCCTGAGAGTACGATAATTTCTTAAATTAAAATCGTAGGTACTTTCCAACAGACTAGCTACACGATAGGTACTATGTCTTAGGTTCTGATTGATTAAGTGACAACATAGATGCTAAATGTGACAATTAGTAATTCTAAGTCCTTAATTATTCATAATCGATATAGGGTAAATAAAACCTATTTTTAGCATATCAATCGGAATCACGCCAGATTTTTTGCGCCGGTGCCGGGGAAATATCATAACAAATTTAGGATTCCTTATCAAAATTCTAGATACTTATGATAGGTAGCGGTAGTAATCTATACCTTAAACATAACACTCGCTTTAATCTAGTTAGACAATCAGTTTCCTGAAATGTAGGGTTATCATAATTAATTAATTTTAGAAATAATCTAAAATTAAGACATTTAGGATAATCAAATTTTAGAAAATTATTCTGAAACCTTATTAAGGAAATTTAATTGCTTTCGAAGAAAAAAAACCGAAAAATATTTTCTTGTTTTTATTTATTTTCTCCGTACTTTGTTTTACTCCTTTGATTATGAATTTGTTTGTTTTTTTCAATTTCCTTCTTTCATTTCTATTTTACTCCACTAACCAATCTGCTCAGACTTAATGTATTTTTCTCTGTAGTTGCATGACTCGAACCTTAGAAGCTAACCTTGAATCCCCAGTTGAAAATCCCGAACGTCTCATCCGTACAGCTAACAGACGAAGGACAGAGATGGCTGCCGAAAGACCTCCCCTCGAATCTTATATCCAGCCACAGACTGTTCCAGTGTTGTCCGCCATTAGAATCCCTGGAAACCCTTGCTATGACCTCAAACCGAATGTGATCCAGCTGATAATAAATCGGGTCTAGTTTGGAGGAACTGCAGCCGAAAATCCGCTCGAGCACTTATCCGAATTCTCCTGCCTTTGTGAAGGTCTCAAGGGAAATCACACTGCAGAAGTAACCAAGCTGGACCTCTTCCCCTACTCACTTAGGGATAGAGCTAAGAGGTGGCTGGCACAATTACCTACTAACTCAATCACAACATGGGATGAGTTAAGCAAGGCCTTCTTGGAAGAATACTATTCTGCAGCAAGAGTCCTAGAATATCGAAGGGCTCTGTCCAGTTTCACTCAAGCTGCTGACGAGACAGTAATAGAAGCTTAGGACAGATTCAAGGAACTACTTAGGCTCTGCCCACAACATGGACTTACTGAAGCACTACTAATCCAACAATTCTACGGGGGTATGACAGAGATGGCCAAGCAAGTTCTTGATGGACATAACCCTCAGAGCGGTTTCAATGTACTGAGTGACGTAGATGCTAGAAATGCCCTGGAGAGACTCTATAGGAACAACAAGAACTGGCGCACCAGTGACCGAGCCAAGAAACAACCAATTAATGCTGCACATGCCTCCACCGATGAACAATTTGAGGTATTCAAAGCCAGTATAACTAACCAACTGAATTCCTTCCAACAGGGAAAGAGCATTCAGCCAGTGTATCAAGTCTGTGAATTTTGCCGAGGACCACATTTCAGTGGGGATTGTTATGGTAATGGAATACTGACTATTCCAGAAGATATGGAACAAGTGGAAGCAGTTAACTCTGCCCCTATGGGAAATACCTACAATCCCACCTGGAAGAACCATTTAGGATTTAGTTGGAGAAACAATTTCGGGAATGTTAACTTCCAAAAAAGAGCACCTCAGCAACTACCGTATTCGCAGAATCAGCAAGTCGCTCTGCCCGCACCAAAGAACTACATCGTTCCAGTCAACTCCATGTAAGAATTTCGAGACATACTGAAAAGCATTGCTGACTCTAACAAGGAAATGATAGAGTCAAACAGGAAAGTTCAGGAAGCTGATGCAGAGAGAATCTAACAAAATGAGAATAGACAGAAGCAGACCGAGCAAACAGTCAGAAACACACAAGCTTCTCTGCAAACTTTGGAGAGACAAATGGGTCAGCTATCCACCCATCTCTCTCACAGGTCACAAGGAACGCTACCAAGCAACACTGAGACCAACCCCCAAACTGAATGCAAGACCATTACTCTAAGATCTGGTAAAATTCTATCTCCATCTCCTTCCAAACCTTTTGACCCTCCTATTCTTGTGCGGGAACCAGAAGAAAGCTCCCAGGACCCAACGCCAATGAATGTCGAAACCGAAGTAGCAAGGAAAGGGAAGACGAAGTTCATTCCTGAGTACCGACCGAAAGTACTTTACCCTGCCAGACTTATGCAGAATAAAGATAAGGAGCAGGTTGAAATTGTTTTTAAGAATTTTAGTCAAATTCATGTTAATTTACCTTTGCTTGATGTTATTTCTGAAATGCCAAAGTATGCTAAGTTCTTAAAAGAAGTTATTAGTAATAAAAGAAAATTTGACATGGACAAGGTGGTTCTTAATGAAGAATGCTCGACAGTTCTACTGAATAAACTGCCTTCCAAACAGAAAGATCCAGGCTGCTTTACCTTGCCATGTACAAATGGAAATATTACTAATATGCATGCATTAGCAGACTTAGGAGCTAGTATTAATCTCATGTCATCTAGTTTATTTGATAAATTAGGATTGCATGATTTGAAAGCGACTATAATGTGCATACAACTTGCAGATAGGACAGTCAAAATCCCTAGGGGAATAATTGAAGACCTCTTAGTAAAGGTCGGAAAATTTGTTTTCCCTGTAGACTTTGTTGTCATGGACATAAATGGAGAAGGAGGAGTGTCTCTGATTCTAGGTCGACCCTTTCTAGCTACCTCAAAGGCATTAATAGACATCAGTAATGGTAAAATCAAACTAAGGGTAGGCAATGAGGATATCACATTTAATCTAAATGAAACCCTTAAGTATCCCATGCATTTAGATGATATTTGTTTTTGTGTGGATGCTATTGAACACTTGATTGAAGTTAACATGATAGACTTATGCTCAAACTATCAAATCTTGAGGGAAGACTCTCTAGAACTAGAAGAGACTGAACTCAGCTCCCTTGATTACGAAATTAACTCTGATAGTTTCACTGAGATAGGTGTGAATGAGATGAAGAAAGAGCAAACTTCATTTGAAGATCCACCAAACTTGGAGCTAAAGGAATTGCCCACTCATTTGTGCTATAAATTCCTAGACGACAACAGGAAACTTCCCATCATTCTCGTAGTTGATCTGACTGAAGAACAACGAAAGTTAACCGTGGGCATATGCAAAAAGTACAAAAGAGCCTTTGCCTACAAAATTGCAGATATTCCAGGTATTAATCCAAGCTTTTGTTCGCATAAGATTCTTTTGGAAAATGATTATAAGCCATGTGTGCAACCTCAAAGAAGGTTGAATCCTAATGTGTGTGACGTTGTTAAAAAAGAAGTAATCAAATTGTTGGATGCTAGACTTATCTATCCAATTTTGGATAGTGAATGGGTAAGCCCAGTGCAGGTAGTACCTAAGAAAGGTGGAATAACAGTTGTTAGAAATGAAAATAATGAATTAATCCCTACGAGAACTGTTACTGGTCATCGTGTATGCATTGATTACAGAAAACTAAATACTGCCACACGAAAAGACCATTTCCCTCTTCCTTTTATTGACCAAATGTTAGAAAGATTATTTAGACATATGTTTTACTACTTTCTTGATGGGTTTTCTAGATATTTTCAAATCCCCATTTCCCCATAAGACCAGCATAAAACTACTTTCACATGCCATTTTGGAACATTTGCATATAGAAGAATGCCTTTTGGTTTGTGTAATGCACCTGCTACTTTCCAACGTTGTATGACTGCTATTTTTTAGGACATGTTAGGAAAGTCTATGGAAGTGTTCATGGATGATTTCTCTGTTTTTGGAAATTCATTTGGGATTTGTCTAAAGAACCTGGAATTAATGTTAAAACGTTGTATAAAATCAAATTTGGTTCTAAATTGGGAAAAATGCCATTTCATGGTAAAAGAGGGGATTGTATTATGACATAAGATCTCACACCAAGGTATGGAAGTAGATAAGGCTAAAATCGAAATTATTTCAAAACTAGCTCCACCTAACACTGTGACAGCCATTAGAAGTTTTTTGGGACACGCTAGTTTCTATCGTAGATTTATAAAAGATTTTTCACTAATAGCCAGGCCGTTGACCAATTTACTTGGAAAGGATGATCCTTTTGTCTTTGATGAAAAATGTCTAAAAGCTTTTAATAGACTTAAGGAACTTCTAACTACTGCACCTATCATGACGTTACCTAACTGGAGTTTGCCGTTTAAATTAATGTGTGATGCCAGTGATTATGCAGTAGGAGTTGTTTTAGGATAGAGACATGATAAGAAATTTCATGTAATATATTACGCTAGCAAAACCTTAACTGACGCTCAGGAAAATTACACTACAACAGAAAAGGAATTATTAGCAGTAGTATACGCGTTTGATAAATTCCGATCTTATCTGGTCTTGTCTAAAACAATAGTTTATATTGATCATTCAGCATTAAAATACTTGTTCAATAAAACTAATGCAAAACCAAGACTAATCAGATGGGTTTTATTGCTTCAAGAATTCGACATAGAAATCAGGGATAAGAAAGGGGCAGAAAACCTAGCAGCAGACCACTTGTCAAGGCTAGAAAATCCAGCTCTAGAAGCTATAGATGAATCGATCATATCTGACAAATTTCCGGATCAGAATTTATGCGCTCTATTTGCTATTTTCTCATCCCCATGGTTTGCAGATATAGCGAATTACTTGGTAGCTCAGACTCTTCCTAGTGATATCACTGCCCAACAGAGAAGAAAATTCTTTGTTGATCTTAAATATTACTATTGGGAGGATCCCTTTTTGTCTCGAATATGTGCAGATCAGATGATCAGGAGATGCGTCTCTCAAGAAGAAGAGTTCCAAATTCTAGAACATTGTCACTGCGGACCCGCAGGCAGTCACTTAGTTGTAGCTAATACCACCCGGAGGTACTGGAAGCAGACTTCTATTGGCCTACAATATTCAAAGACGCTGTAGCATTTGTAGGATCTTGCGATGCCTGTCAGAAAATAGGAAACATCTCATCTCGAGACGGTCTACCCCAATAGGTAATTCAAAGTGTAGAGATATTTGACATGTGGGGTATAGACTTTATGGCTCCATTTCCTTCTTCCTATGGTAAGAAGTACATCATAGTAACTGTAGAATATTTCTCAAAATGGCCTGAGGCACAGGCCCTACCTACTAATGATGCTAAAGTCGTGTGCAGATTTCTTAGACGGCTATTCGCTAGATTCGGATGACCGAAAGCCCTAATCAGTGACCGGGGTACACACTTTTGCAACTCTCAAATGCAGAAGGTACTTCAGCAATATGGAGTTCAACATCGCCTTTCCACATCATACCACCCTCAAACTAATGGGCAGGTTGAGGTAACTAATAGAGGAATTAAACGAATACTAGAAAAGATTGTAGGTGTTAACCTTAAGGATTGGGCCATAAAACTTGATGACGCATTATGGGCCTTCCGTACGGCATATAGAACCTCTACAGGATTTTCACCTTATAGATTGGTCTATGGAAAAGCATGTCACCTTCCTGTTGAAATTGAACATAGAGCTTACTGGGCAATGCAAAAATGCAATCTAGACAATACCTTGACTAAGGAAAACCGGATTTTACAACTCAACGAATTGGATGAATGGAGGCTCAAAGCCTATGAAAATTCACATCACTTCAAGATGACAAGTAAACTCCAGCATGACAGGCGACTCAGAGCCTAGAAAAATTTTGAACCAGGGGATAAAGTACTTTTATACAACTCACGGTTAAAATTATTCTCAGGAAAGTTGCGTAGCTGCTGGTCAGGACCGTTCACTATCACAGAAGTATCGCCCTTTGGAGCATGTGTCATAATGGATTCTGACGGTACAACTCAAAAAGTGAACGGGCAACCCTTAAAGTTCTACAGAGAACCACTCGACTTGTCCGAGCAGATTGTTGACTTCTCAGAATAAGGGAGTATTCTTTTCATTCTCTTTTATTTCTTTTATTTCATTTTATTTTATTATTTCTATTACCTTTTTGTTTTGTTGTTTTGTTTTCTGTCTCTTACCCTTAGTTACTCAAATAAATGTGGGGTAAGAGTTTATATGTCATGTTTTCAAACCATTTGTGTTTCAAATAAGTGTAGGGTGATTGGATATGCATGAACACTGAGGACAGTGTAAACCTTAAGTGTGGGGTAGCAGTGCACTGTGCACTGTAGTAGTAGTAAAATTTTGCATGTTTTCCCATATTTCTCACTAAAATTGCACCCTTCCAAAAAAAATTCAAAAATTTTCACTCTTTCTGACTTCAAAATGCAGTATTGATTGGTATAAGAAATGCTTATGTCTATGATATATGTTGAGAAGAGCATTATGATCAGTAGGAAACAAGTTGATAACTTTACTGAAATTCCTCGATTAGAAATAGAGAATTCCTAATAATTGAGCACAACCTAGTTTGGATTAGAGACATCAACTAATTATCTTTTCAAGACTTAGCTAAATAATATTAGACCGGTTGAGGATGTATTAGCCATTTGAATAACTAGATGATGCTCTGAACTGGAAGTGAAAAGGTTAAATAAATAGGGTAGTTTGCAAGCGTCCTTTGCTACTCGAGCACCACTCCTTAAGGGAACTTAAAGCCTGATGCCCTAAGGTCGTGTAGATCTGGGAGTCATCGGAGTGGGACTCGCTACATGGGTAGTTAAAGTTGATGTGTGAAAGCGAACACAAAAATACCCTGAACAATTAATCTAAAAATACATAGCCCAGTGTGTTCTTTTATTGAAAATTTTAATTGAAAAGCCTTGACACCAAAGCTTAGAACTCGGAAGGTTGTTTGTTGCTGTTATGTCCAACGATTGGTCAAAGTATTAGGTGGTAAGAGTTAAGAGAAGACTATATTGTGTTGACAATCTAGTCTAGACTAATACACACACTACACATCAGGAAGACCTCGTGACTAAGAGTGGAGTTCAGTCTAGTTATTAAATTGTTAAACCTGCATGACCACGATAATCTACTAAGACATTTGAGACCTTGTCATAGCAACTTAACCAGTCAAGCCTGTTTTGTGAATCATCTGACTCAGTAATCAATTTTGACATAAAAACATTGCTAGAAATTTTAAGTGACTACACCTATGATTTGAATTATCAATAGTTTCATATAGACTTTTCTTGAGCACAAGCAAAGAGCTAAGTGTGGGGTTATATGATATGCATAAATCATATCACGTTTTTAGCATATTTTTAGGCACAATTTAGGGAAAAATTGGAGTTAAATCGTTCATAATTGACTGTTATTAACACAATTTTGCAGTTTTTGTGATTTTGGAAGTTTCAGGTGAAATATGCGAGAAAACGGCAAATTTTGGGGCAAAAACATAATTTTCAGAAGTTCAGAAGTCATGACGGGCGTCCCAAGACATGGACGGGTGTCCCGACCCAGTCAAAGTACCAGGACGGGCGTCCTGACCCGGTCAATAGATTGGGACGGGCATCCCGAACCCATGAACAGTGTCCCACATCGTTTTCTGAAGAGAAATTCACTCAGCTTCCCTGCTATAAATACCCTAGGCCTTCTACAATTGAAATCATCCCTCTCCACTTGATCTGAATCATTCAGTAGCTTCCAATACACAGTTTTCTACTGTTTACGAGTCATTCAGTGATCTCAGGTATTTTTGTTCAAGTAGATTTTCAGTATACGAGAGTTTGTCGTGTTCTTTATTTTTTGAGAGTTTGTCCCAGGATCTTAGAATACAACTAGATATGGTTTGTTTTTAATATTCATAGAATACCCGGGATTTCGTTAGGAGATCCTAAGAGAGCACTAGGCGTTCAGAGAGTTAGTCAACAGGGCTTTGCTTAAGCCCGGGACGTAAGGTAAAGCAATAGCTGCTAGGCTGAGGAAGCGTTCTCCGAAGGTTTTGTCGAGCAGTGTCAGGTCAAGCAGTCCAGGATATACAAGCAGTTGCTCCATCAGCGGACCTAATAAAGGGTGAATACTTTATGGTGGTGGCCCCTTGTCCCTCTCTTTATATTTTTGTACTATGTTTGTCCAAAGACCCATTTGATTATTAAATTATGATATTATGAATATGTGTCTTGCATGTCGAAGATATTTACATTTTCCGGAAAGGTCACTAGCTTAATTATCATTATGACTGTATGTCTACTTGCTCTTTTAAATTAGATGAACGATTATAGACAATTCCTAACCACGGTTTAATCATGACCTGACTAGTTTAACATGCCTTAATTTAGGGCTTGGTGTGAGGACGGAAGCATTAAGGTCTGCCATATTAGATAAAATAAACTATAGATCACCATGTTTGTTAAAGTAGTCTAATGAGGCTAAGTTCGTGTGTTTATGCCGGCGTTAGGGCGAGCAGCATCATCTCTTGAGTGACACAAGACTTTCATGGATGCCTTTAGCTCGAACCGTGAGTAGGGCGGTCAATGGTGATGGGGCAGTTTATCAGATAACTCATATGTGGTACAAAAGTAGAATTAGTATATAATTACAATCTAGACAAGATATATCTAACATATTCAAAGATAGGTCAATCAATATGTAGAAACAATATAACATATATCAGAACACTGTCTGTAAAATACTCTTGCATGCTTAATGAACTCGAACCTTGTGTAGAATGGATCAACCTCTCATCAAAGGATATTGATGAATGATTGCATAATTGGATAATAAAATGAGAGTTAGGGTAAAAGGGTAGTCGCTACTAAGCCATTACCACTTCCCTGGGGGTACGATAATTTCATAAATTAAAATCGTAGGTACTTTCCAACAGACTAGCTACACGATAGGTACTCTGCCTTAGGTTCCGATTGATTAAGTGACAACATAGATGCTAAATATGATAATTAGTAATTCTAAGTCCTTAATTATTCATAATCAATATAGGGTAAATAAAACCTATATTTAGCATATCAATCGGAATCACACCAATGTTCAAGTTCGACAAGCAATGGCATGCTTTTTCATAAACCAATATATATGGTGAAAATCCTATATATGTTCTATATGCAATACGGAAGGCCCATAAGGCATCATCAGGTTTTATAGCCCAATCCTTACGATTAACACCTACAGTCTTTTCTAAAATCCATTTCATTCCTCTATTAGTTACCTCAACCTTCCCATTGGTCTGTGGGTGGTATGCTGTGGAAAAGTGATGCTGAACTCCATATTGTTGAAGTACTTTCTGCAATTGTGAGTTGTAGAAGTGTGTACCCCTGTCACTGATGAGGGCTTTAGGACATCCGAATCTAGAAAATAACTCTCTAAGAAATTTGCACACGACTCTAGCATCATTAGTAGGTAATGCCTGTGTTTCAGGCCATTTGGAAAAGTATTCTACAGCAACTATGATGTATTTATTTCCGTAGGAAGAAGGAAACAAACCCATGGAGTCTATACCCCATATGTCGAATAATTCGACACTTTGGATCACCTATTGCGGTAGACCGTCTCGAGAAGATATGTTTCCTGCCCTTTGACAGGCATCGCAGGACCTTACATAAGATGTAGCATCTTTGAATATTGTTGGCCAGTAGAATCCTGCCTCTAACACCTTCCTGGAGGTTTTAACTGCAGCTAAATGGCCTCCAGTAGGTCCGCAGTGGCAATGTTCTAAAATTTGGAAACCTTCTTCTTGAGAGACGCATCTCCTGATCATTTGATATGCACATATTCGAAACAGAAAAGGGTCCTCCCAATAGTAATATTTCAGCTCAGCAAAGAATTTCCTTCTTTGCTGGGCGGTAATATCACGGGGAAGAGTTTGAGCTACCAAATAATTTGCAATATCAGCAAACTCTTTTACACAAAAAATTATATTCCAAGATCAAACAAATTATTACAGTGGCTCAATTTAACACAGAATTTGTTTGAAAGATTCTCGCAAATAAAAATTCTAGTTTCTCTTTCTTTTTTTCAAACATTTCTTTTGCCATAATCATTCTTCACCTTTCAGACAACAAATATTTTTGTACTTGAAAAATAAATTTGAAAAATAAATCAAGAATGAAAATCTTTCATATAAATTTTTCATAAAGAACAAAAATTATTTGAATAGAATTTGGAAATAAAATTAATAAAAACCCAATTATTGATTTTGAAATAACAATTAGGAAAATGGGTAAATTATTAATTCATATCATACTTTTAAGCAAATAATTTATTTGCTGAAAAAGAAAAACCTTCCCTTTTAGTTGCCCTTATTCCTTATTTCTCGCATTTCGGCTCTTATTGCTCTCATCTCTTCTCGCTGCCTCCTTTTCTTGTCTCAGATTTAGCTTAACTCCCGTAGTATAAGTGCATTTTGATCTTCTTGGAGATTCACCATGACTCTGAGTTGATCTACACTAGCGGTGACATTCAGTACAACTTGATCTGAATGACAGAATCTGTCTACTATCATTTGATCCATCGAATAGATCCTGTTAGTCAGATTGTCTATCTGCACAGCTAAAATTGATTGAAAACCATTAGTGTTTCCTCCGGGTGAAGGTGTTTGATCATTAGACGTCGGGGTAAACTTAGGTGATGTGTGTGAATTCGGGGTGTGATTGAAAGTTGGTAGATTTTCAAGAACTCTTTGGATTGGAGTATGACCTGGAGATTTTGGTGGTTCATCTCTTGGAGGAAAAGTATCTTCAGAAAGATCTTCCTCTTCCACAAAGCTAGGTACACATGCATTCAAGAATTTATTCACTAGAGCACTAGTGTCTTGTCTTGAATTTATTTCTATTGCTTGTGGAGGGTTAATTCTCAGGGTGCCTCGTTTACGGGATTTGATGGTCCTTTCGGTTTCGTTTTCTTCCGAACCAGAGTTTCGGGATTTTCTAATTGGTCTACTACTTTGTTAGTAGCTGCTCTTGTTCTCTTCATCTATAAGTGCAAAGTCTGGGTTAGATCAATTTCTAAAAATAATATTTTCAGAAATTTAGAAAAATAAGAAACAAATAAGAAAACCGTAGACAGGAAAATTTTATTTTTATCTTTTTAGAAGAAAAAAAATTTCGAAAACAATTAAATTTTCTTAATATGGTTTTAGAATAATTTTCTAAAATTTGATTAACCTAAATTTCTTAATTTTAGACCGTTTCTAAAATTAATTAATTATGATAACCCTATAACTCAGGAAATTGATTGACTAATTAGAATAAGAATGACTGTTAATTGAAGTATAGATTACTACCGTTACCTATCATAAGCCTCTAGAATTTTGATCAGGAATCCTAAACTTTTATGATATGGTCCCCGGCAACGGCGCCAAAAATCTGATGCAGTTCCGACTGACATGTTAAAAGATATAATTTATTTACCTATGTTAATTATGAATAATTAGGGACCGAGTCTTACTAATTGTCATTTTTAGCAATAATTGTTGTCACTTAATCAATCAGAACCTAAGACAAAGTACCTATCGTGTAGCTAGTTCTTTGGAAAGTATCTACGATTTCAATTTATTAATATCGTACTCCCAGGAAACTGGTAACGACTTAGTTTAGTATTCAAATTCAAATTCAACATGCAAAACATATATAACAGAGCAATCATAGTTTAGTATTCAAATTCATGTTTAGACGAACACAACACAGAATATACAGAGAGGATCTAGGGGACCACCACCATAAAGTATTCACCCTTTATCAAGTCCGCCAACAGAGCGACTACTTGTATACCCTGGGTTGCTCGACCTGACTCTGATCAGCAGAACCTTCAGAGAACACTTAGACTAGTAGCGATTGCTTTACCTTACATACTAGGCTTAAGCAATGCCCTGTTGACTAGCTCTTCGCTCACCTAATGCCCTCTTAAGATCTCCTAACGAAATCCTGGGTATTCTATGAATACAATAAATGAACCCTATCTAATCGAATTCTAAGAACTTGAGATAAACACTCAGGGAACAAAGAAAACGAGACGCTCTTATATTGCTAACTACTCGTGTGAGTGCAGAAATATGCACTTGAATCACTGAATAACTTATATCGAGTGTAAAAAGATACACTTGAAGTCACTAGATGACTCAGGTCGAGTGATGAGGGATGATTTCAACTGAGGAAGGCCTGGGGTATTTATAGTAGGTGAAATGAGTGAATTTCTCTTGGATTTCCTATGTGAGACAGTATTCTGCTGCTCGGGACACCCGTCCCGAGTCTGGGATGCCTGTTATGGTGCTTTGACCGGGTCGAGATGCTCGTCCTGAGGTCGGGACGCCCATCCCGAGCTTGGGATGCCCATCCTGAACTCAGAAGTTCTAAAAATTGTATTTTTGACCCAATATTTGATGTTTTCTTACACATTTCACCTGAAACTTCTAAAATCACAAATTCTGCAAAAATGTGTTAATATCAATCAATTAAGATCGATTTGGTTCTCATTTTGCCTTAATTTGTGCCTAAAAACATGCTAAAAAAGTGACATGATCTCACGCCTCAATAGTATTTATTTTCGCATAATATAAGCCAAAGGATAATTATGGTAGTTTTCTAACATAAATTTATTACCGGAGGTCACTTTTGTGATACCCAAATATACATGACTATTATCCTCCATAGTCTCAACATGATATCCATTATGTCGGATATCTTTAAAACTCAATAAATTTCTTTGAGACTTTGAGGAATATAGTGCTTTATCAATAGCAATGACAGTTCCTCCCAGTAATATTATATTAGCTCTTTCAGAGCCTTCAATAAGTTTTACACTATCATTTATTGTTGTAACACTTGTTTCTCCTACATTCAAATGAGAAAATATTTCTCGTATTTCAATATGGTGTGTGTAGTTTCACTATCAATAAGACGAACACTTTCGATATCGTTATTCATACAAGAAAATTAACAAAATATTTACAGACATAAAAATTAAACATATTATATTACAATATTTAAACAACAAAAGGTAATATAAACATATAATGCATAATATAATATTCTAAGTATTTTGGACACTTCCATCTCCAATCAAGTGGTCAATTCTTCCTTCTGGATGTTCGAAAAAAATCAGCAACATCCAAGTGAGCCATTCCAACATCAACATTTTCAAGATCGTTGTCAACATCATTTCTTTCATGAGACAAATTTTGAGAAGTAAAATTTTATCTCAGCATCTTTGCCTTTCTTTCCAATAGATGCTTGATATAAGTTAACAAGATGTTTTACCGTGTGACAGACACAAGATCAATGACCTTTCATGCCACAACAATAACATTCATCTTCATAATTTTTCGGAATAGTATTTCCTTTTTCAATATGTTTTGTCCACTTCAGGTGGTCATTAACATTTTTGGCGCCTAAATTATTATTACGAATATAAGGGGCAAATTTATCACAACGTCCATTATTATATTTTCAACCATGACCACGGTAACGACCACGACCACGATCTCTTTTGAGATCATGATTTTTAACAACATTCAATTCTAGGAATGGAGTAGAGCCAGTAGGTCGAGTTTCGTGATTTTTCATCAGTAATTCATTATTTTGTTCCGTAAAAAGGAGACAAGAAATCAATTCAGAGTATTTCTTAAAACTTTCTCATAATATTGTTGCTGCAGGATAATATTCGTGGCATGAAAAGTGGAATATGTTTTCTCTAAAATATCATCATCCGTTATATCATTTCACATAGTTTCAACTGCGAAACTATTTTGAACATTGCGGAGTTATACTCACTTACGGATTTGAAATCTTGCAACCTCAGGTGCAACCAGTCATACCGTGCTTTTAGGAGAACGACCATCTTCTGGTGGTCGAATCTTTCATTCAAATTTCCCCACAAAACAAGAGGATCTTTCACGGTAAGATATTCATTTTTCAAATCCTTATGAAGATGATGACTGAGAAATATTATAACTTTGACATGATCTTGTGTTGATGATACATTATTTTGCACAACGGTGTATGCCAGACCCATTGGAACAAGGTACATTTTGGCATCTAGTGTCCATGATAAGTAGTTCTTTCCGGTGACATCAAGAGTCACAAATTCAAGCTGAGTAAGATTTGTCATAATAATAGAAAACGTACATGTTTGATGTTCAAATAAACTTCAAAAACACTTTACCCGGTGGTAGAGACTCATGCTGATAACGTATTATGAAATTATATGAAAACAATAAAATAAACAAGATGAAAAAGTAAACAAGATATGTAGAAAATAGAGAGAATATTATTATGAGATTTCTGGTTGGTTGTTGGTTGTGTCTACAAAAGATCATTGAGCCCTCTATTTATAGGGGTGAATAGGAGATAAGGATAAGCACTAAGGGTAACACTTGTCACCCGATATTAAGTGTTAGGTGACACTTGTCACCAAAGTCATAAGTACTAGATGATATGTGTCACCACCTTAGATATAGACATCAGGTGACACTTATCACGTTTTATTAAGTACATAATTATCTCGGGATTAAAGGATAATAACGATTATATGATGGGCATCCACTAATTTCATGAATCTTCGGGATTCATAACATTTTTAAGGTAAATTATTCTATTAACATTAAAATTTTAAAAAATCCACCTTTTATATTTGTATTTATTTTGACACTTAAACTATAAAATATTACTATTTTTTCCTTTTTGTCAAACCTCATATTTCATCCAATTTTCAAGGATATTTTCGTATTTTTTAATCATAAGTATTTTTAAATTATTAAAATTTTATTTTTAAAGATATTTTTGTTTTTTCACTTAATTATAAAAAAATTATAAACACTTATATTTATTTTGAAATTCAAACTACAAAACTTTTGTAATCACGCGCGTAACAAACTCACGATCTACACACTAAGCAGATACAAACATTTTATATAATATAAAAATTATTTTATATATGACATATAATGTCAAAATAAATTTAATATAATTATGTCGTTCCTAAATTCGTTTTAGACCACACAAATAATACATATATGAGTAAAAATACAAATATTTTGCATTAAATATAAATATTTTATATAAAATATTATTCAAATGATATAATTTAAACTACAAGTGTTTATCGCTATTCTCTTCCACGAATCTTGCAGTGAAACTCGTTTTCATTATTGAGAATTCGTTGCAAAATATGAATTTTAAAGTATTTTTAATATCATACTAGACACACATGTGCAAAAGCAGGATATAATTTACCATTTTTTTTTACGTTGTCTCCCTTTTTATAGAACACAAGCAACTACTGTGATAAAAAGAACAAATTGTATGAAATTATAACATAATTTGAAAATATTTAATATTTAATGAATTTTAAATTTATAAAATTCACACATGCTATGCATTAATCTAAAAATGGTATAATTTTTCTTTTAAGAATACTTATAAGATCATAGTTTTAAGGTTTCCAATGACATTTAAGAACAGAACACTATACTGTTTGTCATAATTCTATCAGAAAAATAAAATGTCTTTCATAATCATTATTAAATTTAAAACAAATTTAAAAAATAAAATAGAAAAAAAGAAAAAAAAAGAGTACCATATAATTTTTTTTATGTTGTCGGCTCCTTTCTGTAGACACAAGTACTGTGACAAGTACTGTGATCAAAAAATACAAATAGTATGAAATTATTTCAAAATATTTAATGACTTTCAAATTTATAAAACTCACACATGTTATACATTAAACTAAAAATGGTATAATTTTACTTTTTTAAGAATATAATGTTGCAGATAAAATTCATATAAAATATTAAAATTGTTCCAAAAACAATTTTCTTGAAAAGTCGAAAAAATAATGCTTTGGCCTTGGAATTTAGTTTCTTCACATCCTAAAAATAGAAAGGTTTGATTAACTTCACTAAATCAGTACAAATAGAATAAAGACTCGAAATCCTCAATTTCAAAGAAAAAATAACGGAGACGTGAAAATAAAAATGAAATTTTAGAATTCAAATATTTGATTAATTCAGTACATTAGATTAATTTAACTCAAATTTCTCATACAAATATATATATATATATATATATATATATATATATATATGGACTTGAAATATATTTAACACCCGAAACTGAAATTAAAATTAGCAAGTGAACATATCACGGAATTAACTCACCCCCTAAAACGGAAAAAAAAAAAAATCATCAAAACAATGACAAAAACAATAACAATAATAACAATAATAATAATCACAAGACAAGAGAGCTTCCAATCACACACAAAATCTTCTTCTTGAGCTTGTACTTGTGTGGATATATATAGCCACCAAAGGAGATTATATATACACCCATGACTATCTTCTTCTTGATCTTGATTTCCATGGTGAATCTTTCATTATTTATTTTTTCCCCTCCTTCTATGTCAATAGATCATTGACCCACCCCAGATCAGGCCCACCACTCAATCCATTTTCTTCAAATAAATTCTTGTTGGAGATGTTTCCATGGAAATTGAAGAATTTATTTGAAGCCGGAGTTGGGGTCGAAGGAGATAGAATAAACTGCTGCTGATCATCTCCGCCGTTGAAATTTAGATCAAACCACCGTAGATTTTCACTGGTAATACCCGAAGGAGATTCACTTACTTGCATAGCCTCCAGAGAACTCATCAATTCATTCAACTTATCTTTGTAACTCGTCATAGTACTATTACTACTGCTGGATGAAGAATTATTACCGAATTGAGGAATTAATCCAATATTATTATTATTATGATGATGATTATTGTCTAATTTGTACCTCGAAAATCCACCGACTGATTTCACCGGAGAAAGCGGCGGCGATAGGGTGTGTGACGAAGGTGACATCGGCGGAGACAAATGAGACATCCCAATTAAAGTCGACGTGGGAGAATGACAGTACATACAGCAATGGTTCACGACATTTCGATGCTTATTATTATTATTATTCTTTTCGAGGCTCATAGGAGACGACGACAACGACGTCGTTGCGTTCACGTTCATTTCGTGGGAATTATTGTTAGTGTTACTGTAAGAAGGCGGAAGAACGCGAAGCTGACGTGGCGTGTGAGCGAAAAAACAGACTTTCCTCTTACAATTTTTGCCGTCTTTACACGCCTCCGTACGATACCGAGAAGGATGAAGCCAACACTCGAAAACGCCGTGAGCGAACTCGCAGTTATCTCCTCGGCTACAACTTCCTCTCCTGAACTCCGAGCAAATCGTTCCGGTGTAATGGTACCTTCTAGGATCCCTCCGGCGAGCCTTTTCACCAGGGTGAGCGAACGGACAGTCTGTCCAATCGTGACTACGGCTACGAGTACACTTACGAACCTTAAATTCGTACATCCTAAAATGGTCGGACGAGTAAGGATCAGCAGCATCCACGTCACCACCGTCACCGTCGCCGTCGCCGTCTTCGTCGTACGACAAGAATTTCTGAAGAAGAGCTGCTTCGTGATCACTAACACCACAACAACCACCGCCGCCTTTGGAAGAATCCATCATGAACATGTGATCAGAATCTAAATGTCCGGCGGCAGCACGGCGACTGAGGAGCTTTCTCGGTGGGATATCGATTTCCCGGAGTGTTTTCTTGTTGATGAAATAGAGGTGATGAGAGGGATAGAATAATTTGTGTTGATTATTATTATTATTATCAACACAGACAGTACTACTGCCCATATCGGATGATGACATTAAAAGCGATAGAGATAGAGAGAGAAATTTTGTTTTTAAGAGAAGAAGATGAAACAAAAAGGGAGCAAAGAAAGAAGGGGTATTTTGGAATGGGAGAGGAAAGAAAGAAATGAAGATGAGTTATATAATGGAAAGAGAAAGAAAGAGAGAATTAGGGCTAAAAACGAAAATAATAGAAAAAGGAAAAAGGAGAGAATGACGAGGATAGTGTGAAGGATGGGCAGAGAGATGCGTGGCTTCATAGTATTAGGGATTGACATGCAAAGTGATATATGTGGCAGCTCGACATTACATATTGCATGCAAACAAGTCCTTGTTGTGCTTTTAGAGAAACCCAGAATAAAAAGTCATGTCTTTTTTTTTCTACTTTTCTTTTCCTTAATGCCTCAAAATCATCATGATCTTTAATTTTGTTTCAAAATTACAACAATTCTGAATCCTTTTTTTTATTATTATTATTATTTAGTTAAAATTTATGAATATTTTTTTTTTGTCTCGAATTATGATTTTAACTCATTTAAATCGTGCAATTTTCCTTAAAATATATATATTATAAACAAATCTTACAAAAGAAAGGGGAAAAAATAGTAAAATTATGTATCGGAAAATCACGTTGATGTAGGATCGAGAATTTATTTAAGAAATATTATAATAAATAAAACTAAAAAAGGAGGAGGTAATATTTGGAAATATCTAAATTGTCTAATAATCTTGCAAATATATAGGAGCAAAATGTTGAAAACAATCGTGTATATATATATTATGAAATGTGGAAAATAAATTTTTAAGTATTTCGAAAAAAATTATTCAGATTTATATATATAGAACTACACCTACTAAATTAAAATAAGAGGAAGAAAACTGAATTAGGGAACACTGAATGTTATGTTTAAAATTATCTATTAAATAATTTTTTATTATGTCATTTGAGTAATTAAGAGAATTAATCGAGTTAATTATAATTAATATTTTAAAATATTATTATCATGTAATAAATAATTTTTTAAATTTTGTGTAATAATTTGAATATAAATTTATTTAAGAGATTGATAAATTTTATCCAAATAAATTTATATTTAGCAATAAATTAATTCGTATTTTTAATTTTTTTTTAAACAAACTATTTAGTTAAAAAATTTAAGGTTTTCTTTTACAAATTTCTTTAAAAAATTTAAAATTTAAAAACTTATAGGATTTTAACAAATAAAATAAATAAGAATCAAGTCAATTTATATTATCTACAAATTTATATTAAAAAATAGTTGTGACATTTACAAAATATTGCCGAATAATTAAATATATATATATTTCATATAAATCATATTAATGGATTTTTATTTAGTAAATGGTATAAAATTTTTAAAAATTTTGACGAAATTCGCGTAAAACATTTTAGAATTTTTAAAAGTGAAAAACATGTTGATGCGTAGGAAATTGGCGATAAGCCACGTGTCTCTCAAACGATGTCGTCTGGTGATATGTGTTATACAAAGGCGTCAGAAATTGGCGACAGGTATCGTGTCGTGCTAGTAATTTTGTCTAATAATGTCAGCAAAACAGAAAGGTTCGGAATAGAGGGTGAATGGACTCTGATGAACCCTCCGATGATTAAGTCAGTAGTCTGATATTGACTTGAGAGTATTAAATTTAGTAGAGTTTTTGTATAATAATCTGACTTTATTCTTTACCTTTACGGGACATCTTTTTTATAAATGCGAGTCACACTAAGAAATAGGTGATTTTGAGAATCCGGTAATTGTCAGATTCAACAGTGGATAAATCTTATTGCCCTCTGATTTAGGGAGATTTTGGAGATTCTCTCCGAACCTTTTGAGACTTGACTGTTGGTAAAATGAAACCTTTTAGGAAGTTTCTAGAAGTATGCTACCTAAGCTGGCAGTCGTGCCTTGACTTAACTTTGACTGGCGAAGTGCCTCGCCGGGGTCCTGCCCTCCACACTGGCCTGACACGTCAGCCTACTTGGCATGTCAGCTTGTCACCTCAGCTTTCTTGTCATGTCAGTCTGGGAGTATTTTTTACTCTTCAGTGGCCCCTCATCAAAGTGGAAGGATGATCAATCTTTCGCTTCGATGTTATTCACAAAGGTGTTTGGCACTCCGTTAACTAGTAAGATGTCTAATCCGGGATTGATCCAAATTTTTCCAAGTGATTTTCGGAGTGTCATAGATTTCTCCAACTGTTACTCGAAGTATAAAAATTAAGATTAACTCATATTTATCCAAGTATGCCTCGAATTGAACTCTAAGATTGACTCGAAGTGTTTAAAACTGAGATTAACTCATATTTATCCAAGTATAACTCGAAGTATTTTAATATTATGAGATTTACTCAATTTTATCCAAGTATAACTCGAATGGAACTCCGAAATTGACTCGAAGTATTTTAATATTATGAGATTTGCTCATTTTTATCCAAGTATAACGCGAATGGAAACTCCGAGATTAACTCGAACTATTTCAATATTATCAGATTTACTCATTTTTATCCAAGTATAACTCAAATGGAACTTTGAGATTGACTCAAAGTATTTTAATATTATGAGATTTACTCATTTTTATCCAAGTATAACTCGAATGGAACTCCGAGATTGACTCGAAATGTTATGAGATTTACTCATATTTATCCAAGTATAACTCGAATGAAACTTCTAGATTGATTCGAAATGTTATGAGATATACTCATATTTATCCAAGTATAACTCAAATGAAACTCCGAGATTTACTCCAAAAATTTAAAGTTGTTTTGCCTGTGGGGCCCCAATCTGAAGTTCATGTTGCCCAAAGCATGTTATTCGCCAGTGGGGCCTCTAGCCGAGGTTCGAACTACCCAAAGCATGTTATTCTGTTTCATGACAGCAGGTATCTGAGATTGAAGTCTCTCGCTTCATACCTTGGAGATAGTTTATACTCGTATCAAAGAGTGACAATGCAGTTTAACCTTGTGTGTCTTAGAGGAACTTCATTCTTTGATTTCAAGTATGGTCAAAGGTTGAGGTTGACTCTTCGTCTTCAAAGGGAATGTTGCCCCTAGTTTTTTTATGGGCAGTGATAACAACGTTATTTGAATTGACTTTTCTGATTCTGACGCCGTCATCTGTAAATTTTCTGATACTGACGCCGTCATTTGCGAATTTTCTGATGCTGACGCTGTCATCTGCGAATTTTCTGATGCTGACGTTGTCGTCTGCGAATTTTCTGATGCTAACATCGTTGTCTGCAAATTTTCTGATGCTGACACCGTCGTCTGCGAGTTTTCTAATATTGACACCGTCGTCTACAAATTTTCTGATGCTAACGTTGTCGTCGTATGTTACTTTTCTGATGCTGATGCAGTCGTTATCTGTCATTTTTCTGATGTTGATGTCGCCGTCTTACTGGTTCGGTTCTTCCCTCTCCGGTCTAGCGAAGTCACGGGAGTTTCTACTGCTTTTTCATTCTTCCTGTACTGCGGCTCTTGGGCACTTCCTTCTGCCAAGGCTACCTTTCGAGCTACACTGAACATCTCGCCGATAGTTTCAGGTTTTCTCAACTGTAATTCGATTGTATAGCATGCGGGATCGGAATCCTCCTTCAAAGCAAGTGATCACCGTGTCACAGGTAATTCCCTCTATCTCATCGTGCGTCTTTTTTAACCGCTCTAGGTAGGATAGTAGGGTTTCTCCTTCTCTTTGTTTGATGTTGGAGAGGTCGCCTCTAGTCTTGGGAGTGGTGCCTGCGGTGCTGAACTTCTCCAGGAACAACTTCTCAAGAGTGTGCCAAGAGTCAATTGATCCAGGTGCCAGCGAAGTGAACCATGTTAAAGCCTTGTCTGACAAGGTAATGGGGAAGGCTTTGCATAGTATAGCTTCGTCGTTGGTCACTAGGCTCATAGCGGACTTATAGAGGCATACGTGCTCTTGGGGTGGGCTTTGTCCGGAGTACAGGACGAACTGCGTAATCTTCAAAGAGGGATCTGGTGCAAGACTGTGGATCCACTTCGCGAATGGTCCAAGCTCTATCGAGCGGCTCTTCTTAGGTCGGGGGCGTTGAGGGTGTTCCGGACTTCGCTCCCGGCGGTTCTTCTTAGGGCGGAGTCTCTCCCTGCACGTCCTTCCCCGAGAGTGGTTCGTCGATGGTTGGCTCTCTCCCACTTCGCTAATAGAGCGAAGTAGTCTGCGAGATGTTTTCGCTCTGCCCCTAGTATGCTTGCTTGTCACCATGCGGGATGGCTGAGGTGTGACCTCGGACGGCGGTCTCTCATCATCGATATAAGTCGGTGGTGGCAGCTCTTGGCCTTGACGATGAAATTCTGCATGGAGCCGCATTCATTGTTTCGAGAGGTCCTGCTCCTTTTGAAGTCGTTCATTCTCTTTTAACAACTCCTCAATCTCTTTTGATCGGCCAGGCTTAGTGGATCTTCTCTCGTTCAGTCGATCTCGCAGATTCGGTGCGTTATGAGGGGATTTGTGAAGTCCCAGACGCTCAATAACTGAGCGTCGCTGGAGTCGCTCGGGAACTGAAGAATGTGCTGCTCGTTGCGTTTCGTGATAAGATGTGAGAACCGTGGTATCAGGTTGATATCCACGGTCACCTGAACGTCGAGACATTTTTCTTTCAGAATGGGGAAAGCAAAAAGATGTGACTTTTACCTTTCCCGGTAACGGAACCAAACTGATGCGTCAAAAATTGGCGATAAGCCACGTGTCTCTCAAACGATGTTGTCTGATGATATCTCCTAATCTGAGGGGTCAGAAATTGGCGAAAGGTATCGTGTCGTGCTGATAATTTCGTCTAATAATGCTTGCAAAACAAAAAGGTTCGGAACATAGGGGTAAGAGACTCTGATGAACCCTCCGATGATTAAGTCAGTATTCTGATATTGACTTGAGAGTATTAAATTTAGCAGAGTTTTTGTATAATAATCTGGTCTTACTCTCTATCTTTGCGGGGTGGTGTTTTTATAGATGCGAGCCACGCTAAGAAATAAGTAAGTCGGGTGGTGTGATCCGGAGAATCTGGTAATTGACAAATTCTATAGATAAATCTGATTGCCCTTTTTAGGCTTGACTGTTGGTCAAATGAAACCTTTTAAGATGTTTCTGGATGTAGGCTACCTAAGCTGACAGTCGTGACTTGACATGACTTCGACTGACGAAGTTCCTCGTCGAGGGTCCTGCCCTCCAAGCTAGCCTGACACGTCAGCCTACTTGGCATGTCAGCTTGCCACCTCAGCTTTCTTACCATGTCAGCCTAAGAGTATTTTTTACTCTTCACATATATATATATTATATATATATATATATATATATATATATATATATTCTTTTGGGATTTAACTTGTTTAATATAAATTTATTTTACTCTTCTCATGTTGATTCTTTAAAAAAAAGTATATAAAATATTATACAGAGTTATTGTGCAAAATCAACGTTTTGAATTCGCTAAGTAGTCCCACAAATGTTGCAAATGAATTCGATTTTGTATTGTGTCACTGCATTTTACAAGGAAAACAACAATTTTGTTTCTTTACTTTTATTCTTTTTTTTAAGAAACTTTTAAATTCTACCATATTTTATATTTATGCCGTTTCATAAATAAATTACTATCAACTGTTTCTAATTTCTTTAATTACATGTTTAATCACTTATATAAACTCAAAATGGTATTATGAATTTATTATTGCTCTTGTTCTTCAAACCGAAACTGCTTAATTAAGTTTCCTCTAAAATTAATGTTACATCTCATGCATAAATAATAGTATCCTATTAAATAAATGATTAAAAAGCGTTATTATCTCTTGAAACATTGTAATGATTGAATATGTGGAAAAAAGTGTAGTTATACGTGTCAATAAAATGAGAAAGGTTTTTAATAGAGTTAGGATGAGATTGGCTAGTAAGAAGGGAAGGGGTGTGCTGCTTAGGAAGTTGGGTGTTATTTTGTCCATACTCCTAATTTATCATCTTTTCAGAATCTCATGTCATCTATGCTAATCTATCTATTTTTAGTATAGAAACAAAACAAAGGTCTCCCTCCCCCGCAATTTTATTCATTCAAATTCTAAAAAATTTACTACCAAAATCAGAGATGGTGAACTAAGATACATGTTGAATAATATAATTATTTAAATATAATAAATGGTTATAATTTAAGATATTACGAACCTCTTATAAATATCAAAAAATATATATTAATTTTTTTTTTTAATCATTAATTTCACTTAAATCAAAATTTTTAATTTTTGTGCCTTTAGTAAAATTAAATAAATTTTTTCACTTAAGTCTCCAACTTAGTATGAGAAGAAGTTGAATAAAAAAAACTAATTATGTAACCCTAAGGAACCATATGACAATTTAAAATTTAAAATAAAAATTTCTTTTTTTAAAGATCAACTCAGTTAGAATAAAGATTAATTTAAATATAAATTAGCTTAAAATATTTTTTTATAATTAAAACTCATTTAAACACATTATAATCTAAAATAAAAATAAAAATTATAATATTATGTCAGAATGGACTTGATTTTAAAATTTAAAATTAAGGGTAAGGTGAAAGAAAATAGGCCAAGAAGTTGTTAAGGAGTGGGCCCGTAATATGTGTCCGTGTGTGCATGCATTAGCTGCCTGTTTTGGTCTAGCATGGCAGTGGAGGCTATATCAACTGCCACGTTGCATACTTGACAAGTGGGATTCATGCATGGCATTGTCTATAATTGTCATTTTACCTTCTTTTTGTGTTTTTTAATATTTGATATTTTCTTGATAAGTTCGATATTTAATTATTGCAAGTATAAATGGGCCATCCTTAAAATACCTATTTCTCCTTTATTTATTTTCGTTCATGCACTGGAAACATCTAGAATTCAACCAAATGAAAGATAACACCTCACTAAAAAAAAAAAAATCATTTTTATAAGAAACAATTCTCAAAATCAAATTTTGAATTATTTATGTCTTTTTTTTATTATTGGTTTCAAATTTTTGATTTTATTTAAATAATGCTTTTTCTTATTTCATTAAATTTTATGAAAATTGGCTATGTATATCTATAAAATTTTTTTTTGGCAAATAAAAATTATCATTTTATGTTTTTTCTGTATATTCATTTAGTTTAATTTTAATTTAATGTATCTAATAAATAAATTAAAATACTTGAAAATAATGTATCTCTTTTAAGTTAAATAAATATTTTGTTTTATTAAAAAAAATACAAAATTGATTGAATATTGACTAATTTTGTCAAATAAAAAAAAAGAAAACTAAATATTCGGTTGTCTAAATTACAAAATGTAACATTTATTTATTTATCTTATTTAAGTCAACATGTTGTTTATATTATTTATGTAAAATTAATTATATTTTTAAAAAATAAAATTAGTAAGTGATCTTTGTTATTATAATACAAATCGAATTTAAATTAATTAAAATTTTAATTACATTTTAAATCATATGATATAAAATAATAATAATAAAAAAAGTCATAATGATTTTACATTTTTTATGGTAAAAAATGATAAAAAATGATTTAATGATAATAATTTTATAATGTTTATCCGTTCGAATGACAAATATTGTGATAAAGAAATGATAATAATTGGAGAGATTATGTCTATACATGAAAACTTACGAATTTTCATAGGAGATAAAAATTACTTATGATAGGATTAAAACAAATATTTAGAGTAAATGTTCTATACTATAGGGACGGATTAGAAATTTAAATTGAGGCTCAATATAAAAAAATATATGAAAGTTTAAGGACTGCTTTGACACTATTTTAGCAGAAAATTTTAATTATTTTATTTTTTTTGAAAAAATATATAATTTTGACAAATTATTAAGTTTAATTTCATTTACTTGTAATTTGTTAAGTGAGAGATTTTGACATTCTGATCAACTTTATGACATAGTTGTTGAGTATAAAACCCTCTGTAGTAGCAGAAACTTAAACAGTATCTAAGACGAGTAAACAAAAATAAAGTAATACGAGCAAAATAATAAAATAGTGACACCAGAATTTAACGTGGTTCACCCTTGAATATGGGCTACGTCCACGGGACCAACTCTGAATTAATTCTTCCACTAATAAAATATTAGTAGGATTACAAGTGCGAGACTTCTCTAGAAACTTTCTAGAGGCAAACTCCAAACGATTGAGATAAATCTAAAACAGTGGTACTATAGTGTTACAAATACTATCGCACAAAACATCATTATTTTGTCACTCCCTAAATATTTCTCTCGCTCACAAATTTTCTTGAAGCGTAAAGATGCTTCAGAAACACATTCTTTAATCTCATCAAAAACTAATGAAGATTCAGAAGAACCTTCGAAAGAAATAAAGAAAAAAAAGGAAGAAGAATGAAGAAAGTCTTTTTCTTCTCTCTCTATTTTTCGACGGAAAAGAAGCCCTCTATTTATAGGCAAAATTTTCCTATATTTTCTCAACTGAATTTACCAAGTCAAAATAATTTAAAAATAAATTATTTTTTTCTTATCATTAAGTGCCCACTATGAGGCAAGACCCACAACGATTCTCCCCCTCCCGGCTACATGGGGGGCTTCACCATTCCGACTTCTTGTCGACAGTATTCGGAATTTCCTTTTGGAAGAGTCTTCGTCAGCATATCTGATCCATTTTCTTCCGTATAGATCTTCTTGAGTTCTAACAGTTTCTTCTCTAATACATCCCTGATCCAGTGGTATCTCACGTCAATGTGCTTTGATCTGGAATGAAAGGAAGAATTCTTTCCAAGATGAATTGCACTTTGACTGTCACAGAACAGCTTGTACTTCGTCTGGTGGAAACCAAGTTCTCTCAAGAGCTTTTTCATCCATAACAACTCTTAGCATGCCTCAGTTGCTGCAATAAACTCAGCTTCAGTTGTTGAAAGTGCAACACATTTTTACAGCCTTGATTGTCATGATACAGCTCCCCCTGCAAAAGAAATTAGGTATCCTGATGTGGACTTTCTAGAGTTAACATCTCCAGCCATATCAGCATCTGTGTATCCCACTAACACAGGTTTCTCGTCTCCAAATTTCAAACACAAATTAGAGGTTCCACAAAGATACCTGAAAATCTATTTTACTGCAGCCCAATGTTCTTTCCCTGGATTTGAAAGAAATCTGCTCACAACTCCTACCGAGTGAGCAATATCTGGTCGCGTACATACCATGACATACATCAAACTTCCAACTACTGAAGCATATGGAACTTTATCCATCTGTTCCTTCTCTCTTTTTGTAGAAGGGCATTGTTTAGAACTTAGTCTAAAGTGATTCGGTAGAGGACAGCTAACCGCTTTAGCCTTGTCCAAGTTGAACCTTTAAAGTACCTTTTTAATGTACTTCTCTTGTGACAACCATAAATTCTTGGTGCTTTTGTCCCTTGTTATCCTTATACCAAGAATTAGCTTTGCTGGCCCCAAATCTTTCATAGTAAATGACTTGTTCAGTTGCTTCTTCAGGGTGTCAATCTTGGAAATGTTTTGACCAACAATCAATATGTCATCCACATAGAGCAACAAGATAATGAAATCATTATCAGCAAATTTTTGCACGAATACACATTGGTCTGAACTGGTCTTTGAGTAGCCTTGCTCCCCCATAACATACTCAAACTTCTTGTACTACTGTCTTGGCGCTTGTTTCAAGCCGTACAAACTCTTTTCTAGTTTGCAGACAAAGTCCTCTTTCCCTTTTTGTGCAAAACCTTCTGGTTGTTCCATGTATATCTCCTCCTCCAAATCACCATGAAGGAAGGCTGTCTCCACATCCATTTGCTCAACTTCCAAGTCAAGACTTGCTGCCAACCCCAGCACTGCACGAATGGATGTCATCTTCACCACCGGTGAGAAAATCTAATCAAAGTCAATCTCTTTTCTTTGATGGAAACCCTTGACAACTAGTCTGGCTTTGAATCGTGGTTGGTGACTGTGTTCCTCATGCTTTATCTTGAACACCCATTTGTTCTTCAAAGCCCTCTTACCTTTTGGTAACTTCACCAGCTCAAAAGTTTGATTCTCATGCAAGGACTTCATTTCATCTTGCATGACTTCAATCCATTTTTCCTTGTGTTCATGATCCATGACTTCATCAAAACTTTATGGTTCTCCCCCATCAGTTAGTAGCACAAAACTTTCCTTGTGTTCACTGATCTTCAGGATATCTAGTAGAACGTTGTCTGACTCTAGTAGATCTTCTCAAAATTGGAGAACCCTCCGGAGCTGGTGGTTGAACATGAACATTATCTTCAGAAATTTCTGGAACAACTCTAGTTTCTGGTTGATCATCATCTTCAACTTATCTTGGCAGTGTTGTTGAAGGAATACACTGCATGCCTATTGTAACATCATCGGCCCTGACGGCACTCTTCTACCCTTCTTTGATATCTTTGATGGTCTCATCTTCAACAAAGACTGCAATACAACTTCTGACAAGTTTCTTCTGAGTTGGATCATAGAATCTATAGCCAAGTTGGTCTTGACCATAGCCAATAAACACACACGGTCGTGTCTTGACATCAAGCTTGGACCTCTCATCCCTTGGAATGTGCACAAAGGCTTTGCAACCAAACACCCGCAAATGATCATTGGAAACATCTTTTCCCAACCATACTCTTTCTGTAGTATCAAACTGTAGATGGACACATGGTGAGCAATTTAGCACATGAACAATTGTTAGAATAGCTTCACCCCAGAACGTCTTTGATAACTTTGCATGTGAGAGTAGACATCTAACTCTCTCCATCAAGGTTCTATTCATCCTCTCAGCTAAACCATTCAATTGCGGTGTCTTCGGAGGTATTGTCTGATGTCGAATACCATTTGCTTTGCAGTAAGCATCAAATGGTCCAATATATTCTCCACCATTGTCTGTTCGGATGCATTTCAGCTTCTTTCCCGTCTGCCTCTCAACTAGAGTTAGAAAATTTTTGAAAACATCTAACACTTGTCTTTTGATTTTAGCAGGTACACCCAAGTCTTCCGAGAATGATCATCAATGAAAGTCACAAAGCATTGAGCACCACCAAGTGACTTTGACATTGGCCCACACAGATCTGAGTGTATCAGATCTAACACATTCTTTATTCTTGAAGGAAGGGAACGTTTGAAAGAAACTCTATTTTGCTTCCCTGCTAGACAGTCGCCACATTTCTTCAAGTGGACCTGATCTAATCCAGGTATCGCATTCTTCTTGACTAGACATGTCATACTTTTCTCACTCATATGACCTAGCCGCTTGTGCCATAACTCAACTGTACTGCCATTCTCCACAGCGTTCACAACATCTTGGGAGAGCTTTGCATGCATCATGTACAACTTTGAGTTTTCTTTCCTCTGGCCACCGCCAATGATCCCTTGGTGAGTTTCCATAGACCATGAATGAAGGCGTTGCAGAAACCTTCATCATCTAGCTTGCCTGTTGAAATTAGATTCAGGAACATGTATGGAACATGCCTGATATCTTTCAAGACCAGTCTCGTACCATTATCTGTCTCCAGACAAATTTCTCCAAAACTTGCAACTTTTGAGACTTTGTCATTTCCCATCTTGACAACACCAAAATGTCCAGGTGTGCAAGATGAGAAGAACTCCTTCCGTGATGTGACATGAGTGGTAGCAGCACTATCAATAATCCAATCAGTCTCATGATTTGTAAGACTGATAGACTCCTCATCGTAAAAAAAGATGTTGAACTCTTCGACAACGTTTGCATCTTCATCATCACTACTCTGGCATCCTTTGTTCTGCTGTTCTTGTTTTAACTTCCGGCATACCCTCTTGATGTGTCCTTTCTTCTTGCAGTAATGACACTCCACATTTGCATGCTTGTTTGCCTTCCCTCGACTCTTGCCCCTCGGTTTTGGACCACGAAATTGATTCCTCCCTCTGGATTCTGCAATGAGAACATCTTGTTGCGATGAGGAACATCCTTGTGATCTCCGCCTCATTTCTTCATTTAATATTCCACTCTTCACAAATACCATGCATAGTACGCCGTTTGGTGTAGAATTTGTAAGTGAAATCTTCAGAGTCTCCATGAGTCTGGCAAGGAATAGAGTACAACAAGAGCAAGTAATTCATCATCAAACTGTATGCCCATTCCTAACAACTGTTGCATAAGACCTTGAAGATTGTTCAAATGATCTGCCATTGATGCACCTTCTGGGTATTTTAGTTGTATAAGTTTTGTCAGGAGAAACAACTTGTTGTTGGCGGTTTTAGAGGAATACAAATCCTCTAACTTGTTCCACAAAGTTCGTGCATGAGTCTCGTCACATATGTGGTTGTACACGTTGTTTTCGACAAATTGTCGAATAAAATTGATGGGTTTCCGACTGATATGCTAAATAGGTGTTATTTTACCCTATATTGATTATGAGTAATTAAGGACTGGGATTGACTAATTGTCACATTTAGTCTCTATGGTGTCACTTAATCAGTCAGAACCTAAGGCATAGTACCTATCGTGTAGCTAGTCTGTTGGAAAGTATCTATGATTTTATTAAATAAATATCGTACTCCCAGGGAAGTGGTAACGGCTTAGTAGTAACTAGCCTTTTATCCTAACTCTTATCTTATGATCCAGTTATGCAATCTTCATCAATAACTTTGATGAGAGGGTGATCCATTCTCCACTAGGTTTAAGTCTAATTAAGCCTAAAAGTGTTTTATAGATAAGGTCCTGATTTTATGTTATATTGTTCCTACATGTTGATTGACCTATATTCGAGTGTTTTAGACATGTCTTGGCCTGGATTGCAACTATGTTCTGAGTCTAAAGGTGTACCACATCTGAGTCAACTAATAAACTGCCCTACCTTAATGACGGCCCTACTCACGGTTTGAGCTAAAGGCATCCATGAAAGCTCTATGTCACTTCGGGGATCATGCCGCTCGCCCTAATGCCGGCATAAAAACGCAACTCAGCCTACCTAGACTACTCTAACAAACAGGGTGTTCCGCAGGTTATTTTATCTAGTATGGCAGACACCAATACTAATTGATGCCTGTTAAACTAAACAGGTGTTGCGTTGTGTGCGTGTGTCACAATTTGTAAAGATAAAGAAAATAGAATAAATCAACGCAATCTTAACAAGTTCAAGTATACACCGGTCAACAAGTAATATATGTACCTAAGTACAAGATTATCGATCCCATAGGGACTATGTATGCCAATTACAAATGCAAATACGATTGTACAAATGGTTAAAAGAATAAAAGAATAAAGAATGATGAATCATGAATGGAGAGTGGTCTAATGCTACGGCATTTCTACTCCTAACTACAGTTAACAGTTAAAAGTCTACTGCTAAGCTACTGCTGCAGCAACTGAAATGCTGCAGCAATAGAAATGCTGCAGCAACCGAAATGCTGCAGCAACAGAAATGCTGCAGCAATTCTACCTAACTAAAATTACAGTTAAAAGTCAGCCTACTGGAAATTACCACAAGAGTACTGCAGGTAATACAATGATGCGGCATTTACGCCAAAAATGTAAGTACAAGCCAAAGATGAATCTAAGTATACAAAGCATGCTTTCAGTTCCATATCAATGCTATAGCATGTCTGGTTTCACCCAAACTACTTGATCTACTAGTCTAGATCCTCGATAACATACCGTGGACCTAGCGCAACGCTAGGCAGTGAATGTACCGCTGTTCACGCAGTTTTCAATCCACTGCCATATGATTACCGCTGTTCACGTAGTTCTCAATTATAGCGCCACATAATTCTAATGCAATCACATGAATAAACCAAGCATTACCCCATACAAGCATTAAACATAAAAACAGCAAGTAATGCTGCAGCATACTTATCATCATAGTCAAAACAGTGTATTCAACATGCTCATACTTAACTACACCACAACATCGTCAGGTTAAAGATATATATTATGCTGAAACGAATCATGGAAAACAAGAATCAACGTAATAGGAAAGATAGTCCCTAGGTCCGTAGTGACACCAATCAACGGAGTCAAGCCTAAGACGGAAAACAAATCACTCCCAAAACATTTTTAATTAACCCTTGGACCAAGAATCATGAAAGACAAGGACTAAAGTAATAGGAAAAACAGTCCCTAGGTCCTTAGTGACACCAATCAACGGAGTCAAGCCTAAGACGGAAAACATATTACTCCCAAAACATTTTTAATCAATCCTTGAATACATGTAAACATTCTCATATTACAAAGAACATTTGATTACAAAACAGTACTTGAAGAAATGGAGAGAGGATTACTCTGGATCGGAGATCACCCTACTGCCCAAATCAGTTTAATCAACGTACTGCTGCCCTTCGTTTCCTCTGCTTGATGCTGCTGCCTTTCTACTGCTCAGCTGATGAATGTTGCAGCAAGTCACCCTGCTCACTCTTAGGTTCTTCCCTCTCAAAAATTAGTCTAAAAAACTAAGAAAAAACTATCCTATTCTCAAATGGCCAAAAGCCAAAACTGAACTACTCTCTCCCGTGCCCACTGTCCATAATTCCCTTATTTTTCTTTCCAAAAATTCCAGCAAATAAAAAAATAATTTGCAGCTGTCTTTTGGAATTTTCTTGTCATCTCCCACTGAATGCTACAGCATTTGCAGCCGAATTTCTGTCTTTTTTTCCTATGATTGCTGCAGGATTTCAGCAGCATATTCCAGCTGCACATTCCAGCTACTTTCCTGAAATTCTTGTCTTTTTTTTTATGATTGCTGCAGGATTTCAGCAGCATATTGCAGCTGCTTTCCTGAAATTTTTCCACCGAATGCTGCCCCTTTTCCCCACCTACTCTCACAAAACCAGCCAGCAATTGAGAGTTGTCATCATGTGAATATATATACATACATATATATATATATATACCCACTAGGAAATATGCTTCTTCTTTTTTGTATAATGCAGCTGCCACTGCACCTTTTTTCCTGAAAATCTGCTAGAAAATTGAGAGGAATCTCATCATATGTATGTATATATATGTATATATATATATATATTGTTGGACAACAACTATCTTCTATCTTTTTGTCTACCTTGCCAACTTGTACTCCCACAAATATATATATATATATATATATATATATATATATATATATATATACATATAACAAAGATTTCAACATGTGTACCTTATATATAATATATATATATATATATATATATGTATGTATATATGTGTATAATGGATGGGACCAAAGAAATGAATACATAGGACCGAAAGTGTGCATCTTTAAATATGCCCAGCTGGATTTTTAAATGACAAATGGTGTGTGGGTGTGTATATATATATATATATATACATATAGATACGTATAGATACATATATGTAGAGATGCAAATTTTCCACACATTCTTCACTTTCCTCTCGGTCACTTTTATCCAACAATGTCAACCATCCACATTCCCTTTTTACCCTTGTCACAATAAGTCAATTCAAATAAATTCTCAAATAACAAATAATACAACTTATCCACATGTTGAGAAATTTATTCAATTAAATTGACTTTTAACAATAAATCCACATTTTTAGGTAAAAAGAGAGAAAATATCAAATCAACACATTTTTATTCCATTTTCCAAATAAAGTCAATTAATTCCCGAATAAAATGTGGTAAATTAGATGTGAATAACTCTATTATTCTAGAGTTATCACACCCCCAAACTTAGGTCATTGCTCATCCCGAGCAATGCTGCAGCAATGCAGAAGCAACCAGAAATATACATACCCACATAAAAACTTTGCTCAGCAGTTTCAGCCAAACTTGGGACCAATGATTTCAGAAAGAGAAAATTAAAAATTCGAGTAGACATAATGTTCCATCCTTAGTGAATAACCAAATATTAACTAACCCAAGTTCAAAGAATTTCCACTCCAGTGTGTGTGTGAATAGTCTTTCCTTTTTAATCTCTCATTCATAAGTCAACATATGGTAATCCTAAGGTTCATTTTGTATCCTCAAACTCAATTTATTACACCCCTCTCCACTAATGTAGCAAATTCAGTAATAAAGATCAAAGAGGTCTTAATTTGGTTGTAATGTAGGCTAGGGCTAAGGTAGGAAAAATATGGATAAAAAGTGGCTCAAAACTTAGTCCTAGTCTGCCATGATCTTCTCCCTAATGCTATCACTTCCCAAAAAAATATTTTTTAATCAAAATTCTGCAGCAATTCTACAACATTTTTATAAATTTTATTTTTATTTTTATTTTTATTTTTATTTTTTTTTCACCCAAGGAGCATAAAAATTCATACCCTATTTCAGAAATACGTGCAACATTTAACCACAATCAACATATAACATTTGACCTCAAAGAAGCATAACCCGTATTTCCTTTTTGCTCTTCTCTTTGTTCTTCTTTTCTTTCTTTTTAAAGTAACGAGGGTGCTTTCATTTTTTTTACACATGTTTTCATACACATACCCTCAATACGTAGAGCATTTATATCAGAAGTTCAAATTTTCCTTAAATACTACTAACCCCATAAAAATGATAATGTTGTAGCATTGAGCTGCGGCATTCCTATGTTCCTCCTCATAGCATTCTTAGTATACCCCCAAACTTATGTTTAACAGTGTTCATTGCAGACTAAGATCAAGTTTAGGGAAAACAAAGAATGGATACATTCAAAACATTTAGGATAAGTGGCTATTTAATAAGGGTGTCAAGAAATTAGGCTTAGGCTCAACTTGGGTTAACTAAGGAAGCAAAAATATATTAGGGTAAGCTATAAAGGCTCAAACGGTTCAAGAACATGCCTCAATCATTTCTTTAGTACCAAATCTACTAGGATTTCACCTCAAGGACTATAACAGATGAGTCTAAAAATTCTGAACCTTCATACCAAAGTGACTCTTTTTATAAACATGAAATTTCCAAGTAAGACTATGTGCAAAAGATAGGGAGTTGAAATAATTCTCACTTAGAGTCAACTAATACCTAATTATTCTGAAAGAAGGTACAAAGTCTACGAGAATGTACTTTTGTTTTAAAGATATCATCATAAATCGGGTCCCAAAAGTCTACGCTAATCCTGCTAAAACTAAGGTTCTAATGGGTAATATGAAAAATGCTGCCACATTCATGCAAACAGGTCTTCTATGCCAGATCAATCAATTTATAAGGCATCCTAAAACAGTTTTTCAGACAAGGCATCTATGCATTCAAATAGATCACTCAGAATTTCAGCACAGAGGATGTTTATGCATTTAAAAGACAGCAGGAAATTTTTTGAAAATTAGCACCATTTTTGAACTTTTTGCCCTAAAAGGACACCCTCCCCCAAACTTAAAGGGAAGCAATGTCCTCATTGCTTTAATTCAGATGGCAGGAAGAGCAATGTAACCAAACAGAACAAAACAAAACAAAAGGAGTCAAAACAAAACAAAATAAAACAAAAGACAGGTAAAGGTGTTCAAGACCTGCACAGCAGGCAATTGAAGTACAATCCCAAAAACATAAAAGTAAGGAGGGTAAGGTTAAGAACTACTCCCGTCTCGATGGGAGTGCATCAAGGGGTGATGATGACATCGTCATCCATTCTGTTGGGATCCTCCTCAAGTAGGAGTTCAGTCGGGAAACAGGGCCAAGGATTTCCAGCACGTTGTCGTTGCCGCGGCATCTGTAGAGGTCGATGCTGGAGCATCCCCCAAACTAAAATAAAAACAAAGAAAACAACAAAATAGAGAAAAAATAAAAAAAATAAAAAAAACTAACAGTGGTCGGGTACAGGGGTACCCGACACCTAATAAAACAAAAAGAACATAAATAAAAAGTAATCAGAAAGAAAGAAAAACAGGAAATAATAAATAAACAGAAAGAAAGGAAAAACATAAAATAAAGCAAAAATAAAAAGTGTTCACTTGAATTTGTCACTTGTTTTGGGTCCATTTTAATTCTTCAGCATTGACCAAAGATAGAGATGCAACGGTTTGCTCTTGGTCTCCATCTTTGTAGAGTTTGAGTCTATGCCCATTGACTTTAAATTTGATCCCCTTTTTATCCACAACCGAGACCACTCCATAAGGATAAATTTGTTCAATTGTGTATGGTCAGGTCCATCTCGATTTCAATTTGCCTGGAAATAGTCTCAATCTTGAATTAAAAATCAAAACTTGTTGTCCAACTTCAAAATTTCTTGGCTGGATGTGTTTATCATGCCACCTCTTCGTTTTTTCCTTGTATAACTTGGCATTTTCATAAGAAAATAATCTCAGCTCATCCAGTTTAGAAAGCTGCAGCATTCTCTTGTTTCCAGCAGCATTCATGTCCATGTTGAGATGCTGCAGCGCCCAGTATGCTTTGTGCTCTAGCTCAATGACAAGCTTTCCCAAAAACTAGTCTATAAGGAGACATACCTATTGAAGTCTTGAAAGTTGTCCTGTAGGCCCATAGAGCGTCATCTAACCTTCTTGACCAATCTTTTCGGTTTGGGTTAACCACCTTCTCAAGGATACCTTTGATGATTCGGTTGGACAATTCAACTTGCCCATTTGTTTGAGGATGGTATGGCAAGGCAACCCGGTGATGAACATGGTACTTGGCTAGTAAGGCTCCTAGCCATTTGTTGACAAAATGAGAACCCTCATCACTGATGATTGCTCTAGGTGTTCCAAAACGTGAGAAAATATTCTTTCGAAGGAAATTGATCACCACTTTGGAATCATTAGTGGGGAATGCTGCAGCTTCCACCCACTTAGACACATAATCTACTGCCATTAAAATGTATGAATTCCCAAAAGAAGGTGGGAAAGGTCCCATAAAATCAATACCCCATACATCAAAAAGTTCCACTTCCAAAATGTTTGTGAGAGGCATTTCGTTTCTTCTTGAGATGTTACCCACTCGTTGGCAGCGATCACACCTTGCCACAAACTCATAACAATCTTTAAATAATGAAGGCCAAAAGAAACCAGATTGTAGTACCTTTGCTGCAGTTCTTGACCCTCCAAAATGTCCTCCACATGGTGAGTTGTGACATTGAAAAATGATGTCCTCAATTTCATCATCGTCTTGAATCACTTTTTTGCATTGCTTGAACAAAAAGGGTTCCTCCCAAAAATAACTTTTGACATCATGGAGAAACTTCTTCCTTTCATGGTATGAAAAATCTGGCGGCATTGCACCACTGGCCAGAAAGTTGGCATAATCTGCATACCACGGCAGTTTCATGTCTTCTGAAATTTCCAGCAGCTGTTCATCCGGAAAATGTTCATTAATCGGGATTTGACATCCCCCTTGTTGCTCCAATCGAGACAAATGATCAGCCACTTGGTTTTCCACTCCCTTTTTGTCCTTGATTTCCACATCGAATTCTTGTAGGAGTAGAATCCATCTAATAAGCCTTGGTTTTGAGTCCTTCTTTGCAAGTAGGTATTTGATGGCAGAATGATCGGTGTAGACTATGACTTTTGTGCCCACCAAATAGGACCTGAATTTATCAAAGGCAAACACAACAGCAAGTAACTCTTTTTCAGTAACAGTGTAATTTACCTGAGCCTCCGTGAGTGTCTTGCTGGCATAATAGATGGAATGAAAAAAATTTTTATGCCGCTGCCCCAAAACAGCACCTACTGCATAGTCACTTGCATCACACATTAGCTCAAATGGTAAATTCCAGTCAGGTGCTATGATAACGGGGGCTGAAATAAGCTTTTGTTTGATTTCCTCAAATGCTGCGGCACAGCTGCATCAAAAGAAAACACATTATCTTTTTCTAATAATTGACATAAAGGCTTAGATACCTTAGAAAAGTCCTTGATGAATCTCCGGTAGAAGCCCGCATGTCCCAAGAAGCTTCGAATGTGTTTCACGGTTGTTGGGGTTGGTAGCTTTTCAATCACTTCTATCTTTGCTCGGTCTACTTCAAGACCTTTCTTTGAAATCCTGTGACCCAACACAATTCCTTCTCTAACCATAAAGTGACACTTCTCCCAATTGAGGACTAAATTGGTTTCCTCACAACGTTTAAGTACTTTGGCCAAATTTTCTAAACAATTATCAAAAGAATCCCCAAATATGGAAAAGTCATCCATAAACACTTCTAAATACTGCTCTATCATATCAGTGAAAATGGCCATCATGCAGCGGTGGAATGTTGCTGGAGCATTGCAAAGTCCGAATGGCATTCTTCTGAATGCAAATGTGCCGTAGGGACAAGTGAAGGTTGTTTTGTCTTGGTCTCCCGGTGACACAGCAATTTGGTTGTACCCTGAATAACCATCCAGAAAACAATAATACTCATGTCCAGCTAACCTGTCCAACATTTGGTCAATGAAAGGCAATGGAAAGTGGTCCTTCCTCGTGGCTTTGTTGAGTCTCCTATAATCAATGCATATGCGCCATCCCGTGACTGTTCTTGTAGGAATCAATTCGTTGTCTTCATTTGTTACCACAATGATTCCTCCTTTCTTGGGCACACATTGAATAGGACTTACCCAAGAACTGTCAGAGATGGGGTAGATGATTCCAAAATCCAGCCACTTGATGATTTGTTCCTTCACCACTTCCTTCATAATTGGATTCAATCTTCACTGCCCTTCTATGGAATTTTTGGAAGCTTCTTCCAAACTGATTTTGTGCATGCATAAGGTTGGACTTATGCCTTTAATGTCAGCTAAGGTCCAGCCCATAGCTCTCTTGTGTTGCCTTAGTACTCCAAGCAATTTCTCCTCTTGTGCAGCATCAAGGAAGGCTGAAATGATCACTGGCAGTGTTGAATCTGCCCCTAAGAACCCATACTTCAAATGATGCGGCAATTGCTTCAATTCCAGCTGTGGTGGTTCTTCAACTGAAGGTTTTGTTATCTTTAAATCTCTAGAAGACAGCTCCAAGGATTCATATTGAGCTCGAAATCTGAACCTTTGGGGGCTTCCTTCTACCCAAGCTGAATGTGCTTTGGTCTCCATATTGCCATCCTCATGCAAACTTTCCTCCATTAATGCATCCGTTACATCCTTACCTTGCTCTTCATCTTTTTCTTCCCAAGAATCACGGGTGGAAATCTGAAAACACTCCTCACCTTCATCATGGAATTTCATGGCTTTGAATACGTTGAATGTGACTTTTTCGTTCTGAAATCTCATGGTTAGCTCCCCTTTCTGCACATCAATAAGAGTCCTTCCTGTAGCTAGGAAAGGTCTTCCTAAAATAATGGGAACTTCCCTGTCTGCTTCATAATCAAGAACAATAAAGTCAGCTGGAAAAATAAACTTATCCACTCTTACCAGGACATCCTCAATTTTCCCATCGGGGTGAGCTAGAGACCTATCCGCCAATTGCAAAGTTACCGTCGTAGGTCTTACCTTTCCTATGCCCAATTGTTTGAAAACTGACATAGGCATCAAGTTGATGCTAGCACCAAGATCACACAAGGCCATACCACAATAGGATTCTCCAATAGAACAAGGAATATTGAAACTCCCCGGATCTTTCATTTTAGGGGGCAATTTATCCTGCAAAAAGAAACTACATTCTTTGGTTAGTGCAACAATTTCATATTCTCCCAACTTTCTCTTCTTTGTAAGGATATCCTTCATAAATTTGGCGTAGTTGGGCATTTGTTCGATTGCTTCTACCAATGGAATGTTGATGTGCAGCTGCTTTAAAATGTCCAAGAACTTCTTGAACTGCTCATCTTGTTTCTTTTTGGCAAACCTCTGTGGAAAAGGCATGTGTAGTTGTACTGGTTTGCTCTCTGGAATTTTGCATTGCTGCAGCATTGGAGATGCTGCAGCATTCGGCTGTTCTGAAATGCTGTTTTGCTGCAGCATTTGCGATGCTGCAGCATTCGGCTGTTATGGAATTTTTGTACTATGGCTGGACTGATATGCTAAATAGGTGTTATTTTACCCTATGTTGATTATGAGTAATTAAGGACTGAGATTGACTAATTGTCACATTTAGTCTCTATGGTGTCACTTAATCAATCAGAACCTAAGGCAGAGTACCTATCGTGTAGCTAGTCTGTTGGAAAGTATCTACGATTTCATTAAATAAATATCGTACTCCCAGGGAAGTGGTAACGGCTTAGTAGTAACTAGCCTTTTATCCTAACTCTTATCTTATGATCCAGTTATGCAATCTTCATCAATAACTTTGATGAGAGGGTGATCCATTCTCCACTAGGTTTAAGTCTAATTAAGCCTAAAAGTGTTTTATAGATAAGGTCCTGATTTTATGTTATATTGTTCCTACATGTTGATTGACCTATATTCGAGTGTTTTAGACATGTCTTGGCCTGGATTGCAACTATGTTCTGAGTCTAAAGGTGTACCACATCTGAGTCAACTAATAAACTGTACTACCTTAATGACGGCCCTACTCACGGTTTGAGCTAAAGGCATCCATGAAAGCTGTATGTCACTTCGGGGATCATGCCGCTTGCCCTAATGCCGGCATAAAAACGCAACTCATCCTACCTAGACTACTCTAACAAACAGGGTGTTCCGCAGGTTATTTTATCTAGTATGGCAGACACCAATACTAATTGATGCCTGTTAAACTAAACAGGTTATGAATAGACCGTGGTTAGGAATTGTCTATAACCCTAATTTTAGTTTAAAGAGACTACATTAGACATGCAGACATAATGAATATTAAGCACGTGGCCATTTCCGGAAAATCATAATAACTTCAACATATATAACAAATATTCATAAAAATCATAATATGACATTCAAAATCATTCTTTGGACAAACGCAATAACAACATATAAGAGAGGGACAGGGGGACTGATGCCATAAAGAAATCACCCTTTACTTAGTCTCGCCGATGGAGCGTACTGTTGTATATGTCGTATTGCTTGACCCGACTCTGCTCGCCAGAACCTTCGGAGGACGCTTCCTCAACCTAGTAGCTGGACTTTACCTTACGTCCTGGGCTTAAAGCCCAGCCCTGTGGACTGACTCTTCGAACGCCTAGAGCCCTCTTAGGATCTCCTAACGAAATCCCGGGTATTCTAGGAATCCCGGGTATTCTAGGAATACCATAAACAAACCTATCTATCGAAGCCTAAGATCTGAGACTAATTCTCTTAAACTAAGAAAAACGAAACACTAAAAAGGAAAGAAAGAAAACATATACTGAAATCTGAGTCTCTGAGTGATTTGTGTACTAGAGAATTGTACACTGGAAGTCACTGAATGACTCAGATCAAGTGGAGAGGGATGAATTCAACTGAGGAAGGCGTGAGGTATTTATAGCAGCTTTCTGGAGTGATTTTCTCTCAAAAATTCGATGTGGGATTCTGAATTCTGGTTCGGGACGCCCGTCCCGGTCTATTGACCAGGTCAGGACGGCCGTCCCGAGTCCTGGACGCATGTCCTAAACTGGGACGCCCTCCCCGAAGTCCGAACTTCTAAAAAATTGCGTTTTTACCCCGAAATTTGCCATTTTCTTCCACTTTTCACCTGACACTTCCAAAATCATAAAAACTGTGAAATTGAGTTAATAACGAACAATTAAGATCGATTTACCCTCAATTTCACCCTAAATCATGCCTAAAAACATGCTAAAAACATGATATGATTTATGCATATCAGATAACCCCACACTTAGCTTTTTGCTTGTCCTCAAGCAAAGTCTACCTGAAGTTAGTGATTCTAAATCATAGTGCAGTCACTTAAATTCCTAGTCATGTTTTTATTCCAAAAATTATTCAGACAATTCTTAACACAAGTCTGACTGGTCAGGTTGCTATGACAAGGTCTCAATTGTCTCTAGTAGATTGTTATGATCAAGCAGAAAACAACTTAACAACTAGGTTGAACTCTTTTCTTAGTCACAAGGTCTTCCTAATGTATAGTGTGTGTACTAGTCTAGACCAGATAGTCAACACAATATACTCTTGTCTTAACTATTACCGGATAACACTTCGACCATGTCGCTAGACATACTAACAATAGACAACTTTCTGAGTTCTGAGCTTTGGTGATAAGATTTTTACTTATTTAGCGTTTATTGAGTTTTTTCTTTCATAGATTTTTAGGGTATTTTGAGTCTGCTTTGAACACGTCAACTTCAACTACCCATGTAGCGAGTCCCACTCCGATGACTCCCAGACCTACACGACCTTAGGGCATCAAGCTTTAAGTTCCCCGAAGGAGTGGTGCTCGAGTAGCGAAGGCCACTGGCAGACTACCCTTATTTAATTAACTCTCTTTTTGTTTCTTTTCACTTTTAGCTCAGAGTCTCATCTAGTCACTCTAATTGTCAATACATCCACAACCGGTCTAATTTTATCTAGTTAAGTTTTGAAAAGGTAATTGGCTAAGGTCTCTAATCCAGATTAAGTTGTGCTCAGTTATCAGGAATTCCATATTCCTAATCAATAAGTTCAGAATAGTCCTCAATTGTCTCCTACTAACCATCACATTCTACATACATATCATAGACATAAGCAATGTTTAACCAATCATACTGCATTTAGAAGTCTGAAAGAATGAAAAATTTTGAAATTTTGGAAGGGTGTGAAAATATGGGGAAAACAAGCAAAATCATGCAAACATTTTCAAACCACTACAGTGTACTGTGCACTGCTACCCCACACTTAAGTCTGACACTGTCCTCAGTGTTCATGCATTTCTAATTACCCCACACTTATTTGAAAATAAGAAACAAAAACAAAACAGAAAATATTCTTACCCCACACTTACTTGAATAACTATGGGTAAGAAGGAAAATAAGGAAATAACAGAAATAACAAGAAAACATAGAGAAAACAATGTTGTTATGTCATATCAATCAATGTTACGCAGAGATTCATATTTCATACAGCCCAGACATGATCACACACATAGAACGAAAACAACAAAAGAAAAAGAAAAGGAAAGAAAAGCTAAGAACCCGGTTCGCCGTCGTTAGGTGGACCGAAGTCTGTTGGAAAGTAGACCTCGGTGTTTTTCACCAGTATGCTGATAAATCTCCTCAATCCTGCTGGTGTTCATAGCGATTCTGTCATCCATCATCATCAGCCGTCTCTCGATCCTATCCATATCTCGACTATATCGGGCTGAGAGTTCTGCCAATCCGTGCGACATATGTCGTTCGAAGGCAGTGCGTGGAACGAACATCTCGGACGGAGGTATGTGTGCTGGAACTGCTCTGGGTACCTATTCCTATCCTGGCTGCTCCGTGTGGATGGAGTAGCGCCCATTTGCATCCCGTACGACCATTCCCATGTTCCGTAGAATGGTAAGGTCTGTAGGAATGGTGGTCGGGGCAACCTGGGTCAGCTCCGAGCCCTCGATGTCCAACTCCAAGTAGTGAGCTATCCTGGTGATGAACGGCCCGAGCCCCAGACACTGTTTTCAAGTGTCCGTAGCGAAACCCCGCATGATGACCGTGATGAGTCGAGCCATCTCCACTGTAGATCCCATGTGCATGTTGGCCAAGAGGAATGTCTCCATTTGGGTGACATTCCCGAGAGCCGTCCGTCGTCCTGACAAAGTGTGTGCGATAATGGTATGTAAGTAACGAAGGGCAGGATAAATACCTGTGGCTTTCGCAAAGCCATGCTGGTTGGGAACACCCGTCATACTGATCTGAGCCCAAGCAGTGGAGACGTCTGCAGAAGTGAAGTCTCGAACTGCTGTGGTGTAGGTGGGCGTATCCAGCTCGTCTCTCTGCCAGATACCTAAGGCGATGCCGAACTCGGCCATGCTCATCGATCGATCTATTCCGCCCAAGCGGAATGTGATCTGCTCCTGATGGTACGTAAACGACGCATAGAACTCGTATACCAGCTCTAAGTATGTCGGTTCGGTGACGATGAAGACTCGATTGTATTGTAGTACGTCGAGCATGCGTCTGACTTCCTGCTCAACCTCTAGCGTCTGTATTGCTATCCAGTCAAGTGTTCTTCCAGTCAGTATGGTGCGTCCGATATACCCATGACATCTCTCCTGGTATGCTGGGCTGGAGTGAAACAACATGAAGGGATGTGCCACCGAAGTGACGGTCATGGTGGATGTGATACAGGTGAGTTTGGGAGCCATTTGGGTTGAGAGCGTTTGAGATATTTGAGAATTTAGGTAGGAAGGAAGATTCGAATTCAAATTCTGGAGGTGAATTTGAATTCGGAAGGATGGATTTTGGTTAGGGAAAGATTTTGAATTTTTGGCGGGAAATTCGAATTTTGGAGGAAAATCCAAATTTGGAAGGAAATTTAAAATTCAAATTTTGGAGGGAAATTCGAATTTTTGAACTTCGGGAAGGTTGCCAAAATTTGTAGAGAGAAGGTAGAGAGAAAATTTTTAGAGAGATGAATTTTTGGAAGTTGATTTGGGGAAAATGAGAAAAATGGAATATTTGTAGGAGGGGCGGCCTTCGGGACGCCCGTCCCGGAGGCAAGACTCCCATCCCGCTGGACGCCCTTCCCGGGTTGCTTCGGGACGCGTGCCAATTCTAAATTTTTTTTCTTTCGTAATTCTCTGCAAATCTAAGTACATCAAATATAATCATAACTTTTAACAAGTCTTCATGTTTTATCCAATCAAATTCAGAAGCTGTTAAAAACTCTGTGCAAAAATTCCTCAATCTCTTTTTCGAAAATCATGAATACCCTAATCTTATCCTAACTTAAATTCAGCAAGAATTTCAGAAAAACAAAAACTGAGTTTATGCAATTTAATTAGTAAAAATAAACTGCATTTGCAAAACCTTTGTTTTTCATAGAAATTTGAGAAATAAAATGTCTGAAGAAAAATTGTTGAATAAAATAAAGGACCCTTTAAAAAGTTTGAAAATAGAAAATAGGGGTCAATTATTTAATTTCAGTTCAAACAATTTATTTGCTGAGAATAAGAGTAAAAGAATCTTCCCTTTTTCAACGACCCTTATCTCTGATCTCACGTAGCTCTGCCTGAATGTTTTACATCTCTATGCGCATGGCTCTCATCTCATCCCTTTGCCTGCCCTGCTCACTTCGTATGTCAGCCATCTCCCGGAGTAGTTGTGCACCTTGGTTCTCCTGGAGGCTGACCGTGGCTCTGAGTCGGTCCATGTTGGTTGTGATATTTAGACTGATTTGGTCTAAATGACACAATCTGCTTGCAATTCCTTGATCCATCTCATAGATCTGTCGAGCCAAGGTGTCTATCTGCACGGACAACACTGAGTGAAAACCGTTAGTACTTCCCCCGGATGAAGGGGTGTGCTCGTTAGGTGTTGGAGTGTATGCAGGAGATGTTGGTGAGTTTTGGGTTTGGTCAAGGGGTAGTGGATTTATAGGAACTCTCCGGGCAGGAGTGTGAGCTGGAGATCTTTGAGGTTCTTCTCTAGGAGGGAAGTGATGTGCACAAATCATATACCCTTTTTAGCATGTTTTTAGACATAAATTAGGGCAATATTTGAATGTATTTGATCTTAATTGAATCAAATTGACATAAAATTGCTTAAATTTCGATTTTGGAAGTTTCAGGAGCAAATTGGACGAAAACGGCAAATTTTGGGGCAAAAATGCAATTTTTGGAAATGTTGACTTGGTCAACGGTCCGGGACGGGCGTCCCGACCCAGTCAGACCACCAGGACGGGCGTCCCGAAGCACCAGAATTTGTCCCACATCGAATTTTTTGGAATTTTTTTCACTCCAGAAAGCTGCTATAAATACCCCAGGCCTCCAGAGTTGAAATCATTCCTCTCCACTCGATCTGAGTCATTTAGTGGTGTCCAGTGTACAATTCTCTAGTACACAACTCCTCAGAGACTCGGATCTCAGTTTTTTCTTTCTAGTGTTTTGTTTTAGTTTCTGAAATAGTCTCAGATCTTAGGTTTCTATAGATAGTTCGTTTTGGTATTCATAGAATACCGGGATTTCGTTAGGAGATCCTAAGAGAGAGATAGGGTGCGTGTTCTTAGTCAGATTAGGGCAATTTGCTTAGCCCGGGATGTAAGGTAAAGCAATTGCTACTAGGTCTAAGGAGTTCTCCGAAGGCTCTGCCGAGCAGAGTAGGATCGAGCAGTCAGGAGCATACAGGAGCTGCAGCGCCGGCTGGACCTGCATAGAGTGGTGATTACTTTATGACAGTGGGTCCCCTAGACGAGGTTCTGTATGTTTACGAATTGTTTTATCTAAATATTAATTTGAATATCAGATTACGATTCTTATGAATATTTGTTTATATGTTGAAGTTGTTATGTTTTTCCGGAAATGGCCACCTGCTTAAATATTCATTATGTCTGCATGTCTATTGCCGTTCTTTTAAACTGAAATTAGGGTTATAGACAATTCCTAACCACGGTCTATTCATAACCTGTTTAGTTTAACAGGCATCATTAGTATTGGTGTCTGCCATACTAGATAAATAATCTGCGGAACACCCCGTTGGTTGAAAGTAGTCTAGGTAGGCTGAGTAGAGTGTTTGCCGGCGGTTATGAGACGAGCAGCATGATACCGAAGTGACATAGGGTACCGTTCATTGCTGACTTTAGTCCGAGCCGTGAGTAGGGCCGTTACCCTTAACGATGGGGCGGTAGCGTAGAAACTCAGATGTGGTAGCCTTTAGACACAGAACATAGTTGCAATCCAGGCCAAGACATGTCTAAAATACTCGAATATAGGTCAATCAACATATAGGAACAGTATAACATAGAATCAGGACTCATCTATAAAACACTTTTAGGATTAATTAGACTTAAACCTAGTGGAGAATGGATCACCCTCTCATCAAAGTATTTGATGAAGATTGCATAACTGGATCATAAGATAGGAGTTAGGATAAAAGGCTAGTTACTACTAAGCCGTTGCCACTTCCCTGGGAGTACGATATTTAACTTAATAAAATCGTAGATACTTTCCAACAGACTAGCTACACGATAGGTACTCTGCCTTAGGTTCTGATTGATTAAGTGACATAAATTGAATGCTAAAGTGACAGTTAGTAAGACTCAGTCCTTAATTACTCATAATCGACATAGGTAAATAAAGCCTATCTTTTAGCATACCAATCGGAACGCATCAGATTTTTGGCGCCGTTGCCGGGGAAATATCATAATGAATTTAGGATTAAAGGCCACAATTCTAGAGACTTATGATAGGTAACGGTAGTAACCTAGACCTTAGACCTACCCTTATCTTATACTAGTTAGACAATCAATTTCCGAAATATAGGGTTATCATAACTAATTGATTTTAGATAATATCTGAAATTAAGACACTTAGGATAATCAAATTTTAGAAAATTATTCTAAAACCATATTAAGGAAATCTACCTGCTTTCAATATTAAAAGAAAAAAAAAATTTTAAATCTTAAAATCCAAAAAGAATGTATTTTTCTTGCTTAATGGTAAGTTGCTCTTTTCCCTATCTCTTGCTCTTTCTTAGTTGTTTTCTTAGTTGCTCTTTTTCGAGTTTTTCTTCCTTTATTTAATTTCAAGGAAATAAAAATGGAAATGAGGATAAAATATATTTTCTTCTGAGTTATAAAATGTTGGCCTAAATTTTTATCGGGAAGAAACTTTATTTTAGAATTTTCTTAGAGTCATACCGGCTTTATTAGGACAAGTTATGAAATAATTTTTTCTTAATAGCCAGACCTTTGAATGTTCTATTGAAAAAAAGATATGGGGTATTCATTAAATCCTTTCTTTTTCTTTCCTTTGAAAATAATTACATCATAGTAGTCGTGGAACACTTTTCGAAATGGCCTGAACCACAGGCATTACCTACTAATGATGTTAAAGTCATGTGCAGATTCTAGTTGTTTTCCAGATTCAGAGTGCCGATGTCTTAGGAAGAAATGTTCAGCCTGTGTATCAAATCTGTGAAGTCTGCTAAGTACCACACTTTAGCAGGGATTGCTATGGGAATGACTGACCATTCCAAAAGAGGTAGGAGCAGGTTGCTGCAGAATGCTGCTCCAATGGGAAATGAATACAATCCCAGCTGGAGAAATCATACGGGATTTAGCTGAGGAATAATTCAGAAGCTGGAATCATTCAAAAAGACACCACCACAGCAAAACCCCTACTCGCAGAATCAATAGATGAGATATTGGCAACAATTAAAGCCAGACCAGTGCAAGCAAGTGATCTACCAAGAGGTATCAAAGGGTCGAGGGATATAGAAGAATTTGGCGTTGTATCAGGAGCATAGCATTGGAGGAGCTTGCATTCCCTGCATACCAATCAGCTGTGAGAAACTTCACCGAGGAAGTCTCAAATACTTGGGCCCAGATCTACACAACTGGAGCACCTACCACTACAGATTCGCCAAAACTTCAAGTATTTTTTCTTCCATTCGAGACTTGCATGCAATACCTTTACTAACATTGGCAGGAAGGCACACAAATCCCAAGAAATCTCATTCCTAGACACGTTCCTCCTGGACACGTTGCTATGATTGTGAGAAATCTTACAAATGATTCGAGGAAGCAGTCCGTGGGGATTGAGCCATTCCTCAAATGGATATGCCACTACCTGGAGCTCGACAATGAAGGATCGGAGCTGACGTCATCCGTTCCAATATCTAGAGCTTGCAGAGTCAAGAACACCTCAGTAATAGCACATGGCTAAGGTGAAGAGCCAATTGACAGATCAGAAAAGACCCTTCTGCTCACGACATGAAGGGAGTTTTTCTAATCCTCATATTCCTTTTATTTTATTTGTTTTGTGTTCTGTTTTGCTATCCTTCTTGTTTTGCTGCCTTATTTTCTCTCTTACCCTTAGTTAGTCAAATAAGTGTGGGGTAAGAGTTTTCTATTTTTTTTGTTCTTGTTTACAAATAAATGTGGGGTAGTTTAGATATGCATGAACACTGAGGACAGTGTCAGACTTAAGTGTGGGGTAGCAGTGCACAGTGACTGTAGTAGTTTGAGAAATTTTTGCATGATTTTGCTTGTTTTCCCTTCCCCGTATTTTCACACCCTTCCAAAATTTTTTCAAAATTTTTCATTCTTTCAGACTTCAAAATGCAGTATGATTGGTTAAACGTTGCTTATGTCCATGATATGTAGGTAGAATGTTATGGTTAGTAGGAGACAATGTGATGACTATTTTGAACCTATTGATTAGGAATAGGGAATTCCTGATAATGAGCACAACTTAGTCTGGATTAGAGACCCTCGACCAATTACCTTTTCAAACTTAACTAGATAAGATTAGACCAGTTGAGGATGTATTGACAATTAGAATGACTAGATAGATTCTGAGCTAAAAGTGAAAAGAAACAAAAGAGAGTAAATTAAATAAGGGTAGTTTGCCAGCGGCCTTCGCTACTCGAGCACCACTCCTTCGGGAACTTAAAGCCTGATGCCCTAAGGTCGTGTAGATCTGGGAGTCATCGGTGGGACTCGCTACAGTGGGTAGTTGAAGTTGACGTGTTCTAAGCAGACTCAAAATACCCGAAAGATCTATAAAGAAAAAATCAATAAAATGCTAATAATTAAAAATCTGATCACCAAGGCTCAGAACTCAGAAAGTTGTCTGTTGTTAGTATGTCTAGCGACGGGTCGAAATATTATCTGGTAGTAGTTAAGAGAGTTTTATTGTGTTGACTATCTGGTCTAGGCTAGTACACACACTACACATCAGGAAGACCTTGTGACTGAGAAAAAGTTCAACCTAGTTGTTAAGTTGTTTCCAGCTTGATTGTAACAATCTGCTAGAGACATTTGAGACCTTGTCATAGCAACCTAACCAATCAGACCTGTGTTAGAATTGTCTGAATAACTTTTGGAGTAAAACATGACTAGAAAATTTAAATGACTGCACATATGATTTAAAATCACTAACTTCAGGTAGACTTTGCTTGAGGACAAGCAAAAAGCTAAGTGTGGGTTATTTGATGTGCACAAATCATATACCCTTTTTAGCATGTTTTTAGACATAAATTAGGGCAATATTTGAATGTATTTGATCTTAATTGAATCAAATTGACATAAAATTGCTTAAATTTCGATTTTGGAAGTTTCAGGAGCAAATTGGACGAAACGGCAAATTTTGGGGCAAAAATGCAATTTTGGAAATGTTGACTTGGTCAACGGTCCGGGACGGGCGTCCCGAATTTGGGACGGGCGTCCCGACCCAGTCGACCACCAGGACGGGTCCCGAAGCACCAGAATTTGTCCCACATCGAATTTTTTGGAATTTTTCACTCCAGAAAGCCTATAAATACCCCAGGCCTCCAGGAGTTGAAATCATTCCTCTCCACTCGATCTGAGTCATTTAGTGGTGTCCATGTACAATTCTCTAGTACACACTCACTCAGAGACTCGGATCTCAGTTTTCTTTCTTATTAGTGTTTTGTTTTAGTTTCTTGAGAAATAGTCTCAGATCTTAGGTTTCTATAGATAGGTTCGTTTTTGGTATTCATAGAATACCGGGATTTCGTTAGGAGATCCTAAGAGAGAGATAGGGTGCGTGTTCTTAGTCAGTTAGGGCAATTTGCTTAAGCCCGGGATGTAAGGTAAAGCAATTGCTACTAGGTCTAAGGAGCGTTCTCCGAAGGCTCTGCCGAGCAAGTAGGATCGAGCAGTCAGGAGCATCAGGAGCTGCAGCGCCGGCTGGACCTGCATAGAGTGGTGATTACTTATGACAGTGGGTCCCTAGACGAGGTTTCTGTATGTTTACGAATTGTTTTCTCTAAATATTAATTTGAATATCAGATTACGATTCTATGAATATTTGTTTATATGTTGAAGTTGTTATGTTTTTCCGGAAATGGCCACCTGCTTAAATATTCATTATGTCTGCATGTCTATTGCCGTTCTTTAAACTGAAATTAGGTTATAGACAATTCCTAACCACGGTCTATTCATAACCTGTTTAGTTTAACAGCATCAATTAGTATTGGTGTCTGCCATACTAGATAAATAATCTGCGGAACACCCCGTTGGTTGAAAGTAGTCTAGGTAGGCTGAGTAGAGTGTTATGCCGGCGGTTATGAGACGAGCAGCATGATACCGAAGTGACATAGGGTACCGTTCATTGCTGCTGACTTTAGTCCGAGCCGTGAGTAGGGCCGTTACCCTTAACGATGGGGCGGTAGCGTAGAAACTCAGATGTGGTGCCTTTAGACAGAACACATAGTTGCAATCCAGGCCAAGACATGTCTAAAATACTCGAATATAGGTCATCAACATATAGGAACAGTATAACATAGAATCAGGACTCATCTATAAAACTTTTAGGATTAATTAGACTTAAACCTAGTGGAGAATGGATCACCCTCTCATCAAAGTATTTGATGAAGATTGCATAACTGGATCATAAGATAGGAGTTAGGATAAAAGGCTAGTTACTACTAAGCCGTTGCCACTTCCCTGGGAGTACGATATTTAACTTAATAAAATCGTAGATACTTTCCAACAGACTAGCTACACGATAGGTACTCTGCCTTAGGTTCTGATTGATTAAGTGACATAAATTGAATGCTAAAGTGACAGTTAGTAAGACTCAGTCCTTAATTACTCATAATCGACATAGGTAAATAAAGCCTATCTTTTAGCATACCAATCGGAACGCATCAGGAAGGTATCTTCAGAAGGATCTTCTTCCGTGGCACTAGGCTCACGGGCGTTCAGGAATCTTCTCACTAGGTCACTGGCATCTAGGCTTGAGTTTACTTCTACCGGTTGTGAAGGAAGGTTCCCTCGTGGTATTTCTGGTTCAGGCCTAGATGGTCCTTCTGGCTTTGTCTTCTTCGGTCCTGGAGTGTCAGGGATTTCTGTTTTCTTTGCTTGGTTAGTAGCTGCTCTTGTTCTCTTCATCTCTGAGTGCAAAGTCTGGTTAGGAATAACAAAAACAAAGATGGAAAGAAAAGTAAAATCCAAAAGCAAGAAAAATATTTTTAGGGATTTTAAATTTTTAACATTTTTTTCTTTTGTAGTTTATTTAGAAAGTAGATAAATTTCCTCAATATGGTTTTAGAATGATTTTCTAAAATTTGATTATCCTAAATGTCTTAATTTCAGATAATATCTAAAATTAGTTAGTTATGATAACCCTATATTTCGGAAAGTGATTGTCTAACTAGCATAAGATAAGTGTAGGTCTAAAGTCTAGGTTACTACCGCTACCTATCATAAGTTTCTAGAATTGTGGCCAATAATCCTAAATTTATTATGATATTTCCCCGGCAACGGCGCCAAAAATCTGATGGGTTTCCGACTGATATGCTAAATACGTGTTATTTTACCCTATGTTGATTATGAGTAATTAAGGACTGAGATTGACTAATTGTCACATTTAGTCTCTATGGTGTTACTTAATCAGTCAGAACCTAAGGCAGAGTACCTATCGTGTAGCTAGTCTGTTGGAAAGTATCTACGATTTTATTAAATAAATATCGTACTCCCAGGGAAGTGGTAACGGCTTAGTAGTAACTAGCCTTTTATCCTAACTCTTATCTTATGATCCAGTTATGCAATCTTCATCAATAACTTTGATGAGAGGGTGATCCATTCTCCACTAGGTTTAAGTCTAATTAAGTCTAAAAGTGTTTTATAGATAAGGTCCTGATTTTATGTTATATTGTTCCTACATGTTGATTGACCTATATTCGAGTGTTTTAGACATGTCTTGGCCTGGATTGCAACTATGTTCTGAGTCTAAAGGTGTACCACATCTGAGTCAACTAATAAATTGCCCTACTTAATGACAGCCCTACTCACGGTTTGAGCTAAAGGCATCCATGAAAGCTCTATGTCACTTCGGGGATCATGCCGCTTGCCCTAATGCCGGCATAAAAACGCAACTCATCCTACCTAGACTACTCTAACAAACAGGGTGTTCCGCAGGTTATTTTATCTAGTATGGCGGACACCAATACTAATTGATGCCTGTTAAACTAAACAGGTTATGAATAAACCGTGGTTAGGAATTGTCTATAACCCTAATTTTAGTTTAAAAGAGACTACATTAGACATGCAGACATAATGAATATTAAGCAGGTGGTCATTTCCGGAAAATCATAATAACTTCAACATATATAACAAATATTCATAAAAATCATAATGTGACATTCAAAATCATTCTTTGGACAAACGCAATAACAACATATAAGAGAGGGACAGGGGGACTGATGCCATAAAGAAATCACCCTTTACTTAGTCTCGCCGATGGAGCGTACTGCTGTATATGTCGTATTGCTTGACCCGACTCTGCTCGCCAGAACCTTCGGAGGACGCTTCCTCAACCTAGTAGCTGGACTTTACCTTACGTCCTGGGCTTAAAGCCCAGTCCTGTGGACTGACTCTTCGAACGCCTAGAGCCCTCTTAGGATCTCCTAACGAAATCCCGGGTATTCTAGGAATACCATAAACGAACCTATCTATCGAAGCCTAAGATCTGAGACTAATTCTCATAAACTAAGAAAAACGAAACACTAAAAAGGAAAGAAAGAAAACATATACTGAAATCTGAGTCTCTGAGTGATTTGTGTACTAGAGAATTGTACACTAGAAGTCACTGAATGGCTCAGATCAAGTGGAGAGGGATGAATTCAACTGAGGAAGGCATGGGGTATTTATAGCAGCTTTCTGGAGTGATTTTCTCTCAAAAATTCGATGTGGGATTCTGAATTCTGGTTCGGGACGCCCGTCCCGGTCTGTTGACCAGGTCAGGACGGCCGTCCTGAACCGGGACGCCCTCCCCGAAGTCCGAACTTCTGAAAATTTGGGTTTTTACCCCGAAATTTACCATTTTCTTCCAGTTTTCACCTGACACTTCCAAAATCATAAAAACTGTGAAATTGAGTTAATAACGAACACTTAAGATCGATTTACCCTCAATTTCACCCTAAATCATGCCTAAAAACATGCTAAAAACGTGATATGATTTACGCATATAAAAAATCATATACTTGTTCGTGCTCGAACGCCCACTCCTCGTCTGTCTTACCATCTAATTTGGCAGTAGCAAACACAGGTAAATGCATCTTCGTCACAAATAGGAGATCCTTCATTTTGTTTCTCCATATGTGGTAGTTTGTGTCATTCAAACTTATCATCTTGCTCGTCTTCGCCTCCCTGATTGTTTTAACACTTTTAAATAGTAAATATGAATTTACCAAATTAAAGTATTATTGAACCAAAAAAAGGCAACCTTTTCTGATGTGGAGGATCAACTAAAGCTGCAGCCACACCACAGAGCATACTCAGAAATGCCAATTAGCCTCTCATACCAGTTGTTGGGTATAAAACCCTCTGTCGCAGCGAAAACTTAAACAGTATCTGAGACGGGTAAACAAAAATAAAGTAATAGGAGCAGAATAATAAAATAGTGACACCAGAATTTAACGTGGTTCACCCTTGAATATGGGTTACGTCCACGGGACCAACTCCGAATTAATTCTTCAATTAATAAAATATTAATAAGCTTACAAGTGAGAGACTTCCCTAGAAACTTTCTAGAGGCAAACTCCGAACGACTGACATAAATCCAAAACAGTAATACTATAGTGTTACAAACACTATCACACAAAATATCACTATTTTGTCACTGCCCAGATATTTCTCTCTCTAACAAATTTTCTTGAAGCGTAAAGATGCTTTAGAAATACATTCTCTAATCTCACCAAAAATTAATGAAGATTCAAAAGAACCTTCAAAAGAAATAAAGAAAAGAAAAGAAAGAAAAATGAAGAAAGTCTTTTTCTTCTCTCTCTATTTTGGGACAGAAAAAAAGCCCTTTGTTTATAAGCAAAACTTTTTTACATTTTTTCAACTGAATTTACCAAGTCAAAATAATTTAAAAATAAATTTTTTTTTCTTATCATTAGGTGCCCCTATGAGGCAGAACCCACAACAATAATTTCAACTGAAGAAGAAATTGCAACTTTTTATGCCATAAGAAAATTAAAGTTAGGGCATTATGGAGGAAAGAAAATAAAAATATATGTTCACTTTAAAAAAGAAAAAGAAAAAGAAAAAGAAAAAGAAAAAGAAAAAGAAAAGAAACATGGTTGAAACTGAGGAAAGAGTTACTGGAACATAACGACAATGCAAGAAATGTCATCCCTGCTTTTCCTTGACAGAGCTTCCATTGTTAACTGTTCTGCTGCTAACTTAGCATCTTTTATGTTCTTGATCAAATCCACTGCTTCTTGGTTTGACATCACCTAAGTCCAACAAATTTATCATAAACCATCGTCTCCCATATAATTATGATCCAATGAATTCAGTTTGAAAACTCACCTTCCATAATCCATCACTGCCTAAAATGATGAATTCTACATCATTATCAATCATCTCTACTCTTACATCTGGTTCTGAACTAAGATGTCTTTTTAAGCTTTTGTCACCAAAAGCTCTAGCCACTGCTAACTGCCCATCAACTCGAGGAACGTCCCCTATTTATTAAAATTACGAATCATTAGTCGAAAAATAGTTATACTAATATATATACATATATATATATATATATATATATATATATATACACTAATGTACTAAAGTTTTACCAGGAAGGTTTGATACAAAGCCACCTTTGCTCTCAATCATTTCCTTCTCTTTGCTTGGCTCGTGATCCACGGATAGCTGCTTGGAAACTCCTTTCCTGCATAAAACAGCTCGAGAATCTCCCACGTTTGCAACTACAAGTTTTTCACCATTGATCAGAATTGCAGTGACTGCAGTTGAACCTCCTTTACCAAGCTTGATGGATTGTTCCAATATGTCATTATCAGTTGTATGATAAGCTTTTCTTATGGCTTTCTCCGTATCCGTCCAAAACTCTGGCTGTATTAGTTCAAAGTGTGACATTAATGAGAAAGTAGTTCAAGAATTATGGCAGAAGGGAAACCATTTTGACATACCTCTTTTAGAATGTTATCAAACAAATGGGTTTGCAGGTAGCTTGCAACATCATGTCCCATATGCCCATCAAATATTGCAAATAAACCCAACTCATTATCACCCAATTTCTTCAAGTGAGAAACCAAATAATCTTCCATGGCATGATTTGACTTCCCCTTAACCAGGTGATGGCCATGACTTATGTGCTTTGGCATCTTTCCCTTCTCTTTACTAGCATCAGGTGATAATGGTGTTTTAAAACATGCTTTTTCCTGAAACACATTTTATAGCAAACAGTGACACAGTCACCCTGATCTGCTGTCTCCAAAGAAAAGCAGAAAAGAGAAAATTGAAATTATGGATTCAGGAATATTTCTCTCCCCATTTTCCAATACATGCCGAAACATAAATGAAGTAAAATGGGATGGAGCAGCAATTATATAGCCAATGTGCTTCAAACTGTTAACATGGCAGAGAAAATTTTATAACAGAACCACTTAAATAGTAGAGTTCTGGACTTTCGAGCACAAGGAAGACAGATTGGGAAACCATGGCAGAGACTAAATTACTTAGCTAGTTAGTTAAATTAGGGAACTTGCACGAATCAGAAAACAAGCTTCCTTCATACATTTCAAGGCTAAGAATCCAGCCCTCTTTCAGTAACACAGTTAAATCTTAACATCACCATTGAAGAAGATACAAGAGTTAGCCAGAGAAAATCTCACCAATTGGACAACTCAAAAAAGCCAAATTAGAACAAATCCCACTCTCTTACCAGACATTGAAGTCATTGATTATTAGTTAAAAGTCTGAGAAAAGAAAAAGGGCAAGAAAATGAGGGTATTATCTCAAGTCAATCAATCACAAGTATTTCCAAATCTAAAACATGGGTCTAGAAATCAGTAAAAAATTAAGTTTCTCCATCTCCAGCACTGGATAATTTTGGAAATCTTACGTTCACCTACTCTGTGTATCATACTACAGTGAAAATAATGATCCCAAAAGCTCATCAAATCTGTACCTATTCCAAATACTTCCTGAATCCCATAAACTCCAAAATTCCTCTCTCTCAGTAATATATATATATCATATCAGTAATAGTTAGAAAAGACAAACTTGAAATTCATTAGCACATGGCTATTATTTACTAAAGAAAGAAGCAGTTGACAAAATGAAAACTTGGGACCATCTACCATGGATTCAATCATTCAAAAGAAAAACAGAAGGAGTAAACCCAAAAATAAATAAATAAACAAAAATACACATTCAAAAGCAATATTATGAATCAAGATTGAAGAAGCAGCAGAACAAACCTTCATCTTATGAAGAATATCTTTTCCTGTCATATCTGTTACTTCCCTTGCTCTTTTCCCTCCACTAAATCTATACAAGGAACTAACAAAAGCTAGTGCAGCCACAAAATCTACACAAAAACATCCAAGAAATGGAATGTTTATAGTGTAAAAAAGAAACCACAGAGATTATGCTTGAAGATTACAAAAGAAGGATTTTTCTTTTTTAAACTGTATATATAAAAGGGTAGTTCTGAAATGAAAGGATAGGTTGACTCACAAGGGTAGGAGGGCATGTGATGATGTCAACCATTTGCAGCAGCAGCTGCTGACTTGTACTTTGCAGCAGTATTTAATGTTTAAAGCCGCGTTTGGGTTCAAAGTTTTTCTTTCTTTTTAAATCTTTTGGTGTCACTTTCTCTTTTCAATTTGTTTTTGCTTCTTTTTTATTTTCGTGGCCCATTTTTCTTTTAAAAGCAAACGCGTCTTCTGTTACCACTTGGCATTTCTTCTATGAATGTCGTACATTTTTAATTATTTCTATATATATATATATATATATATATATATAAAATCAAAATCTTATGTCCAGTACATATTACCTTAAGCTGGACTTCTACTTTTTGTTTTTTTTATTCCACTTTTTTTAAATCTTGTCAATCGTCTCATTTATTTTAAAATATTTATTAATAATTTAAATTAATAAGATTATAAGTAATGTATCATTTTAGATATTCTTATTACATTAAAACAACTAATCCAAAAGGAAAGAATTGAACAAAAGAAAGAAATAATTTTTTTTATTGTTTCGATTGATTCATCGTTAATAAGTTTTTTTTTCTTTTTTTCAAAATTAATAAGGTATGAAGTTCATTTAAACATATATCATTTAAATAAATGAATTTAAGAATAATAATACAAAAAATGAATTAGATTATAATTAGAATAATGATAATATTAGATAATACTAGAATGAAAAGCCTACTTTGCTAGGCGAATGCACACAAGAGTTACAATTTTATGGGGGAAGAGTTCAAAAACCAAAATAGATGTGAGGCTAAGAACCTTTTGCCTTTTTGTCTTGCTCTCCATTCAATGCATAGCCAGGATAACATTTTGTGTCTTTTTTTTAAAATTTTTTTTGTCTAGATTGAGTTCAGTAGCGATTGTGAATGCTTGAATGACAGCTTCGGCTTTGGCACAGAAGGGGTTTTCAAAGCTGAAGTAGTTAATCTAAATACCCAGAAGAAGGAAGGCCATCTAAGTTCCGAAGTACAACACCGGTAGATGTTTTCCCATCTTGAAAAGTAGCGTCAAAGTTTATCTTCAATTCTCCCAAAAGTAGGGGTTGCCAACAATCAAATATGTTTACCCCGAGTTGGTTCTTTTTCTTCTGTTTTTGTCGTGCAATTCTCCAGTATCACATGTAAGAACTATTTGTGGTGCTTGAAATTTTGTTCCAATTTGATCTGGTAGTCCCTTTCCATATCATATTTCTTTCCATCCATAGTTGTTCAAAGATGTAGCTAAGAATTGGATCAGTTTGAGTTTGTCACATGCATGTACTGGTAGATCATTGTTCTGGTCTAGTGTTGGGGTCCAACCTGTGTGGGTCCAGCCCGCTCAACTATTTTTTTAGTGGAGGACACAATTTGTTTTTGGGACTTTCTTTTGGTGGACAAAAAAAAAAAGAGAGAGAGAGAGAGTGGAAGGGGCACTGCTGTTTTTCTGGACAGCTTACTGGAACTTAATCAACCCCGGAGATCCGACCGTTGGATTGAGCTGAAATTTTCAAAGATTGTTCCCAACACATAGGACTTCAATCTGTTCAACTTTCACATCAATCAGAGCTACGGATCTTCTATTATCATAGCTGGTGCAGCCTAAGATTTTGTGGTGATATTTCAAATTTTTCTTTCTCTATGGTTGATGGCTCTTATGTATGTTATTGTTGGTGGGCTGTGATACCCTTGTAAACTGGTTTGGGTATTTTTACCCTCAATTTACATAATAAGAGAAGAAGAGGGCGGACTCCCTATAAATCCCGTGGTTTTTATCCTTCACATCGAAGGAATTTTCCACGTATAAAATCGTGTGTTGTTTGCATCTTTATTTTCATCTTTGGTTGTGGTTTGTTGCTCGATGTGCTGCTGTTTTTATTGGTGATTATCTTGGTATATTGTTTGTGGTGAATTGGGTCAAGTGTGTTTGGTTGGTTGTCTTGAATTTGATCCTTGTAGGTGTTGTATCCTACTTGTTGTTTCCTCCCCTCACATTTGGTATCAGAGCATTGGTATTGGTTTATACTGTAGATATGGAGTCTGGAAATAATTCTATGGTTAAATTAACATCAACCAATTATTCTATTTGGCGTCCTATGATGGAAGATTTGTTGTATTGTAAAGATTTGTTCGACCCAATTGATGTGGATAAAACCAAGAAGGATGATATGCCCACTAAACCTGAGAAGATGACAGATAGAGAATGGGAAAAGCTGAAGAGAAAGACCTTGGGGACTATCAGACAGTGGATTGATATTAGCATATTCAATCATGTATCCCAAGAGACTGAGCCACTCGAGTTGTGGAGAAAATTGGAGGGTCTTTATGAGAGAAAGACTGCTCATAACAAGGCCTCGTTGATTAAGAGGCTTGTTAGTCTCAAGTTGAAGCCATAGAAGTCTGTTTCTGAGCATCTTAGTGACTTTCAAGATATCATTAACAAGTTGAATGTGATGAAAATTGTTTTTGATGATGATTTGCAGGTTTTATTCTTATTGAGTTCTTTGCCAGATAGTTGGGAAACCTTGGTTGTGTCTATCAGCAACTCAGCTCCAGATGGTGTGCTTTCATTGGATGTCATTAAAGAGAGCATGTTCAATAAAGAGCTTAGAAGAAAGGAGATGGGTGTTGATATTTCACAGGCACTTGTGGTAGAGAATAGAGGAAGAAGCAAAAGTAGAGGTCCCAAGGGGCGTGGCAAGTCAAAGTAGAGGTCCAAGTCCAAGGATGGGAGAGAGCCCATGATATGTCACTATTGTAGCAAACCTGGCCATATTCAAAGGTTTTGTTATAAGATGAAAAGAGACTAGCAAAAGAAGAAAAATGATCATCTCAAAGAGGGTGATGACAAGAATACAGCAGCGACAGCTTCTACTCCAGATGACAGTATTTCTTTGATTTGTACTGCAGGTGATTGTTGTCATGTTGATAATTCTGATGCTGAATGGCTTGTTGATACAGGGGCTTCTTATCATTGTGTTCCTCATAAGGAATACTTTATTAACTATTGAGCTGGAGATTTTGGTAGTGTGAAGATGGGAAACCAGAGTTCAGCAAGTATTGTTGGAATTGGAGATATTCGAGTTCAAACCAATGTTGGGTGCTATATGACTTTGAGAGATGTTCGCCACATTCCAGATTTATGCCTCAATTTATTGTCTGCTAATGTACTTGATCAAGAAGGCTACATGCATACTTTTGGTGAGGGTAAATGGAAATTGTCTAAGGGTTCTTTGACTGTTGCTCGTGGCAAGCTTTGTTGCACCTTGTATAAGACACACTTGAAAGTGTGTACTAATGAGTTGAATGCTGTTGAGGAGAAAACTTCTCCTAACTTATGGCATCGAAGATTGGACCATGTTAGTGAGAAGGGTATAAAGCTGTTGGCTGGTAAGTCTCTTATTCCTGCTGATGTTACTATTTCTCTTGACCCATGTGATCATTGTTTAGCAGGAAAGCAGCATAGAGTTTCTTTTCCGAGGAGATCCATGAGAAAGAAATTGAAGCTAGAGTTGGTTTACTCTGATGTGTGTGGTCCTATTGAGGCGGAATCACTTGGTGGTAACAAATACTTTGTTACTTTTATTGATGATGCTACTCGAAGAACTTGGGTTTATATGTTGAAGCACAAAAGCGATGTGTTTGGTATCTTTCAGAAATTTCATGCCACGGTGGAAAGGGAGACAAATTGCAAATTGAAGTGTCTTCGAACTGATAATGGAGGTGAATACACTTCAAATGAGTTTAAAGCATATTGTTCAAGATATGGAATTCGGCATGAAAGAACAGAACCTGGTACCCCACAGCACAATGGTGTTGCCGAGAGGATGAACAAAACTATTGTTGAGAAAGTGAGATGTATGCTTAGGATGTCCAATCTTCCTAAGTCATTTTGGGGAGAAGCAGTTGGAACCACTGTGTACTTGATAAATAGAGCACCATCAGTTCCTTTGGAGTTTGATCTTTCTGAGAGAGTATGGTTTGGGAGAGATCTTTCTTATTCCCATTTGAAGGTGTTTGGATGCAAGGCCTTCATGCATGTACCGAAGGAACAGAGATTGAAGCTTGATTTCAAGACTTCTCCTTGTGTATTTGTTGGATATGGTGATGAAGAGTTTGGTTACAAGCTTTATGATCCAGCAAAGAAAAGAGTTGTGAGGAGTAGAGATGTTGTATTTTACAAGCACGAGATGGGTTTTCATCTCTTAGGTGCTGGTAATACATATTATACTAATTTATCTCATGGTGCTACTGATATGTCTCATATTTCTGTTCTAGATGTTCAACAAACAGGTGATGCTCCCGATGATGGTCATGAATCTACTCATGAACATGACCATATTGAAGAGGTACAACCAGAGATTGTGCCACAACCTGATGATGAAGCTGTTGAAATTGAAAGTGGAGAGTCTTCTAATCAGGGGGAGCAAATCAGCCCACAGGTGGAAGAGCCAACATTGAGAAGGTCAACCCGAGTTCGACAACCTTCAAGACTTTATCCAAGTTCAGAGTATATCCTAATCACTGATGAGGGGGAGCCTGAAAGCCTTAAAGAGGTCTTGTCACATCCAGACAAAGACCATTGGCTGAAGGCTATGCAAGAGGAGATGGATTCTTTGAAGAAGAATGAAACCTATGACTTGGTGAAGTGTCCAAAAGGGAAGAAAGTCTTGAAGAGCAGGTGGTTGTTCAAGAACAAGAAAGATGGCCAGAAGCTAGTGAGACGGAAGGCAAGACTGGTGGTGAAGGGATGCCATCAGAAGAAAGGCATCGACTACGATGAGATTTTTGCACCAGTGGTGAAGATGACTTCCATTCGCATGATTTTGGGACTAGCGACTTGTTTAGATCTTGAGCTTGAACAACTTGATGTAAAAACTGCATTTTTACATGGTGATTTGGATGATGAAATTTACATGGAGCAGCCGGAAGGATTTAAAGTCAAAGGAAAAGAGAATTTTGTTTGCAAGTTGAAAAAAAGTCTTTATGGGCTCAAGCAAGCACCAAGGCAATGGTACCGCAAGTTTGATTCCTTCATGAGTGGTAATGGGTACAGACATACTACTGCAGATCCTTGTGTGTATTTTAGAAAGTTTTCTGATGATAACTTCATTATTCTTTGTTTGTATGTTGATGATATGTTGATAGTGGGACAAGAAGTTGAGATGATTCGCAGGTTGAAAGTGGATATGTCAAAGTCCTTTGAAATGAAAGATTTGGGTCCTGCGAAGCAAATTCTTGGCGTGGAAATTATTCGTGATAGAAAAGCTAGTAAGCTTTGGCTATCACGAGAGAGAGAGAGAGAGAGAGAGTGGAAGGGGCACTGCTGTTTTTCTGGATAGCTTGCCCGAACTTGATCATCCCCGGAGATCCGACCGTTAGATTGACCTGAAATTTTCAGATGTTGTTCCCAACACATAGTACTTCAATTTTCACGTCAATCAGGGCTACGGATCTTCTGTTATCGCAGTTGGTGCAGCCTACAATTTTGTGGTGATATTTCAATTTTTTCTTTCTCTATTGTTGATGGCTCTTATGTATGTTATTGTTGGTGGGCTGTGATACCCTTGTAAACTGGTTTGGGTGTTTTTACCCTCAATTTGCATAATAAGAGAAGAAGAGGGCGAACTCCCTATAAGTCCCGTGGTTTTGAAAGTGTGGTTGAAAGCCTCCTTGATAAAGCCTCCATGCAAAAATACGTATTATTCAAATATAAATTTTAATCCACTATCATATAATAATATTAATTTTTATTAAATCCAAATAATAATTAATTAAATAAAATTATGAGTTGAAATATATATATACTTACCGCTCTATTTTGAAGAAGGCCAAAGAAGCTAATCATATAGAAACAAATATATATTAGGAAAAATAACAAAGAAAAATTAATATTACTTTTTTCCTTGAATAGAAAACAAAAAAGGATTCTTATAAAAAATATGAAGGGTAGGGTATAGAATATTCACTGTTATCCAATGCCTTAAGGTACATATGATATTCCTTATCCTCTAAATGTCCCAAAAACATTTCTAACCCTTTTATCCATATTCACCGACATGTGTTTAGGGAGTAGGATCACCTGCATAACAAAGGAAGGAATGACATTTGCCACAACCTTAGCTAAAACTTATCTGCATGCCATAGAAAGAGTCTTCTATTTCCATCCTGCCAATTTATTAGCCAACTTTTCCATTACTTCTTTGTAAGGCTCGAATTTGTTCTTCCCTTGACAGAACAGGTGCCCTAGGTACTTGCTCTTATGTGGGCATTCCTGAATGCCCATGAGCCTTGAGATTTCTCCTCTTTGTTGTGTACAGATATTACTACTAAGACTTATTTCAATTTATATCCTACCATGTCCAACTGTAGTAAGTTGAGGTTCTAAAAGTCCTCGGGGAACTGAAGGTCACTTGAGCAGAATAGGTTTGAGTAGCAGTCTTGAAAAATTGACCAATATCTAGTCTATGGCTGATCCAAACATTGTTAGTTGACAAAATGGAGTCAATGAAATTACACCTTCTATGTATGATGGTAGTGAGGTGGAAAAAAAGGGATATTTGCATCTCCTTCTTCAATCCACTTAGCCTTGGACTTATCTCTCCATATGGACTCCTCCCTCTTTTATAATTCATCAAGCTCGTTTTATAGGAAAGAGTATGCTCCGATCTTGAGTCTGAGCTTGCAGTTCATGTATGGAATTCTTGATATTCTTGATGCACTAGTGGACATTTCCAAACACTTTCCTATTCCATTCATTAAGTGCAATTTTTGTTGTCTATATTCTGGATAGGAAAGGCTGATGTCTGTTCCAAGCTTTCTTAATGATAGGAGCAGTATCAAGGTGTTTAGTCCACATAGATTCAAATTTGAAAAGCCTAGGTAGATTTAGTGTGTGGGGATTTGTGTGTAGCAGTAATGACTTGTGGTCTGATTGCAGGACAATTAAGTGGGTAATTCTAGCTTCGAGAAATATGAGTTTCCAAGTTGTATTAGCAATGGCCCGTCTAGCATTTCTCGTATGTTTGCCTAGCCTTCTCTCTTGTTGTTTCAAGAATATGCATGCCCAACAAATCCCAAGTCAATAAGGCCATGTGTATCCATAATTTTCCTGAGTCCCCCACTCTTTGATGAGGCCACTGCTTTACCTCCTATCTTTTCCACACTGTTGAGGACGAAATTAAAACCACCTATCAGGCACCAAAGCTCATTGTATGAGGAGCCAATTGTGTCCAGATCGGACCAAAAGAGTTGGTGAGGAGATGGTAGTAGGGGTCTATATATACAGGTGAGCTGCCATGGTTGAGTACTTTCTTTGAGAAGAATAATACAATTAATAGAGGAATAGGAGCTATAACTTTGATATTAATATCTAGTAGGAACAAACTAGATGAAAAGACAATAACATATACTATACACATATGTGAATTATTTCGATATTTTATGGTTATAATAGACGTATCCAGTAGATAGTTTCATGTAAGCTTATTATCAACTTGCAACCTAACATTTGCGAAATTGCTTTCTCAAAATATTAAATTACCAGCATAATGTTTAGATTATACAATTAAATCAATATGTTTGGATAATGCTGGTGAATTCTTAATTATTGTAAGTCTATTGAGAAAAGTGTTGAACATCCTGTATCTCATGTTCATACACAAAATTGGTTAGCTGAATCTTTTATTAAAAAACTTCAATTGATAGCTAGACTTATACTTATGAGAACTAAACTGTCCATTTCGACTTGGGGTCATGTAATTCTACATGTTATAACACTTCTATGTATTAGACCAAGTTATCATAAATATTCTCCATTACAATTAGCTTATGGTCGGGACCCAAATATTTCTCATTTTAGAATTTTTCGGATGTGCGGTATATATTCCTATTGCTCCACCACAAGAGATTGGGAATATATTTTGGTTTTAATTCTTCTTCTATCATAAGATATCTTGAACCTATGACGGAAGATCTTTTTATGCCTCGATTTGTTGATTGTCATTTTGATAAATCATTTTTCCTGGGATTAAGGGGAGAAAAAGAAAAATAACTTGGTGAAAATATTACATGAAATTCTTTGCAACATCCTGATACTTGTACAAATCAATGTGAATTTGAAGTTCAAAAGATAATACATTTACAAAATATAGCAAATCAATTGATAGATACATTTACCGACCCAAAGAGAGTGACTTAATCACATATATTAGCTGAAAATGCTCCTTTACAGATTGATGTCTCACAATGACAATTTGTAAATTAAATAGTAATCAGTCAATAGCACGCCAGAAGGGTGGTAGACCAATTGATTCAAAAGATAAAAATTTCTGTAAAAAGAAGGGAGCAAAGGTTAATAATGAACCCTGGCTTATACTCCAGAAGAGTTAAGAGAAATAATAAATAAAATAATTTTAGAAGAAGTTCATGTACATAAAGATATTGAAAATACCAAAAAAATAGATAACGATGAGATCTCAATAAATTAAATCTCAACAGTGAAACAATTGAACCAAGAAGAAACAACTATCGATAATGTTTTTATATATAATGTAGCATTAGCTATTATAAATGAAAATGATTAAAATGAGCCTACATTTGTTGATTAATTTCGACGTAGAAGTGATTGTGTGAAATGAAAAGATGCAATTCAAGCAAAAATTAAACTCACTTGCAAAATTTGAGGTTTTTGGGCCCATAGCCCAGAATTTTGAAGATGTCAAACCTGTGGAGTACAAATGGGTATTTGTGCGGAAAAACATTGAAAAAAATAAAATTGTGAGGTATAAAGCACATCTTGTTGCACAAGGTTTTTTCTCAAATACCAAGAATTGACTATGAGGCTACTTATTCTCTAGTGATGGATGCAGTTACTTTTCGTTATCTCATTAATCTCACAGCTAATGAGAAACTTGATATGCATCTTATGGATGTAGTGATATGGCTTACTTGATAGTGATATCTATATGAAAATCCCTGAAGAATTTAAAATGTCTGAAGTATATAAATCATATTCTTGAGATTTATATTCAATAAAATTATAAAAATCTTTTTATAGCTTAAAACTTAATCGCCTATATACTCTTATTATAAGAGAAAAATAAAAACTAAATTTCAATGTTGATTAGATAGAGACACATGTAATATATATATATTATATATATATATATATATATATATATATTATATTTATGTAACTACCAAAAATATAAATATATGTGCATACCCACACAAAAAGGCATACATACTATATTTAGGAGAGGGTATATACTACGTTAATTTTTTCCACCAAAGACGCTCCAGAGACAACATTACGCTTTGTATATCCATGCAAAAATACTTATTATTCAAATACAAATTTTAATTCACTATCATATAAAAAATATTATGTTTTATTAAATCCAAATAATAATGAATTAAATAAAATAATGAGTCGAAAAAAAAAATATATATATATATATATAATTACCACTTTTATTTTGAGGAAGACCACCAAGTTGATCATATAGAAATAAATATATATTAGGAAAAATAACAAAGAAAAATTAATATTACTTTTCTCCTTGAATAGAAATCAAAACAAGGATTCTTATAAAAAATACGAAGGGTAGGGTATAGAATATTCACTGTTCTCGGATGCCTTAAAGTACATATGAGTTCCTTATCCTCTGAATGTCCCCAAACAAAATCTCTGACCCTTTTATCTATGATGTGCATCAATCATATCATTTTTTAACATGTTTTAAATACAAATTAGAACAAAATTGGAGATAAATCATTCTTAATTGACTATTATTAATACAATTTTACAGTTTTTGTGATTTTGGATGTTTCAGGTAAAATATACAAGAAATTGGCAAATATTGGGGCAAAAATATTGGATCAGGACGGGCGTCCCCACCCGGTCAAAGCACCTGGACGGGCGTCTCGGACCCGGTCAATAGATCAGGATGGGCGTCCCGAGCCCCTAAACAGTATCCCACATCAATTTCTGCATAAAAAATTACTCAGCTTACCTGCTATAAATACCCAAGGCCTTCCTCAGTTGAAATCATCCCTCTCTACTTGATCTCAGGTGTTTCTTTCAAGTAGTTTAGCATACGAGAGTTTCTCGTTTTCTTTGCTTTCTGAGAGTCTGTCTCAGAATCTTAGAATACGACTAGATAGGGTTCGTTTTTTGTATTCATAGAATACCCGAGATTTCGTAAGGAGATCCTAAGAGGGCATTAGGTGAGCGAAGAGCTAGTCAACAGGGCTTTGCCTAAGCCCGGGACGTAAGGTAAAGCAATAGCTGCTAGGCTAAGGAGGCGTTCTCCGAAGGTTCTGTCGAGCAGAATTGGGTTAAACAGTCTAGAATATACCAGTAGTTGCTCCATCAGCAGACCTGATAAAGGGTGAATACTTTATGGTTGTGGTCCCCTTGTTCCTCTCTCTATATTATGTACTGTGTTTGTCTAAAAATCTATTTGAATATTAAATTATGATGTTATGAATATGTGTTTTGCATGCTGAAGTTATTTACATTTTTCTGGAAAGGTCACCAGCTTAATTATCATTATGACTGCATGTCCACTTGCTCTTTTAAATTAGATGAACGGTTATAGACAATTCCTAACCACGGTCTAATCATAACCTGTCTAGTTTAACATGCCTTAATTTAGGGCTTTGTGTGAGGATGGAAGCATTAAGGTCTGCAATATTAGATAAAATAACCTATATATCACCATGTTTGTTAGAGTAGTCTAATGAGGTTGAGTTCGTGTGTTTATGCCGGCATTAGGGCTAGCGGAATGATCTCCTGAGTGACACAGGACTTTCATGGATGCCTTTAGCTCGAACCGTGAGTAGGGCCGTCAATGGCGATGGGGCAGTTTATCAGATAACTCAGATGTGGTACACAAGTAGAATCAGTATATAATTACAATCTAGACCAAGATATATCTAAAATACTCGAAGATAGGTCAGTCAACATGTAGAAACAATATAACATACATCAGAACACTTGTCTGTAAAATACTCTTGCATGCCTAATGAACTTGAATCTTGTGTAGAAAGGATCACCCTCTCATCAAAGATATTGATGAATGATTGCATAACTAAGTAATAAAATGAGAGTTAGGGTAAGAGGATAGTTGCTACTAAGCCGTTACCACTTCCCTGGGAGTACGATAAATTCTTTAATTAAAATCGTAGATACTTTCCAACAGACTAGCTACACGATAGGTACTCTACCTTAGATTTTGATTGATTAAGTGACAACATAGATACTAAATGTGACAATTAGTAAGTCTCAGTCCTTAATTATTCATAATCGATATAGGGTAAATAAAACCTATTTTTAGCATATTAATCGGAATGCATCAGATTTTTGGCCCCGTTGCCGGGGAAATATCATAAAATTTTAGGATTCCTGATCAAAATTCTAGAGGCTTATGATAGGTAGCGGTAGTAATCTATACCTTAGACATAACACACACTTTTAGACAATCAGTTTCCTGAAATATAGGGTTATCATAAGTAATTAATTTTATACATTATCTAAAATTAAGACATTTAGGATAATCAAATTTTAGAAAATTATTCTAAAACCTTATTAAGGAAATTTAAATTGCTTTCGAAAAAATAAAACCCCGAGAAAAATACTTTATTGTTTTTAATTTTCTTCGTACTTTGTTTCACTCTTTTGTTTGTTTTATTTTGTTTTTATTTTCATTATTTGTTTTATTGTTAGTTATTCTAACCAGACTCTACACTCATAGATGAAGAGAACAAGAGCAGCTACAAACCCAATAAAGAAACTAAAAAACCTCGAAGCTCTAGTTCGAAAGAAGAAGAAACCAGAAGGACCATTAGACCCGAACCAGAGGCACCTCAGGAGAACAATCCTCCACAACCCATAGATATTGACTCAAGCCTAGACACTAGTGATATAGTAAACAGATTCTTGAATGCCCGTGGACCCAGTCCTACGGAAGAGGAGGACCCTTCTGAAGAGACCTTTCCTCCAAGAGAAGAACCTCAGAAATCTCTAGTTCACACTCCTGCCCAAAGGGTTCCTAAAAATCCACAACCCTTTGACCAGACCCAAAACTCACCAACATCTCCTGAGTATACCCCAACGCCTAATGAATGAACACCTTCATCTGGAGGAAGTACTAACGGTTTTCAGTCAGTTTTGTTTGTGCAGATAGATAATCTGACTCACAGGATCTAGCAGATGGATCAAACGATAGCAAGCAGATTCTTTCACTCAGACCAAAGTATTCTGAATATTACAGCTAACGTGGACCAACTCAAAGCCACGGTGAATCTCCAAGAAAGTCAAGGTACACTGATACTACGGGAGTTAGCTGAAATACGAGATGAGCAAGGAAGACAGCGAGATGAGATGAGAGCTATGCGAGTGGAGATGCGAGAGATAAGAAATAAAGGCCGTTAAAAAAGGGAAGATTCTTTTTACTTTCAGCAAATAAATTGTTTGGACAAAAGTTTAATAACTGACCCCTTCTTTTTATTTTCAAATTTAAATGGGTCTTTTATTTTGTTCAGAAAGTTTTCTTCAGACAATTTTCAATTCTTTGGGAAAAACAAATGTGTTAAAAATACAAATTTATTTTTCGTTGATTAAATTGTGTAAATTTAGTCTTTTGTTTTTCTAGAATTCTTGTTGCATAAAAAGTAAGGATATGATTAGGGCAAATATAATTTTTGAAAAGAGAATAGACTGAGAATTTTGCAAAGGCTTTTAACAACTTTTGCATTACATAGGCTAACTGTGAGCCCCTTTGTCCCAAGGGTGCGGGGCAGCTCTGGCAGCAGCCGAGCAAGTGTGCGAGCAACAAATGTTTTAGGGTTTGGCTATGTGCCCCTTTTATAGAAGAAAGGTGGGCGTGTGCTGAGGCATTGTATTGTGGGCTGAGGCCCAGACCGAGAATGTTGGGAACCCTAATGGTGCCCTAAGTGGCATGAGTCAGACCGAGAATGTAGGGAACCCTAATAGTTCCCTAGTGGCATGGGTCGTGGCCCATGGGTTGACTCTAAACCCTACCCATCCCTAGATGGCTATAAATAGGGGCAGATGGGCAAGGGAGAAAGCAGCGAGGCAGCGAGTAGTGAAGTAGCCAGAGAGATAGAGTGATTAAAGATAGACTAGGGTTGTTCTATCTTGTAGGCCTATGTGGCCACGCAACTTTGTGCATAGTTGCGAAACCATTGTAATTCCTTACTATTGATTAATATAGAAAGGTTGGGTGAGTTGCCCGTAATTATCGTTGTCTATCTCTATACTTGTGATTTTATCCGCTGTGTGTGTACTTGCACTTGCGCACGTGCCGCGTGCAAGGAAGGTTGAGTGTCGTGAACTGGTGGCCTTACCAGGAAGAGGCACTTCGTGACAAATTGGTATTAGAGCGCAGTTCGACCCTTGCAAAAATGTCTAGTTCGTCCGAGGAATTGCGTAGGGCAATACCGATACGTCTTGATAGTACTGCGAACCCTCATGCCGCTACTGCGGAGTGGTTGACAAGGTTGGAGACCTTGTTCTCGCATCTTGTGCAGGTGATTGGTGTGTTAGAGCATGTGCAGAATTCTCGTCCCTTGATAGATCAGATCCAAGGGCCGCCATATGTGGTGGCGGATTTACACCAACTCCAAGAGAAAGTCGATAATATGAGGGTGAGCTTCCAGAGTAGCATCGACGCACTCCAAGCCAGTGTTGCGGCACTACAATCTAACACTGCTGTAGCCAATGTTAGACAACCGTTGTTCAGGGTGCCTGAGCCTAGAACATATTGGGGTGTTCGGGATGTGACGGTGATTCGGAGTTTCTTGTGGGATTTGGAGAAATACTTTGCGACGACTAGAGTCCCCGAGAGTGAACAAGTGGCGATTACATCGTTGTTCCTCACCGAAACTGCCAAGTTATGGTGGCAGACAAGGGAATCGGACCCTACGAAAGAAGTAGTCAGATCTTTCAGACACATGAAAGAGGAATTGACGGAGCAATTCTTGCCAAAGAATTCTACGTTGATGGCTCGTGAGAGCTTGAAGAGACTAGAACAGACGGGGACTGTTCGAGAGTATGTGAATCAATTCTCTGCAATCCTTCTAAATATACCAAACATGTCCGAGGAGGACAAGTTGTTCAACATTTTGTCAAGGTTGAAGAAGTGGGCTAGGATCGAGCTAATGAGGCAAAACCCTAAGAATGTGAGGGAGGCATATTCGATGGCAGAAAGATTGATGGACTTACAATCTTCAGGTCCTCCTACCCCAGAGAGAAAGAGTGTTCCATCGAAGAGCAAGGGTAAGTCTTGGAATGACAAACCCAGGAAGAAAGATGGTGTTGTCGGGAAACCAAGGGATTTCAGTGTCAAGTGCTACAATTGTAGGGAGACTGGACACATGTCATATCAATGCCCTAAGCCAAAGCGGAATCAAAATTTGGCTGTTGTCCAAATTGGAGATGAGACCGGAAGGGATCCACCTGCTCGTGTGAATCCTATTCAATTGTACAATGCCATTCAAGTGTCTGAGCGACCACAACCAGTGCGTGGGTTGATGTACGTGCATGTGGTTGTGAATTGATGCAACCCTAATTCAAGAAGTTAAAGCCTTATTTTGGGCTGTTTGTTTTAAGCCCAACATTTTAAAAGAAATGGCCTTGTTTGGGAATATGTTTAAATTCTATTTTTAGTGGGCTTTACTAAATGACTCAGCCCAACATATCTATTGTAGAATTAGGTCATCTTCTCCTCTATAAATAGAATAAGATGGGGGCTGTTTTAGGGGGGGAGAGAAAAATTAAATTTGTGAGTTTTTTTTAACAAATCAGATTCAGGTTTGTTTTACCTTAAGGATTGATTCAACTTATCAAGTAAGTAAACTTGTGGCGTTAATTCAATTCTCTTTCTCTTTGATTTCTCTTTGTTACCATTTCCTTGCTGATTTGGGGGTGAAGGGATTCGGGGAGTTTACCAAGGGTTGGTTGAGTTTAGATCATGGACAATTTTTGATGCAGAGGTGATTCTTGCTCAGTTCTTGAATTGTTGGTATATCATTTTTGGTATCAGAGCTAAGTTCAAATTCAATCTATATATCCTTTAAATTTCTATTTATTTTTTAATATTATTGTCAGTTTCTCATTTAGTAAAGAAAAAAAAGTTGTGTTCTTTATCTCGGAATTTCAAATATGAGATATATATATATATATATATAAAGTTGTGTTCTTTATCTCGGAATTTCAGATATGAGATATATATATATATATATATATATATATATATATATATATATAAAAGTTGTGTTCTTTATCTCGGAATTTCAAATCTGAGATATATATATATATATATATATATAAGTTGTGTTCTTTATCTCGGAATTTCAGATCTGAGATATATATATATATATAAAAAAGTTGTGTTCTTTATCTCGGAATTTCAGATCTGAGATATATATATATCAAAAAAAAAGTTGTGTTCTTTATCTCTGAATTTCAGATCTGATATATATATATATAAAGTGGTGGTCTTTATCTCTTAATTTTAGACCTGATATATATTAAAAAAAAAGGAACTTTCCAAAATTTATGTGCCCACAAATCAGATTTCATTCCAAATTCGTCATCTCTTGCCTCTTTACATCATATTACATCTAGTTTTGTGACATCTTTCTTTCTTTAGGATTTATTTGTTTTCCATTGAATTAAGGTTTCTAATTTGCTTATTTGGTATTGTTTGATTGGTCCGGACAAGTAAAACTACTGCTTGAATCTAGAGTGGAAAAAGGCAGAAAATTGTGAGCACATTAAAGGGTAAAAGCCAATACTTTGAGTGAAACACGAAGGTTTCCAATCAAATTTGAGTGAAACACGTGAGGGAGTGTTTGTGAGGATTGCTAACAATTTTTTTGCAGGTTTTACATCATGACAAAATCAAACGAAAGCAAAGAAAGTGATGAGAAAGTTAATGTTACTGAACATAACCTAGCCTTCACTTTACAAGCTATGCAACAGCAATTTCAAAGTTTTGAAAACCTTTTTAGAGATGTTAGTGATAGATTTGAGAAGCAAGACCAGGTCATTAGAGAATTGCAAGAGGGGACAATGAATGGTGGTGCAACAAGAAGGTAAAATTTAAGAGAGCCAAATACTTATCATTTTGGGTATGAATGGCATGGGGTCAGGATGGGTGGAAGAGAAGGACAAAATTATAGAATAAGAGGTCGAGGTAATAGAGTCCAAAACTTTGCAAGGGAGGAAGAAAGGGCTGATCGTGTTGATAGGAATATTGGTAGTATAAAAATGAAAATTCCATCTTTCCAAGGTAAGAATGATGTTGAAGCTTACTTGGAATGGGAGAGGAAAGTGGAGCTGATTTTTGATTGTCATAACTATTCTGAAGAGAAGATGGTAAAGCTTGTCGCAGTAGAATTTAAAGATTATGCACTTGTTTGGTGGGATCAACTAGTTTTAAATAGGAGAAGAAATGGAGAGGAACCTGTCAATACTTGGGCAGAAATGAAGAGAATTATGAAAAAGAGATTTGTACCTAGTTATTTTTATAGAGAGCTACATCAAAAACTTCAAACTTTGAGACAAGGCTATATGAGTGTCGAAGAGTACCATAAGGAGATGGAGATAGTCATGATAAGGGCTAATGTTGAAGAAGATAGGGAGGCTACCATGGCACGTTTCTTGGCTGGTTTGAACAAGGATATTGCAAATGTTATCGAATTATACCATTATGTGGAGTTGGAAGAAATGGTAAACATGGCAATGAAAGTGGAGAAACAACTCAAGTACAAAGGGTCCAGCAAGACTTCCTATTCTAGTTCTACTACAAATTGGAACTCCAAATGGTCTAAGAAGGATGAGAAGGCCAAGGACAAGCCAAAAGAAGTGAAGAGCAATTCAGACCCAAAAGGTAACTTAAAACCTTCAAGTTCTTCTACTTCTAATTCTGATAAGCATAGAAATATTAAGTGCTTTAAATGTCTTGGTATTGGTCATATTGCTTCTCAATGTCCCAATAATAAAATAATGGTTTTGAGGGGTGCTGAAGTTATTTTTGAAGATGAGGATCATGATGAGAGTGATTCTGATTCCATGCTTGAATTAGAGAATTGTTCTGATGTAGAAGTTGAAAATGCAGCTAAGGGTGAATTACTTGTTACTAGGTGTGTACTAAATGCTCAAGTAAAAGAGGATGAAATTGGGCAAAGGGAGAATATCTTTCATTCAAGATGCTTAGTGAATGGGAAGATTTGTAGCATTATAATTGATGGTGGGAGCTGCACAAATGTAGCTAGCACATTAATGGTGGAGAAGCTAGGGCTGGATTGTTTGAGGCGCCCTAGGCCATATAAGCTACAATGGCTTAATGACATGGGGGAAATCAAGGTGAATAAACAAGTTATTGTATCTTTCTCTATTGGTAAGTATTCTGATCAAGTTCTTTGTGATGTTGTGCCTATGCATGCTAGTCATTTATTGCTTGGAAGACCTTGGCAATATGATAGGAAGGTGTTGCATGATGGTTTTAAGAATAGGTACTCATTCTTTATGGGAGATCAGAAAGTTATTCTTGCTCCTTTAGCTCCAAGCGAGGTGTATGAAGACCAAATGCAATTAAAAAGGACTATTGAAGCTATGCAGCAAAGAGGGACAGAAATACCTCAGAAAAAACAAGTAGAATCAAATTTTGAAGGAAAGGCTGAGAGCCTTGCAAAAGGAGAGTTGAGATCTAAAATACAAGAAAAAAGAGTGAGTGAGGTGGAGAGTGTGAAAAGAAAAGAGGGGAAAGAGGCCTTAAAAGAAAGTCAATTTAAGGGCCCAAATGAGAGAGAGGGCAAAAAGAAACAAAACTTTTATGCAAAAATGAGAGATGCAAGGGTTGCTTGTGAGGAAGGGAGATGCTTAGTTGTACCTTTTTACAAAGAAACTTATCTTAATGAATTTGACATTAACCCTTGTTTGCCTAGTGGTATTATTTCTCTTTTGCAGGAATATGGTGATATCTTCCCCGAAGAATTACCTAAGGAGTTGTATGCATTGGTGAGAGCTCTACAAACTTGGCAGCATTATTTATTTACTAAAAAGTTTGTAATTCATACTGATCATGAGAGCTTGAAGCATTTAAAAGGCCGAGATGCATTATCTAGGAGGGCAGATTTGGTTAAGTCCATACATAACAAAGCTAGGCAGCATATTGAGGGAAAAAATAAAAAGTATGCTCAAAAAGCTAATCAAGGGCGAAGAGTGATGAAGTTTAAACCCGGAGATTGGGTTTGGGTACACCTTAGGAAGGAAAGATTCCCTAAGCAACGGAAGTCCAAACTTGATCCTAGAGGCGATGGACCATTTCAAGTGCTTGATCGCATCAATGATAATGCCTATAAAGTGGACTTGCCAGGTTTTGATTCGAGGACGAATCCTTTTGAAGAGGGAGAGAATGATGCAACCCTAATTCAAGAAGTTAAAGCCTTATTTTGGGCTGTTTGTTTTAAGCCCAACGTTTTAAAAGGAAGGGCCTTGTTTGGGAATATGTTTAAATTCTATTTTTAGGGGGCTTTTAAATTCTATTTTAGTGGGCTTTTAAATTCTATTTTTAGTGGACTTTACTAAAAGACTCAGCCCAACATATCTATTGTAGAATTAGGTCATCTTCTCCTCTATAAATAGAATAAGATGGGGGTTGTTTTAGGGGGGAGAGAAAAATTAAATTTGTGAGTTTTTTTTTAACAAATCAGATTCAGGTTTGTTTTACCTTAAGGATTGATTCAACTTATCAAGTAAGTAAACTTGTGGCGTTAATTCAATTCTCTTTCTCTTTGATTTCTCTTTGTTACCATTTCCTTGCTGATTTGGGGGTGAAGGGATTCGGGGAGTTTACCAAGGGTTGGTTGAGTTTAGATCATGGACAATTTTTGATGCAGAGGTGATTCTTGCTCAGTTCTTGAATTGTTGTTGTATCATGAATGGTGTGAAGCTATGGGCAATGATAGACTCCAGCGCAACAAACAACTTTGTGGCTGATCGAGAAGCCACGCACTTGCAGTTGGCACTGGAAGAAAGTTCCCACACCATTAAGACTGTCAATGCCGCGCAGCAACAAGTGAGAGGCAGTGCCATGGTGTCATTGAAGGTGGGAGCTTGGGAAGGCCAGTGCAAGGTGACGGCCGTTCCATTGGATGACTTTGATCTTATCCTAGGGATTGAATTCTTGGCTATGGCCAAGGTGGCGGTGATGCCACATTTGCGTGGATTGATGATTATGGATGAGGGGACACCAAACTTTGTACAGTGCACGTACAAAGACTTGGATCAAAAGGATGCAAAGGGAATGTTGTCGGCGATGCAGTTGAAGGATGGGTTAAGGCTGGGTGAACCAACATTTGTTGCTGTTTTGTTGGAAGAGACCGATAGGGATCACTCAGAGTTGCCTGAATCCGTGTCCAATGTGTTGGACGAGTTTGCTGATTTGATCCCTGACGAGTTGCCCAAAGTGCTGCCCCCAAGACGTGCCATTGATCACCAGATTGAGTTGGTACCTGGAGCAGTACCACCCGCGCAAGCACCATATCGGATGGGACCAGCGGAATTATTGGAATTGAGGAAGTAGTTGGGTGAATTGCTGGAGGTGCAATTTATCAGACCCTCAAAGGCCCCTTATGGTGCCCCTGCCTTGTTCCAAAAGAATGCAGATGGCTCGATGCGATTCTGTGTGGATTACCGAGCCTTGAACAAGTTGACAGTGAAGAACAAGTACCCTATCCCAAATCAGTTGGATTTGTTTGATAGGCTAGCAAAAGGGAGGTACTTCACTAAGATTGACTTGCGGTCAGGATATTGGCAAGTGCGGATTGCCAATGGTGATGAAGCTAAAACCACGGTAGTGACAAGGTATGGCTCATTCGAATTTTTAGTGATGCCGTTTGTCTTAACTAATGCCCCTGCGACATTTTGCAAATTGATGAATGATGTTTTGTATGAATTTTTGGATAAATTCGTAGTTGTCTATTTGGATGATATTGTTATCTATAGTGAGTCCTTAGAGGAGCACATTAGACATCTTAGACTTGTGTTTGCAAAATTGAGGGAGAATGTTCTCTATGTCAAGAGGGAGAAGTGTGAGTTTTGTAAAGAGGAAATTAAGTTCCTTGGGCACATAATTAGCCATGGGTCAGTGAGAATGGATCCTCGAAAGGTGGAGGCCATTGAAGGTTGGTCTGCCACGACGTTAGTGGCAAAGTTGAGATCTTTCTTGGGATTGGCTAATTACTATCAAAGATTCATTGGTGGGTATGCAAGTGTGGCAAGCCCGTTGACCGACCTCTTGGAAAAGGGAGTAGCTTGGGAGTGGAGTAAGGAGTGTGTGGAGGCATTCCAGAAGCTCAAGAAGGCAATTGTGACCGCCCCTGTGCTACAGTTGCCTAATTTTGATGTGCCCTTCGAGGTGCACACGGATGCGTCTGATCGTGGGATCGGAGGAGTGTTGATGCAAGGACAACACCCAGTAGCATTCAAGAGCCGCAAGATAAAGGATTGTGAGCAGCGTTATTCTGCCCATGAGAAGGAGATGACGACTGTGATTCATTGCCTTACGATTTGGAGGCACTATTTGTTGGGATCGTCTTTCACAGTGGTGACAGACAATGTGGCGAATACGTATTTTAAGACACAGAAGAAGTTGTCCGCAATGCAAGCTCGATGGCAAGAGTTCTTGGCAGAATTTGATTTTGAGTGGGTGCATAGGGCGGGCAAGGCAAACGTGGTGGCAAATGCATTGATTAGGCGGACTGAGTGCATGACACTGTCAGCAGTTTCGATGGTGGAATCAAATTTTGTGGCAAAAATACGTGAGTATGCACCTAAGGACCATGTTTATCAAAAACTAATATCTTTAGTGCAGGATGGCACTGTGAGAAGGTATTGGCTCGATGATGGCATGTTGTATGCCAAAGGTGGACGAGCCTATGTCCTTAGTGGAGAGTTAAGAAGGATGTTGCTTAAGGAAGCACATGATTCATTGTGGGCTGGTCATCCCGGCATTGAAAGAACTCGTTCTTTGTTGGCAAGAAGATTCTTTTGGCCAAGGATGGAGGATGACATTGAAGCGTACGTTCGAACGTGTTTGGTGTGTCAACAAGACAAGGTTGAAAGGCGAAGGGAATCTGGTTTATTACAACCTCCTCCTATTCCTGAGAGACCGTGGCAGAGTATTTCGATGAATTTCATCTCTAGATTGCCTAAGGTGAATGACTTGAGTTCTATTTTTGTAATAGTGGATAGGTTTTCGAAATATGCTGTATTTGTCCCTGCCCCATCATCTTATCCAACTGATGTTGCAGCTGAATTATTTTTCAAACATGTTGTAAAGTACTTTGGTATACCAAAGGACATAGTTAGTGACAGGGATGCCAAATTACTGGTAGATTTTGGGTGGCGTTGTTCGGATTGTTGGAATCCGAATTAAAGTTTTCGATTGCCAATCCTCCTCAGACCGATGGTCAGACGGAGAGGATCAATGCCTTGTTGGAGGAGTACTTGAGGCATTATGTGATGGCAAGTCAGAAGAATTGGGTGAATCTTCTTGACTCAGCTCAGTTTTGTTACAATCTTCATCGATCTTCTACAACGAAGATGAGTCCATTTGAGCTAGTGAATGGACAACAACCAACGACTCCACAGGATTTGGCAATGGTGGTGCCAAGTGTTGGAACATGTCCAGCAACTCAAAGATTTGTCAAGGCAAAGCATGAGATGATTGCCGAAGCAAGAGATAGTTTGGAGATGGCTCAAAGGAGGATGAAGAAGTTTGCTGATAAGCATCGACGTGATGTGCAATTTGAGGTAGGTGACTTGATGTTGCTGAAATTGTCTCCTCAAATTTGGAAGAAGATCAGTCGGAAAGTTGTTCATCGTTGATTGATACCTCAGTATGATGGACCATTTGAGGTAATAAAAAAGGTGGGAAATGTTGCATACCGACTTAAGCTACCTAACAGGTTCAAAATTCATCATACTTTTCATGTGAGTTACTTGAAGAAGTACAACAAGGATGCATTTGAGAGAGAAAGGCAGAAGTCTAGGAGAGCTCCACTTGTGATTCGAAAACAGTTTGACAAGCTGGTTGAAAAGATTTTGGACTATCGGACTATGGGCCAAAGTAAGAAGAATCGTAGGACTGACTTCCTTGTGCATTGGAAGGGGGAGGCCGAGATTGATGCCACGTGGGAAAGAGATGTGACCCTTTGGCAAATTGAGGATCACATTGCTGTCTATTGGAAGCAGCAAAGGTCGACGAGGACGTCGACAGCTTAAGTGGGGGAGGTATGTGAGCCCCTTTATCTCGAGGGTGCGGGGCAGCTCTGGCAGCAGCCGAGCAAGTGTGCGAGCAGCAAATATTTTAGGGTTTGGCTATGTGCCCTTTTTATAGAAGAAAGTTGGGCGTGGGCTGAGGCATTGTAGTGTGGGCTGAGGCCCAGACCACGAATGTTGGGAACCCTAATGGTGCCACCAAGAATGTAGGGAACCCTAAAGGTGCCCTAGTGGCATGTGCCGTGGCCCATGGGTTGACTCTAAACCCTACACATCCCTAGATGGCTATAAATAGGGGCAGATGGGCAAGGGAGAAAGCAGCGAGGCAGCGAGTAGTGAAGTAGCCAAAGAGATAGAGTGATTAAGGATAGACTAGGGTTGTTCTATCTTGTAGGCCTATGTGGCCACGCAACTTTGTGCATAGTTGCGAAACCATTGTAATTCCTTACTATTGAGTAATATAGAAAGGTTGGGTGAGTTGCCCGTAATTATCGTTGTCTATCTCTATACTTGTGATTTTATCTACTGTGTGTGTACTTAAACTTGCGCACGTGCCGCGTGCAAGGAAGGTTGAGTGTCGTGAATTGATGGTCGTACCAGGAAGAGGCACTTCGTGACACTAACCATAATGATTTGTTGAAAACTATGATGGGATAATTGGTTTTGTGTATAAGGATTTGCAGGAAATTCGAAAAAAAGAAAATTCCGGAAGCGGCACGCGTCCCGAGGACGGCCTCCTCTCAATAAGTTCCCCATTTTTTCCCATTTTCCTCCAAAACCCAACACCAAAAATCCTCTCTCTACCAAAATTCTCTCTAAATTCTCTCCAAAAATTTGACAAAGTCTTGAATTTTCAAAAATTTTAACTTTTTCCCTCAAAAAATTTGAACTTTTGAATTGCACTCCAAAATTTGAATTTCCCTCCAAAATTCGAATTTCCCGCCAAAATTCGAATTTCCCGCCAAAATTCGAATTTCCCGCCAAAAACTCAAATTCCTTTCATAAGCAAATTCCCTCCTTCAGAATTCGAATTTGAATTCCCTTTCCCGCCAAATTTTTGAACTCTCTCAGATTCTTTCAGTCAAATGGCTCCAAAACGCGCACGTATCACCTCCTCCATGACTGTCACATCTGTGACACACCCCTTCATGCTCTTCCCTTCCATTCCAACTTATCAAGAGAGGAGCCACGGACTCATTGGACGCAGCATACTAGTAGGCCGAACGCTCGACTGGGCAATAGTTCAGACACTAGGAGTCGAGCGGGAGATTCAGCGCATACTTGACGTATTACCATACAGTCGAGTTTTCACCATCACCGAGCCGACCTACCTCGAGCTAGTGTGTGAGTTTTACGCTTCCTTCATATTCCAGCGAGAGCAGATCACATTCCGACTGGGTGGAATAGACCGGTCGATGAGCATGGCCGAGTTTGGCATTGCTTTGGGTATCTGGCAGAGGGAGGAGTTGGCCACACCCGCCTACGTTACAACCGTGCGAGACTTCACCTCCGCTGACATCTCCACCGCCTGGGCCCAGATCTGCACGACTGGCGCCCCCTACCAGCATGGCTTCACAAAGGCCACAAGTATCCATCCAACCCTTCGTTATTTGCATACTATAGTAGCGGCGCATACTCTAGCAGGAAGACGTATTGCTCCAGAGAATGTCACCCAGATGGAGACATTCCTCCTGGCCAATATGCATAGAGGCATCACTGTGGATATGGCCAGGCTCATTATACTCATCATGCGGGGTTTGCTATAGACACCCGGAAGCAGTGTCTGGGGCTCGGGCCATTCATCACCAGGATAGCCCACTACCTGGAGCTGGACATCGAGGGCTGGAGTTAACCTAGGTTGCTCCGACTACCGTCCCCACTGACTTGACTGTTCTACGGAACATGGGAATGGCCGTACAGGACGCAGCTGGTCGGTACTCCATCCACACGAAGCAGCAAGGAGAGTCATCGATACTAGGATTGGCAGCAGAGCAGGCACCACCAACCCAGACATTCATACCACGCACCACCTTCGAGCGACATATGGCACAGGGGTTGGCGGAACTCACTGCCAGACATAGCTGGGATATGGAGAACATCCAGAGGGAGATGGCAATGATGGATGACAGAATTAGCATGACCAGCAGTAGGGTCGAGGAGATTTATCAGCAGATCGCCCGGTCTATCGAAGACCCCGAGGTCTACTTCTAGCCACCTGATGAGGATCCCGGTTCTTAGTTTTTCTTTCTCTTTCTTTCGTTCTTTGCTTTATTTGTGATTATGTGATAAGTCTGGGCTGTATGACATATGAATCTTTGTATGCAAAACGTTGATCTATATGACATAACATCATTGTTTCTTTTATTCTGTTTTGTTATTTCTATTACCCTTTTTGTTTTGTTGTCTTTCTCTTCCCCTTAGTTAAATAAGTGTGGGGTAAGATTTTTATATATTTTTCCAACTTTTGTTTTGCAAATATGTGTGGGGTAATAGGATATGCATGAACACTGAGGACAATGTAAACTTTAAGTGTGCGGTAACAGTGCACAGTGCAGTGTAGTAGTAGTCAAAATTTGCATGTTTTCACATATTTCTCACTAAAATTGCACCCTTGCAAAAAAATTTTAAAATTTTTCACTCTTTCAGACTTCAAATTCAGTATTGATTGGTTTAAGAAATTCTTATGTCTATGATATATGTGAATAGAGCATTATGATAAATAGGAAACAAGTTGATAACTTCACTGAATTCATCGATTAGAAATAGGGAATTCCTAATAATTGAGCACAACCTAGTTTGGATTAGAGACATCAACCAAATACCTTTTCAAGACTTAACTGAATAATATTAGACCGGTTGAGGATGTATTAGCGATTTAAATGACTAGATGATGCTCTGAGCTGGAAGTGAAAAAGTTAAACAAATAGGGTACTTTGCAAGCGTTCTTTGCTACTCGAGCACCATTTCTTAAGGAAACTTAATGCCTAATGCCCTAAGGTGGTGTAGATTTGGGAGTCATCGAAGTGGGACTCGCTACCTGGGTAGTTAAAGTTGATGTGTGAAAGCGAACACAAAAATACCCTGAACAATCAAATTAATAATACATTGCCCAGTATGTTCTTTTATTGAAAATTATAATTGAAAAGCCTTGACACCAAAGCTCAGAACTCAGAAGGTTGTTTGTTGCTATTATGTTTAACGATTGGTTGAAGTATTATCTGGTAAGAGTTAAGAGAATACTATATTGTGTTGACAATCTAGTCTAGATTAGTTCACACACTACACATCAGGAGGACCTCGTGACTAAGAGTAGAGTTCAGTCTAGTTATTGAGGTGTTACACCTGCATGACCATGATAATCTACTAAGACATTTGAGACCTTGTCATAGCAACTTGACCAGTCAGGCCTGTTTTGTGAATCATCTGACTTTATCATTAATTTTGGCTAAAAACATTGCTAGGACTTTTAAGTGACTGCACCTATGATTTATAATTTCAATAATTTCATATAGACTTTGCTTGAGGACAAGCAAAAAGCTAAGTGTGGGGTTTTATGATGTGCATAAATCATATCACTTTTTAGCATGTTTTAGGCACAAATTAGGGAAAAATTGGAGATAAATCATTCTTAATTGACTATTATTAATACAATTTTGTAGTTTTTTTGATTTTAAAAGTTTCAGGTGAAATATGCAAGAAAATGGCAAATATTGGTGCAAAAACGTGATTTTCGGAAGTTCGTGGATCAGGAAGGGCGTCCCAAGGTCAAGACGGGCGTCCCGACCCGGTCAAAGACTCGGGACGGGTGTCCCAGACTTGGGACGGGCATCCCGAGCCCCTGAACAGTATCCCACATCAATTTCTGCATAAAAAATCACTCAACTTACCTGCTATAATTACCTAAAGCCTTCCTCAGTTGAAATCATCCCTCTCTACTTGATCTGAATCATTCAGTGACTTCAAGTATACATATTTCTACAGTATACAAGTCATTTAGTGATCTCAGGTGTTTCTTTCAAGTAGTTTAGCATACGAGAGTTTCTCGTTTTCTTTACTTTTTGAGAGTTTGTCTTAGAATCTTAGAATAAGACTAGATAAGGTTCATTTTTGGTATTCATAGAATACCCGAGATTTTGTTAGGAGATCCTAAGAGGGCATTAGGTGAGCGAAGAGCTAGTTAACAGGGCTTTGCTTAAGTCCGGAACATAAGGTAAAGCAATAGCTGCTAGGCTAAGGAGGCGTTCTCCGAAGGTTCTGTCGAGCAGAGTCAGGTTAAGCAGTCCAGGATATACCAGTAGTTGCTCCATCAGCGGACCTGATAAAGGGTGAATACTTTATCGTGGTGGTCCCCTTGTTCCTCTCTGTATATTCTGTACTGTGTTTGTCTAAAAATCTATTTGAATATTAAATTATGATGTTATGAATATGTGTTTTGCATGCTGAAGTTATTTACATTTTTCCGGAAAGGTCACCAGCTTAATTATCATTATGACTGCATGTCTACTTGCTCTTTTAAATTAGATGAACGGTTATAAATAATTCCTAACCACAGTCTAATCATAACCTGTCTAGTTTAACAGGCCTTAATTTAGGGCTTTATGTGAGGACGGAAGCATTAAGGTCTGCCATATTAGATAAATAACATATAGATCACCATGTTTGTTAGAGTAGTCCAATGAGGCTGAGTTTGTGTGTTTATGGCAGCGTTAGGGCGAGCGGCATGATCTCTTGAGTGACACAGGACTTTCATGGATGCCTTTAGCTCGAATCGTGAGTAGGGCCGTCAATGGCGATGGGCGGTTTATCAAATAACTCAAATGTGGTACACAAGTAGAATCAGTATATAATTACAATCTAGACCAAGATATATCTAAAATACTCGAAGATAGGTCAGTCAACATGTAGAAACAATATAACATACATCAGAACACTTGTCTGTAAAATACTCTTGCATGCCTAATGAACTTGAATCTTGTGTAGAAAGGATCACCCTCTCATCAAAGATATTGATGAATGATTGCATAACTAAGTAATAAAACGAGAGTTAGGGTAAAAGGATAGTTGCTACTAAGCCGTTACCACTTCTCCGGGAGTACGATACATTCTTTAATTAAAATCGTAGATACTTTCCAATAGACTAGCTACACGATAGGTACTCTGTCTTAGGTTCTGATTGATTAAGTGATAACATAGATACTAAATGTGACAATTAGTAATTGTCAGTCCTTAATTATTCATAATCGATATAGGGTAAATAAAACCTATTTTTAACATATCAATCGGAACGCATCAATCTCTCTTCACCAACATGTGTTTAGGGAGTAGGATCATGTACATAACAAGGGAAGGAATGAAATTTGCCACAACCTTAGCTAAAACTTATTTGGTTGCTAAGGAAAGAGTTTTCTATTCCCATCTTAACAATTTACGCTCTAGAGACAACATTATGTTTTGTATATCCATGCAAAAATACGTATTATTCAAATAAAAATTTTAATTCACTATCGCATAAAAAATATTATGTTTTATTAAATCCAAATAATAATTGAATAAATAAAATAATGAGTCAAAAAATATATATAATTACCACTTTTATTTTGAGGAATACCACGAAGTTGATCATATAGAAACAAATATATATTAGGAAAAATAACAAAGAAAAATTAATATTACTTTTCTCCTTGAATAGAAATCAAAACAAGTATTCTTATAAAAAATACGAAGGGTAGGGTATAGAATATTCACTGTTCTCGGATGCCTTAAAGTACATATGAGTTCCTTATCCTCTGAATGTCCCCAAAAAAAATCTCTGACCCTTTTATCTATCTTCACCAACATGTGTTTAGGGAGTAGGATCACCTACATAACAAAGGAAGGAATGAAATTTGCCACAACCTTAGCTAAAACTTATTTGGTTGCTAAGGAAAGAGTTTTCTATTCCCATCTTACCAATTTATGCTCTAGAGACAACATTACGTTTTGTATATCCATGCAAAAATATGTATTATTCAAATACAAATTTTAATTCACTATCGTATAAAAAATATTATGTTTTATTAAATCCAAATAATAATTGAATAAATAAAATAATGAGTCAAAAAATATATATAATTACCACTTTTATTTTGAGGAAGACCACGAAGTTGATCATATAGAAACAAATATATATTAGGAAAAATAACAAAGAAAAATTAATATTACTTTTCTCCTTGAATAGAAATCAAAACAAGGATTCTTATAAAAAATACGAAGGGTAGGGTATAGAATATTCACTGTTCTCGGATGCCTTAAAGTACATATGAGTTCCTTATCCTCTGAATGTCCCCAAAAAAAATCTCTGACCCTTTTATCTATCTTCACCAACATGTGTTTAGGGAGTAGGATCACGTACATAACAAAGGAAGGAATGAAATTTGCCACAACCTTAGCTAAAACTTATTTGGTTGCTAAGGAAAGAGTTTTCTATTCCCATCTTACCAATTTACGCTCTAGAGACAACATTACGTTTTGTATATCCATGCAAAAATACGTATTATTCAAATACAAAGTTTAATTCACTATGGTATAAAAAATATTATGTTTTATTAAATCTAAATAATAATTAAATAAATAAAATAATGAGTCAAAAAAAATATATAATTACCACTTTTATTTTGAGGAAGACCACGAAGTTGATCATATAGAAACAAATATATATTAGGAAAAATAACAAAGAAAAATTAATATTACTTTTCTCCTTGAATAGAAATTAACGAAGGGTAGGGTATAGAATATTCACTGTTCTCGGCTGCCTTAAAGTACATATGAGTTCCTTATCCTCTGAATGTCCCCAAAAAAAAATCTGACCCTTTTATCTATCTTCACCAACATGTGTTTAGGGAGTAGGATCACGTACATAACAAAGGAAGGAATGAAATTTGCCACAACCTTAGCTAAAACTTATTTGGCTGCTAAGGAAAGAGTTTTCTATTTCCATCCTACCAATTTATTAGCCAGTTTCCATTACTTCTTTGTAAGCCTCAGATTTGTTCTTCTCTTGACAAAATGAGTGCCCTAGGTACTTGCCCTTATGTTGGCATTGCTGAATACCCCTGAGCCTTGAGATTTCCCCTCTTTGCTGTGTATAGACATTACTACTAAAGTTAATGGAAGAGTTATTCTAATTTATATCCTGTCCTGTCCAACTACAGTAAGTTTGTAAAAAATTGGTGATCTCCATAGCCTCTAGATTAGTAGCATTGTAGTAGATAACAACATCATCCACATACATTAAGTGGGTGATCTTAGGGCTGTGTCTAGATACTTTGACTCCACTTATCATCCAATCTTGTTCTGCTCTTGCTAATAATCTAGATAGGATGTCAAAATAGATAGTAAACAAAGCAGGGGACATAGGGTCCCCTAGCCTGATGCTTATCATCACCTTTAAATATCCATAAGGGGTAGAAATACAATGATCGATTAGGTCAACAAACTTCTGATCAAATCCTAACCTAAGTAGCATATGTATAAGCACTTTTCATTCCACTTTATCGTAAACTTTAGCTAAATCAATCTTTATTATCATATTCCCTTTCTTCCCCCTCTTCTCTTGAAGATGGTACATGACTTCATTGTTTATGATAATGTTATCATTTATAGACCTATGGGGATAAATGCAAACTAACATTGATGAATAATCACTTCTAGAAACTTCTTAATCCTGCTAGCTAAGATTTTAGTTATCACTTTAAAGAAGACATTACAAAGGGCTATAAGGCATAATTGATCTACCTTTATTACAATAGAGGACTTGGGCATAAGGGTCATAAAAATGCGGTTCAAAGTCTTCTTGATGAATCAAGTTTGGAAGATCTGCTGAATTTCAGTGACAACTGCCTCCTTGACTATACCCCAGTAGGTTTTGTAGAAGAGTGTAGTTATTCCATCAGGACCTGGGCTCTTGTTGTTTTCAGTGGAAACATAGCCTGCTCAATTTTCTCCTTTACTGGAATAGAGTTTAGTTTCTGGTTGTCTTCTACTTGTATGAAAGGTGTGATGAGGTCCTGAAAGTCCTCAGGGAATTGAGGGTCACTTGAGCAGAATAGGTTTGAGTAGTAGTCTTGAAAAGTTTGACCATCTCTAGTCTATGGTTGATCCAAACATTGTTAGTTTACAAAATGGAGTCAATGAAATTATACCTTCTATGTACGATGGTAGTGAGGTGGAAAAAAGGGTATTCGCATCTCCTTCTTCAATCCACTTGGTCTTGGCCTTATCGCTCCATATGGACTCCTCCTTATTCTACAATTCACCAAGCTGATTTTGTAGGAAAGATTATGCTCTAACAGTGTTGTGATCTTGAGTTTGAGCTTGCAGTTCATGAATGGAATTCTTGATATTCTTGATGCACTGGTGGACATTTCCAAACAACTTCCTATTCCATTCTTTAAGTGCCATGTTTGTTGTCTTGATTCTAGATAGGAAAGGCTGATGTATGTTCCAAGCTTCCTTAATGATAGGAGCAGTATCAAGGTGTAGAGTCCACCTAGAGTAGAATTTGAAAGGCCTAGGCAGATTTGGTGTGTGGGGATTTATGTGTAGTAGTAATGACTTGTAGTTTAATTACAGGATGGTTAAGTGGGTAATTATAGCTTCGAGAAATATGAGTTTCCAAGCTGTATTAGTAATGGCCTTGTCTAACCATTCTTGTATGTTTGTCAAGCCTCCTCTCTTGTTGTTTCAAGTATATGCATGCCCAACAAATCTCAAGTCAATATGGCCTCCATAATTTTCTTGAGTCCCCCATTGTTTGATGATGCCACTACTTTACCTCCTATCTTATCCACACTATTGAGGACGAAATTAAAATCACATATCAAGCAACAAGGCCCATTGTATGAGGAGCCAATTGTGTCCAGATTGGATTAGAAGAGTTAGTGGCGAGAGAGTACTAGGTGATATTATCTGTGATATTAATATCTAGTAGGAACAAACTAGATGAAAAAACAATAACATATAATATACACATATGTGAACCAATTCACCCTTCATGTGGACCATTTCGATATTTTATGGTTCTAATAGACGCATATAGTAGATGGTCTCATGTAAGCTTATTATCAACTTGCAACCTAGTGTTTTGCAAGATTGCTTGCTCAAATGATTAAATTACGAGCACAATTTCCAAATTATACAATTAAATCAATACGTCTAGATAATGTCGGTGAATTCTCAATTATTGTAAGTCTATTGAGATAAGTGTTGAACATCCTGTAGCACATGTTCATACACAAAATGGGTTAGCTGAATCATTTAATAAAAGACTTCAATTGATAGCTAGACTTATACTTATGAGAACTAAACTACCCATTTTGGCTTGGGGTCATGCAATTCTACGCGCAACAACACTTGTACGTGTTAGACCAGGTTATCGTAAATATTCCCCATTGCAATTAGCTTATGATCGGGAACCAAATATTTCTCATTTTAGAATTTTTTTGATGTGCGGTATATGTTCCTATTGCTCCACCACAACGCACAAAAATGGGTCCTCAAAGAAGGTTGGGAATATATTTTGGTTTTAATTCTCCTTCTATCATAAGATATCATGAACCTATGACGTGAGATCTTTTTACGACTCGATATTTTGTTTGTCATTTTGATAAGTCATTGTTTCTTGGTAAAAATATTACATTGAATACTTTGCAACATTTTGATACTCGTACAAATCAATGTAAACATGAAGTTCAAAAGATAATACATTTTCAAAGTATAATAATTCAATTGTCAAATGTATTTACCGACTCAAAGAGAGTGACTAGATCACATATACCAGCTGAAAATGCTCCTATACGGATTGATGTCTCAGAAGGACAACATGTAATTGAAATAGGAAATTAGTCTATAGCACGCCGAAGCGTGGTAGACTAATTGGTCCAAAGGATAAAAATTCTCGTAAAAGGAAAGGAGCAAAGGTTAATAATGAACTCGGGCTTAATACTCCAAAAGACATAAGAGACATAATTGGTGTGTTCTGAATCGACTTGCTAAAAATAGGATTTATTACCATATATTGATTATGAATAATTAAGGACGGAGATTTACTAATTGTCACTTTTAGCAGTCATGTTGTCACTTAATCAATCAGAACCTAAGGCAGAGTACTTATCGTGTAGTTAGTCTATTGGAAAGTACCTACGATTTTAATTAAGAATTTATCGTACTCCCAGGGAAGTGGTAACGGCTTAGTAGCAACTATCCATTTACCCTAACTCTCATTTTATTACCTAGTTATGCAATCATTCATCAAATTATTTGATGAGTGGGTGATCCTTTCTACACAAGACTCGAGTTCATTAAGCATACAAGAGTATTTTATAGACAAGTATTCTGATGTATGTTCTATTGTTCCTACATGTTGACTGACCTATCTTCGAATATTTTAGATATATCTTGGTCTAGATTGCATTTACATACTATATCTTACTTGTGTACCACATATGGGTTATCTGATAAACTGCCCCATCGCCATTGACGACCCTACTCACGGTTCGAGCTAATGGTATCCATGAAAGCTTGTGTCACTTAGGAAATCATGTCACTCGCCCTAACGCCGGCATAAAAACACAAACTCAGCCTCATTAGACTACTCTAACAAACATGGTGATCTATAGGTTATTTCATCTAATATGACAGACATTAATGCTTTTCTCTTAAAAGTCCTAAATTAAGGTCTGTTAAACTAGAGAGGTTATGATTAGACCGTGGTTAGGAATTGTCTATAACCGTTCATCTAATTTAAAAGAGCAAGTAGATATGCAGTCATAATGATTAATTAAGCTGGTGACCTTTCTGGAAAAATGTAAATAACTTCAACATGCAAAACATATATACATATCATCATAATTTGGTATTCAAATGTATCTTTAGACAAACACAATACAAAATATACAAAGAGGATCTAGGGAACCACCACCATAAAGTATTCACCCTTTATCATGTCCGCCGATGGAGCGACTACTTGTATATCCTGGACTGCTTAACCTAACTCTGCTTGACAGAACCTTCGGATAACGCTTCCTTAGCCTAGTAGCAATTCCTTTACCTTACATCTTGGGCTTAAGCAAAGCCCTGTTGACTAGCTCTTCGCTCACCTAATGCCCTCTTAGGATCTCCTAACGAAATCCCGGGTATTCTATGAATACCAAAGATGAAACCTATCTAGTCGAATTCTAAGTTTCTGAGATAAATACTCAGAAAGCAAAGAAAACGAGAAACTCTCGTATACTAAACTACTCGTGTATTGTACTTGAGATCACTGAATGACTTATATCGAGTGTAAAAATGTACACTTGAAGTCACTAGATGATTCAAATCAAGTGAAGAGGGATGATTTCAACTGAGGAAGGTTTGGGGTATTTATAGCAGGGAAACTGAGTAATTTTCTTTGTGAATTTCGATGTGGGATTCTGCCTGGGAGCTCGAGACGCCAGTCCTGGTTTGTTGACTTGGTGAGGACGCCTGTCCCGGTGCTTTGACTGGGTCGGGACGCCCGTCTCGAGTCCGGGACGCCCGTCCTGATCTTGGGATGCCTGTCTTGAAGAGAAAAGTTTCGAAAATCAAATTTTTGCCTCAATATTTGCTATTTTCTTGCACATTTCACCTGAAACTTCCAAAATCACAAATACTGCAAAATTGTGTTAATATTACTCAATTAAGAATGATTATCTCCAATTTTGCCCTAATTTGTGCCAAAAAATATGCTAAAAAGTGATATGATTTATGTACACCATATAACCCCACGCTTAGCTTTTTGCTTGTCCTCAAGCAAAGTCTATATGAAATTATTGAAATTCTAAATCATAGGTGCAATCACTCAAAAGTCCTAGCAATGTTTTTAGCTAAAATTCATCACTGAGTCAGATGATTCACAAAACAGGCCTGATTGATCAAGTTGCTATGGAAAGTTCTCAAATGTCTGGTAGATTATCATGGTCATGCAAATGCAACAACTCAATAACTCGATTGAATTCTACTCTCAGTCACGAGGTCTTCCTGATGTGTAGTGTGTGAACTAATCTAGACTAGATTGTCAACTCAATATAGTCTTCTCTAAACCTTTACCAGATAATAATTCGACCAATCGTCGAATATAGTAGGAACAAACAACCTTCTGAGATCTGAGCTTAGGTGTCAAGGCTTTTCATTTATGATTTTCAATCAAAGAATACACTGGGTAATGTATTTTCAAATTGATTATCTAGGGTATTTTTGTGTTCGCTTTCACACATCAACTTTAACTACCCAAGTATCGAGCCCCACTCCGATGACTCCCAGATCTATACGACCTTAGGGCATCAGGCATTAAATTCCCTTAAGAAGTGGTGCTCGAGTAGTAAAGGACGCTTGCAAACTACCCTTATTGCTTTTAAACTTTTTCACTTTCAGCTCAGAGCATCATCTAGTCATTCAAATTGCTAACACATTCTCAACCGGTCTAATATTATTCAGTTGAAGTCTCAAAAAGGTATTTGGTTGATGTTTCTAATTCGAACTAAGTTGTGCTCAATTATCAGGAATTCCCTATTTCTAAGTGAGGAATTCAGTAAAGTTATCAACTTGTTTCCTACTGATCATGATACTCTATTCAACATACATCATAGACATAAGCATTTCTTTAACCAATCAATATTGATTGTGAAGTCTGGAAGAGTGAAAAATTTTGAAATTTTTTTGGAGGGGTGCAATTTTTTAGTGAAAAGTATGGGAAAACATGCAAATTTTGACTACTATAGTGCACTGTGCACTGCGCACTGCTACCCCACACTTAATGTTTACATTGTCCTCAATGTTCATGCATATCCTATTACCCCACACTTATTTGACAAATTAAAAAAAAAAGCAGAAAAATTAAACAAAACTCTTACCCACACTTATTTGAGAAATAAGAATTTAAAAAACAACCACAGGAAAAAACAAATAAAATACAAAATGAAGATAAAAACAAAATTTAATAAAAGTAGCGAAAGATGAGGATTAGAAAAACTCCCTTCATGTATTGAGTAGAAGGGTCTGCTCTGATGTGTCAATTTGCTCTTTACCTCGGTCATGTGCTATCGCTGAAGTGCCCTCGACTCTATAAGCTCTGGATTTGATGATTCTGTAGTGAGCTCTGTATGGAGGGTGTATCTACCCTATCATTCCCATGTTTCGAAGAACAGTTAAGTCGGCGGGAATGGTAGGTGGAGCTATCCTCATCAACTCTGATTCCTCAATGTCAAACTCCAGGTAGTAGCCTATCCGTATGATGAATGGCTCGAGCCCCAAGGACTGCTTCCTCGAATCATTTACGAAGTTTCTCGCAATCATAGCAACGTGTCCTGGAGGAACGTGTCTTCTCTGGAGTAGTGTGCCTACCTGCCAATGTTTGTGAAGGTATTGCATGCAAGTTTCGAATGGCAGAAAAGATGCCTGAAGCTTTGGCGAAGCCGTAGTGGTAGGAGGTTCCAGTGATGTAGATTTGGGCTCAAGTATTTGAGACTTCCTCAGGAAAGTTTCTCACAGTTGATTGGTATGCAGGGGACGCAATCTCCTCCATTGCTATACTCCTGATACAAGGCCAAATTCCTCTATATCCATCGACCGGTCGATACCACTTGGTCGGTAGGTCACTTGCTTGCACTGGTATGACTTTAATTGTTGCCCATTTACTTTTTCAGAAGTGCCGTCTTGATCCATTATAACACATGCACCGTTTGGTGACACTTCTGTAATAGTAAACGGGTTTGACCAATAACAGTATCTCATCTGTTGATTCTGCGGGTAGGGATTTTGCTGTGATGGTATCTTCTGGAAGTTTTCAGCTTCAGAATTATTCCTCAAACTAAATCCCAGATGATTTCTTCAGTAGGGATTGTATGTGTTTTCCATTGGAGCAGTATTGACTCCAGCAACCTCCTCCTGCCTCCTTTTGGAATGGTCAGTAGTCCATTCCCATAGCAATCCCTACTAAAGTGAGGTACTTGGCAGACTTCACAGATTTGATACACAGGCTAAACGTTTCTTCCTTGTTGAAAAGCATTAATTTAACTGTTATCATTAGTCATTAATGCCTCCAATTGCTCATCAGAAGAAGCGTTAGATGTGTTTACTGGCTGACAACCCTTTATTGCTTATCAAGAAATTGGTACATCTGAATCTGAAAAACAGTTTCTCAAGGGATCTGCACATGACTTTAACATCATTAGTAGGTAATGTCTGTGATTCAAGCTATTTTGAAAAGTATTCCACGGCTACTATGATGCAATTGTTTTCAAAGGAAGAAGGGAAAAGGATTCAATCAATACTCCAGATATTAAAAGATTTCAGTATTCTGTATACCTTGCTGGGGTAGATGATCTCGAGAAGACGTGTTACCTTTAATTGGCAAGTGCGGGACTGTATCAAGGATACATAATCCTTGAATATTGTTGGCCAATAATATCTTGCTTCCAACACTTTCCGGACGGTGTTGATAGCAGTCAATTGGTCTCCCGTAGATTCTTTATGGCAATGCTCCATAATCTTGTGGCCTTCGTCTTTTGAGACACGTCTTTTGATCAATTACTCTGCAATAATTCGAAATAGAAAAAGAATCTTCCCAATAGTAATATTTTAAATCAGCAAAGAATTTCTTCTTCTGCTCATAAGTCATATCACTTGGGAATAGTTCAGCGACTAGGTAGTTTGTAATATCGGTAAACCACGGAAGAGATTTATCATACATAGCAAACAATGCAAATAAATTCTCATCCAAAAATAATTTATCATATATATTGTCTCATCCATAGCCTCTAACTCAGGGTTTTCTAGTCTAGACCAATGGTTTGCTTTCTAGATATTCATCCCTTTTTCTTTTCCCTTATTTCTATATGAAATTCTGATAAAAATAAAACTCAACTTAATCAATCTTGGTTCAGCATCAGTTTTATTGAACAGATATCTCAAAGTGATTAATGTATACTATTGTTTTAGATGGAACTAGGCATGATATTAATTTATCGACAGCATATACAACAACTAGTAATCCCTTTTTAGTAGTGTTATGGTTCTACTGGGCATCAGTAAAGGTTTTACTTGCATAGTATATAACATGAAATTTCTAATCATGCCTTTTTCCTAAAGCAATTCTTACTGCATCGTTACATCACATATTAATTCAAAAAGCAAATTTCAATCAAGTGATGTCATAATGGGTGCAGTAATTCATTTTGGTTTAAAAAATCTCATGCATTTATCATCAAAAACAAAAGGAACATCCTTTCTCATTAGAATATTCAGAGGCCGGTCTATTAAAGAAAAATTATTTCATGATTCGTCTAATAAACCGATCCTGAACTAACAATAGTCTAAAATGATATTTCTTCCTAATTAAAACCTAAGCCGACAACTCAGAATAAAATTATTCTTTCCTCATTTCCATTTTTTCGAAATTAAATAAATAATAAAAATAACAAACAAACACGAAAAGGGTAAACAAAAAAATTGTAGAAGAAAAGAAAAGAAAAAGATTTAATTAAAATTTTTACATTTGTAAATTTTTAATTTTTTTTTAATTTTTACTTTTTTTCTTTTTTTTCGGTTTGATTTCCTTAGTATGGTTTTATAATGATTTTCTAAAATTTGATTATCCTAAATTTCTTAATTTTAGATAATTTCTAAAATTAATTAGTTATGATAACCCTATATTTCAGGAAACTGATTGTCTAACTAGAATAGAATAGGTGTTGTGTCTAACGTATAGATTACTACCGCTACCTATCATAAGCCTCTAGAATTTTGATCAGGAATCCTAAAATTTTATGATATTTCTCCGGCAACGGCGCCAAAAATCTGGTGTGTTCTGAATCGACTTGCTAAAAACAGGATTTATTACCCTATATTGATTATGAATAAATAACGACAGAGATTTACTAATCGTCACTTTTAGCAGTCACAGTTGTCACTTAATCAATCAGAACCTAAGGCAGAGTACCTATCGTGTAGCTAGTCTATTGGAAAGTACCTACGATTTTAATTAAAAATTTATCGTACTCCCAAGGAAGTGGTAACGGCTTAGTAGCAACTATCCTTTTACCCTAACTCTCATTTTATTACCTTGTTATGCAATCATTCATCAAATTATTTGAAGAGTGGGTGATCCTTTCTACACAAGCCTCGAGTTCATTAAGCATGCAAGAGTATTTTATAGACAAGTATTCTGATGTATGTTCTATTGTTCCTACATGTTGACTGACCTATCTTCGAATATTTTAGATATATCTTGGTCTAGATTGCAATTACATACTGTATCTTACTTGTGTACCACATCTGGGTTATCTGATAAACCGCCCCATCGCCATTGACGGCCCTACTCACGGTTCGAGCTAAAGGTATCCATGAAAGCTTGTGTCACTCAGGAAATCATGCCACTCGCCCTAACGCCGGCATAAAAATACGAACTCAACCTCATTAGACTACTCTAACAAACATGGTGATCTATAAGTTATTTCGTCTAATATGGTAGACCTTAATGCTTTTCTCTTAAAAGTCATAAATTAAGGTCTGTTAAGCTAGACAGGTTATGATTAGACCGTGGTTAGGAATTGTCTATAACCATTCATCTAATTTAAAAGAGCAAGTAGATATGCAGTCATAGTGATTAATTAAGCTGGTGACCTTTCCGGAAAAATGTAAATAACTTCAGCATGCAAAACATATATACATATCATCATAATTTGGTATTCAAATGTATCTTTAGACAAACACAATACAAAATATACAAAGAGGATCTAGGGAACCACCACCATAAAGTATTCACCCTTTATCAGGTCCGCCAATGGAGTGACTACTTGTATATCCTGGACTGCTTGACCTGACTCTGCTTGACAGAACCTTCGGAAAACGCTTCCTTAGCCTAGTAGCAATTGTTTTACCTTACATCCTGGGCTTAACCAAAGCCCTGTTGACTAGCTCTTCGCTCACCTAATGCCCTCTTAGGATCTCCTAACGAAATCCCGGGTATTCTATGAATACCAAATATGAAACCTATCTAGTCGAATTCTAAGATTCTGAGATAAATACTCAAAAAGCAAAGAAAATGAGAAACTCTCGTATACTAAACTACTGGTGTATTATACCTGAGATCACTGAATGACTTATATCAAGTGTAGAAATGTACACTTGAAGTCACTAGATGATTCAGATCGAGTGAAGAGGGATGATTTCAACTGAGGAAGGCCTAGGGTATTTATAGTAGGGAAACTGAGTAATTTTCTCTGTGAATTTCGATGTGGGATTCTGCCTGGGAGCTCAGGACGCCTGTCTCGGTTTGTTGACCAGGCCAGGACGCCCGTCCCGGGTCCGGGACGCCCGTCCTAGTCCTTTGACTGGGTCGGGACGCTCATCCTGAACTGAAAAGTTCCGAAAATCACATTTTTGCCTCAATATTTGCAATGTTTTTGCACATTTCACCTGACACTTCCAAAATCACAAATACTGCAAAATTGTGTTAATATTAGTCAATTAAGAACGATTTATCTCCAATTTTGCCCTAATTTGTGCCTAAAAATATGCTAAAAACGTGATATAATTTATGCACCTCAATAATAAATGAAATAATTCCAAAAAACGTTTATGTATCTAAATATATTGAAAATATCAAAAACAATAATGATGAGATGTCAATAAATTATATCTCAATGGAGAAATGATTGAACCAAGAAGAAATAACTATCGATAATATTTTTATATATAATGTAGTATCAGCTATTATAAATGAAAATAATTATAATTAGCCTACATCCATTGAAAAATGTCGATGTAGAAATGATTGTGTGAAATGAAAAGATACAATTCAAGCAGAATTAAACTCACTTACAAAATGTGAGGTTTTTTTGCTCATAGCCCAAACTCCTGAAGATATCAAACTTGTGGGTATAAATGGGTATTTGTGCAGAAAAGAAATGAGAAAAATTGTGAGATATAAAACATATCTTGTTGCACAAAGTTTTTCTGAAAGACCAAGAATTGACTATGAGGTAACTTATTCTCTCGTGATGGATGTAATTATTTTTTGTTATCTCCTTAGAATGTCAGCTAATGAGAAACTTGACATGTGTCTTATGAATGTAGTGATATGGCTCACTTGATAATAATATCTATATGAAAATACCTAAAGAATTTTAAATACTTGAAGCGTATAAATCAGATTCTCGATATTTATATTCAGTAAAATTACAAAGATCTTTTTATAGCTTAAAACAATATGGACAAATATGGTACATCCATCTTAATTAATATTTATTGAAAGAATGTTATCAAAAAAACTAAATTTGTCTATGTGTATTTATTAAGAAAGAAAAATCAGGGTTTGCTATAATTGTTGTACATGTTGATGATTTAAATATTATTGGAACTCCTGAAGAAATTTTAAAAGCAATAAATTCTTTGAAGAAATTTGAGATTTATCTCGAAAAAATAAAATTTTGTCTCGTCCTGCAGATTGATCATTTAAAAGATAAAACTAAAATTTTTGTTCATCAATCAAATTATATTGAAAAGGTCTTTAAAATATTCTACGTGGACAAAGCACATCCATTAAGTACTCCGATGATTGTTCGATCACTTGATATGAAAAATGACATTTTTTGACTTCGTAAAGATAATGAAGAAGTTCTTGATCATGAAGTACCATATCTTAGTACAATAGATGCACTAATGTATCTTATTAATAATACAATACTTGATTTAGCTTTTGTTATTAATATGTTAGCAAGGTTTAGTTCATATCCAACTAGAAGACATTGGAATGAAATTAAACATGTGTTTCGTTACCGTCAAGGTACAATTGATATGAGATTGTTATATCTCTATAGTTCTAAACTACACTTGTTGGTTATGCTGATCCTGGTTACTTATCTGGTTCACATAAAGTCAAATATAAAACATGCTCTATTTTTACATGTAGAGAAACTACTATTTCATGGTGTTCTACAAAGCAAACATTAGCTGCTACTTTTTCTAATCATGTAGAAATTATAACAATCCATGAAGCAAGTCGTGAATGTATTTGGTTAAGATCCATATATCAATACATTTGAGAGAGATGTGGTTTATCTTTAGACAAAGAATCTCCAACAATAATTTATGAAGATAACATTGCATGTATAGCTCAATTTTAGGAAAGAGATATATCAAACTAGATTGCACAAAGAATATTTCACCAAAATTTTTCTTTAGGCATGATTTTTCGAAAAATGGTGATATTGATGTACAACATATCTTTTCAAGTGATAATTTGGTAGATTTGTTCACAAAAGTATTATTGACTTCAATATTTGAAAGACTAATCTATAAAATTAGAATGTGCCAATACAAAGATATTATATAATGATCATGGTGAATGTACAATGAACGATGTACTCTTTTTTCCTTCACTAGATATTTTTTTCACTGAGTTTTTTTCTAGTAAAGTTTTTATGAGGCATATTCCTTGTACAATGGACATCCAAAGGGAGAATTTTATAAATCTTATTATTCTTTTGTATGTACATATAACTTCCCACTACCTCCTCTACCTTCATATAATCTTCATTATCTTCATATAACTTCCACTACCTCCATATAATCTCCATAAAATTAAGTTTGTAACATATTTAGAATAATTGAGAGTTATGTATATAATTTATGTATGTATATGGGTATATAAGTTACATATAGTCCATCCCTATAAATAGAAATTAGTTTTTATGTTTTGACATATAAATGAAATATACAATAAGAAAGAATGTTTTCTTTTATCTAATCTTTATATTATATTTCTTACTAATTTACTTTTGTTAACCATATTTTTACAACAAATAATTATCATTTATACAATATATTTATGATGAGACCTAAGTTTAGGTAGACTAAGTAGGTTTACTTTCTTTCTGCGTGCCATGACACTTCGATTGTTCTAGTCATGTCATCTATGAAATGTAGGACTATCAGATACTCTGGTATTGTGATATGTTTACATCAGTGTTGATTTTGTGATTGTACTGATAATTAATGTAGTATATAAAGGATTAAACCATTATACAACAAAGAAGAGCATGTTCACCGAAATGCTTGAGTCAAAGACACTTGAACAAAGAAATATTTTTACCACATCAAAACAAAGTGAATGTTATAACATACAAGCATATTCACGATTATTATATTTCTCTCTCTCTCTCTATATATATATATTAAATAAGAGTACTTACCAAAGTATATATATATATATATATATAAAATAATAAGAGGTGGATAAATATTTTAGTTTTATTTTCCATCAAAATAACAATTACTATATTAATTTCTTTCTTAATTAATGCTTCTTTTTTTTTTTTTGTATATACAGAAGTAAATTTACTACTTTACGAAATCAATGTAATATATTATAAATATTATTTTCTCCTTAATAGACTTTATACAATTCTTTATCAATTTTTTGACTTGTCTTAATGAAAAGATATTAATGTATTTTTTCTTGTTATCTTATAAAATAGTTGAAATATGTATTGACCAAACATAGAAATCTTCGGCTTCTACAGAAGCAGAAAAGGAAAAAAAATTCTTCAGTCTTTTTGATCAATCTTTTTATGTTATTGGGGCGATTTCTACCACATGAATAAAAAGGAAAAAAAAATTTATTGTTTAATCTATGGGGGGAGAGAGAGTGAGATTTCTCTAAAGGTTGTTGATCCCTCCCTCTACGTTTGTTGGTAATTTCATCGAGAGAAAAAAGAAAAAAAAATCAACAGTCCTCTAGGAGTCATGCCAAAGAAATCTATTTTTTATGTGTATTTATGTGGGTGTTGTGCGTGTTTGTTTATTTACTTCACTTTTTCCTTCTCCTCGTTTTCGGTAATGGCTGTGGTGGAAAAAGAAATGAATTTTAATTATAGTTTTGGAACTGTGTTAATATTATTCCCAAAATATATAGTATATATTATTAATTGTAGTTAAACAATGTTTTGCCTTTGAATATTTTTTTTAAAAAAATTAATAAATGATTTAAAAAATATTTTAATGCAAAGACCAATGTTATAATATTTTTTATAATTCGGGATTAATTCTACCAAAAAAATAATTTGGAGATCAGTGTTACCAAATGTCTATAGACTGAAGACTATTTATGCCAATTTTCCTTTTTATGCCAAAAGTCAATGTTATAATCTAAAGTACCACATCCCTCACCTAGAAAATTATTGAACGCGTATTAAAGTAAGAGTTTAAAATCTTTTAGTCAATAATGCATTTCAAAACGAACAATTATCACTTCCCTGCATGAAACATACTTTTTTTAAAATGTTCATATCAATTTTCCCTTAAAAAAGTAAATTATTTTAATTAAAAAAAAATTGAACTATCTATTTTATATTAAAGAAGAAAAAACTAACAAACAAAACGCTATAGATGTAAGACTTTATTTAGTTCTCTATTAAAGTGTTAAGTAAAATAAAAGAACACAAGTTCTCTCGCTCTCTATGCGAATGAGTGCTAACAATGGCATTGGGTCATTCAAGCAGGTGGAGGAATCCGACCAACTGAGGCATAGTTTTAAAAAACACAAGTAGAATGTGAAAAACCTATTAGATTATGCCATATGTGAAGATGAGGACAAGTGTACCGAACCTAAGTGGGGTGAGACATCTTTTATAGTATAGGTGCAGGGTAAGACGAAAAAGTTGACTCTCTACATGGGAGAGAATAAAGAAGACAATAAGGATGATCTAGTTATAGCTGATGTGACATAAAATTACTTTGAAAATGTTGGCTCACCCACTTACCCAGTGGTGGAGGTACCTTGGGATATATACAAGTCTTGGTGGAGGCCATTGAGAAGAGCCCTCATACTTAAGTTTTTGGGCAAATCCTTTAACTATAAGGTACTAGAACATAGGATAAAAAAATTGTAGCAACTTGAAAGAGGTTGCGAGTTGGTGCATTTGGATAAGGGATACTTGGTTGCTTGGTTTTATAGCCAGGAAGACTATATGAAAGTGCTAGAAGGAGGCCCATAGACAATTATGGAACACTAATTGACAATCATTAAATGGAGACTGAACTTCGTTCCTACTTATCAACATGTTTCTACAACCTTGATTTGGATTAGATTTCCTAACCTCCCGATGGAGTGCTTTAACAATGATCCGTTTACCAGAATCGGTAACATACTAGAGAAGACCATTAGGGTTGACATGACGACTAGTGATGTGCAAGGGTTAAATTTTCCCAAGTGCATATATTAAGAAGAATCTAAATAGCCCACTGGTATGGACGGTGAACATTTATGGGCCGGTACAGGTGGTCGAGTATGAGGGACTCTACCGTGTGTGTTTCAAGTGTGACATGTTTGGGCATAAGATGGAGCAATGTCCTGAAGTGTAGTCGAAGGAGATAGAAAAGGTGATGATAGAGGAACAAACCACAACAACTAGCTCCACAAACCGGTAGCACGATTGCTCAACCTTATGGCATGTGTCTCATTTTGGCACATGTACATCGTAAGATGTAACATGCCCAGGTTAGAATGAGCTGTTGGAGCTATGTATCAGAAGCTAACATGTTATTGAATGCTCAGGTGGAGAAAGAACGTCAAGGAAGCAAGGAGTGGGAGGAGCAGGCAAGGTGGGAAACTCAGGGATTCACAGTTTCCCAAAATGTGCATAAGAATCAAGGGTATCAGAGTGTGACAGCACATACACAAGAATTTGTTAAGGTGTTAGTTGTAGCAAAATCCTATTTTTCCTCCCTAGCTGACTTCATCTTTGAAGAAGAGGCTTTAGCTAGCATTGAAATCTTAAAAAGAAAATTAAGAACATTCACAGGCCGAGTAGGTCCAAAGGAAAAGCCCATTCAAAGAATGGGACGAGCAAACAACAAGTGACAAGTACAAAGTCCAAGCCCTAATAGCCTCGGACACAAGGACAATAAGCAGGTAGGGGAGATGCCAAAAGGCCTGGGACACAAGGACAATAAGCAAGTAGGGGAGATGCCCAAAGGCCTGGGCCGTTGAAGATACTCTCTAGTAATAAAATTTTGGAAAGAGCCAACAAAAGGCTAAACAAACTATCTCTCGAATTACATTGCAAATGGTCACAATAGAGGGGACGACACGGAGAATGGAGCAGTGGTGTAAATCTGATGGACAAGGAAAAGGGAGTTATGGAGATTGATCATGTTCCGTTGGACAAACATCTACAAGTTCCCCCAGCACGGATGACATTACTTCTAGTAAGCAACAACTTAAGCAAATGGAGGTGACCTCCTTAATGAAGGTGAAAGAAAGTGAAATTTTTAAAGAAAAGAAAACAAAACAAAAAGGAAGAAAAGAAAAGAAAACAAAAACAAAAAGGGTTAGGTAAACCATCCAAACAACACCTCAATTTTTTTCGATTTTGAGTTTTACGCTTGTACTTTTTTTTCATTCAATATTGCACTTCAACAAAAAAAATATCAATTTTTTTTTGTTCTTCCATCCAAAATTCATTTATCATCTATTTTTAGGGGTATTTTTATCTTTTTATTTTAACAATAATTTTTAATTTTTTTAAGAATATTTGTCTTCGAATTACGCACGATTTGCTGAGAGGAAGCAGTGTCACTGAACCAATTACCTTTTTATTATATTTTAGCAACTACTTTATATTATGTACTATATATATATATATAATATATATTATATATATAATATATATATTATTTATTTATTTATTTATTTATTTATATAATATATTGTTTAATTTATAATTTTTCTTTAATATAGAAATTAATAAAAATATCTTAATTTAAGATTTCAAATGTATATATTTTAATCTATTTTTTAAAAAAATAAAATTTTAAATTTTAAAGTAAAAAAAGGTAGATTTTGTCAACAGTAATTTCGTAAAATAATTAATTTATAGATAATTTTGTCTTTTCTTTTATAAATTTTTAAAATTTTTTTACAATATGTTTTTGTATTCAAATTTTTTTGAAGAATTTTAATTTTAAAAATGTAATTTTATTTTACTTGGAAATATCAGTAGGGATCCTATGCTTCTCTATTAGAAATAAACTCACTTTTAATTACCTTTTAACAACTAGTTTAAATTATATTTTATATTAAAAAATATATTTCTAAAGTTTAAATATTTTTTGAATAAAAACTAATAAAAATTCTTTATAATTTCAAATGTATATTTATTTTAAACTATTTTTTTAAATGATAACATAATCAAGTTTTAAATTTGAAAAAAACATCCGATAAATTGTTTTTTCAGATTTTATTAATTTTAAATCCAAAACATAATAAATTTGGACATAATTATATATTTTTTTAAATATTTATTAAGTTAAAGTTTGAATATGTAGTTCACTCTCATAATTTGAAATGTTATGAGTTCAAGAAAAAAAAAATTATGAAATAAAAATTAGAAATTTATGAATATATTTATATATATAGATATAGTAGATTATACAAAATAGTTGAAAAAATATAATAAAAATGCAAATGGTTCAGTGGGATTGCGTAGAGTCAGGATACTCTATGTTCTAGGGTTTGTGAACCCCTCCATCAGTGAAAATATTATTTTAATTTTTTAAAAACATTCATAGTAAAAAAACGAAAATACTTTTTAAAAAATAAAAAAATTAGTTTTAAAAGGAAAAGACAAAAATACTCCTAAAAAAATAAAAGGCAAATGAAGTTGGACGAAAATTTTAGATTGAAAGACAAAAAAAATAATTTGTTTTTGTTGGAATACAATATTGAATAAAAATAAACGAGAATAAAACTTAAAATCACAAAAAATTAAGCTATCGTTTGGATGATTTACTAAAGGGTTAAAATGTGCACATAATGAATCCTTATCTAAAATGAACCCTATTTGAGAAGAAAGTGAAAGGACATCACCAACTTGTTGGATATTATTACCAAAGTAGCTTTCATATAATTCATCATTTCTGTTGAACTCTTTTGTGAACTTTCTTCACCATATTTTCTGGTAGCCTGGACTATATCTTCCAAGGTTTTATGAATAGGCCATTGAGCCCACCATATGAAGAATACTGTTCTTTTCAGAATGTAGAATCTTTGAATATTTTTCTCAATTTCCAATCCCCATTTCCAAATCCATGGGATACTGAATTCTGCAAAATAGTACATAGTACATTGGCCTTCAACATATTCTTGAATTTGTTTTAGAACTGGATGATAATTACACCAATTCTCGTAAACTTGTCCTAATATTATTTCAGGCAAAAATGATAACTGTGGTCCAAATAGTGACCACCATTGATACCACCATATTGGTATTATTTTGCTTTCTCTGAGAAAGGCTTTATCAATCTGAAAAAACCATGAATGTTTCTTCCGTAGATTTTCATAATAAAATGCCTTCTTCCATGCATCAATATAATCCCAGTAGTTGTAAGTATATTGAATTCCCTTGGGATTTCTTAATGTTCTTGCCTTAGATGCATCCATTCCCCAATCTACTAAGTTGAGGACTTTGAGTATAGCACATTTGCTATATGCAATAACATCAGTACTATTGTTTTGTGGGAATGATTTTATGTCTACTGACCCAGTTTGTTCTAGGATTGTCACATAATATGGACGACATTTGTATTCCCCTGTCGGATACCCTTTGGTATCTAAATATTTTTTCATAATGTACCATGGATCATTGATCCATACTAGATCCTCTTGCTCGATTGGCAAAATGTCTTCAGTGTTTGAGCTTTGATAATATTCTTGCTCACCCATAATATCTTTGTAAGTTAGTGGATTATTTCCACTTCCTTGTGAGTCTGAAGATTGAGTCTGATCCATAGGATCTTTTGCTTTCTTTGAATCTTCTGATAATTTCCTAAGGTCCATTGGACCTCTTCCTTGTCCTCTTCCTGATGATGAGGTTCCTCTTTCTTTCCTGGATTTAGGTATTTCTTCATATCCAGGTTTCCTTGTTAAAGATGATCTTCCTCTTCCTCTATTCATCTTATCTTTCTTTATTTTCTTTCTCAGTCCATTGGTCCTGAGCCCTGTAAGAATTCACGGGTCAAAAAGTCAGGCAATGAATTATTTTTACCTCGAATATGCTCAATATCTAAATCAAACATAGATAACTGGGCTTGCCAGCCTGCATAGATTTGCTTAGCTACTAAATGTTTAACATCTTTTTCTATTATTTGTTTAGCTGCAGAGCAGTCTATTCTTAATAAGAATTTCTTGTTTAATAGATCATCTTGCATTTTAGTGATGCATTTTACTATAGAAAGCATTTCTTTCTTAATAGTAGAATATTTTCTTTGGGTTTCATTCCATTTGCCATAAACATATCTGACCAGTTCCTCTGTCTTTGTTACGGGATTTATTTGTTTCAATATTCCCCCATAACCAATATCTGAGGCATCTGTTTCTACTATTTTAGAAAATTGAGGATTAGCCAACTTTAGACATGGTAAAGTTTTTACTCTTTCTTTGATTTTTTGAACAGAAACATTTAGTAGCTAAGCAAATCTATGCAGGCTGGCAAGCCCAGTTATCTATGTTTGATTTAGATATTGAGCATATTCCAGGTAAAAATAATTCATTGCCTGACTTTTTGACCCGTGAATTCTTACAGGGCTTAGGACCAATGGACTGAGAAAGAAAATAAAGAAAGATAAGATGAAGGAACTTCAAATCAACCTATAGAAATAGAAGATTGTGTATATACATTAATGTGCACAATTTTAGAACATTTCACAGGTCAAATAACTGACCAAAATGAAAGAATAAGGACATTACTACAAAACTTAAGATGTCCTACTTTAACGGAGTTTAACCATCTAAGGTATTTTTTCAATACTTTGATTTAGAGATTTATGAATACGGTTTTTATTCAATTTGAATTTATGATAATTTGTTTCTTTTAGGATTTTATTGAATCCGATAATTGATGGTGACTATTATGTATAAATTTTTAAGAGTATGAAAATTTTTATATTTTATTATTTATGTTTGTAATTATTTTGTTAGTATTATCTTTGTGATGGGAAGGTGTGTAACACACAGGTGTGTTTGACATGAAGTCACATAGAAGATGTGTGAATTGTTCGATCATTGAATGATTACTAAATTTTAAAGTAAAAAAAAGGTAGATTTTGTCAACAGTAATTTCGTAAAATAATTAATTTATAGATAATTTTGTCTTTTCTTTTATAAATTTATAAATTTTTTTTTACATTATGATTTTGTATTCGAATTTTTTTGAAGAATTTTAATTTTAAAAATGTAATTTTATTTTACTTGGAAATATCAGTAGGGATCCTATGCTTCTCTATTAGAAATAAACTCACTTTTAATTACCTTTTAACAACTAGTTTAAATTATATTTTATATTAAAAAATATATTTCTAAAGTTTAAATATTTTTTGAATAAAAACTAATAAAAATTCTTTATAATTTCAAATGTATATTTATTTTAAACTATTTTTTTAAATGATAACATAATCAAGTTTTAAATTTGAAAAACAAAATCCGATAAATTGTTTTTTCAGATTTTATTAATTTTAAACCCAAAACATAATAAATTTGGACATAATTATATATATTTTTAAATATTTATTAAGTTAAAGTTTGAATATGTAGTTCACTCTCATAATTTGAAATGTTATGAGTTCAAGAAAAAAAAAATTATGAAATAAAAATTAGAAATTTATGAATATATTTATATATATAGATATAGTAGATTATACAAAATAGTTGAAAAAATATAATAAAAATGCAAATGGTTCAGTGGGATTGCGTAGAGTCAGGATACTCTATGTTCTAGGGTTTGTGAACCCCTCCATCAGTGAAAATATTATTTTAATTTTTAAAAAAAATTCATAGTAAAAAAACGAAAACACTTTTTAAAAAATAAAAAATTAGTTTTAAAACGAAAAGACAAAAATACTCCTAAAAAAATAAAAGGCAAATGAAGTTGGACGAAAATTTTAGATTGAAAGACAAAAAAAATAATTTTTTTTTGTTGGAATACAATATTGAATAAAAATAAACGAGAATAAAACTTAAAATCACAAAAAATTAAGCTATCGTTTGGATGATTTACTAAAGGGTTAAAATGTGCACATAATGAATCCTTATCTAAAATGAACCCTATTTGAGAAGAAAGTGAAAGGACATCACCAACTTGTTGGATATTATTACCGAAGTAGCTTTCATATAATTCATCATTTCTGTTGATAAAAAAAAAACAAAAGTATTACTTTAGGTTAATTTATTAATTAAATCGTAATTTTCTCATGATTCATATCTGTCTTGCTTGAAGATTCAACCAAAAGGAGACAAATGAAAACCTAATTTCTCACTTTATTACCATATAAATGCAATGCTGAAAAAGTACAAAATGTCATTTAACTCATTAGAATCATTTAGTCCAATTCAGGAAATATAACATTAAAACAAGGCTTTTGTATATATTCCAATAATTCAATGAACCATTTGCACAATATATATATACACAAAAGTTTTTAAAAAATAAAAAATAAAAAATCAAGATATTTAATTTTTTTTATAAATCATGTTTGTATGTCTATAACTCTTACTATTTCTGCTATCTTCATATAACTACCACTACCTTCATATAACCTCTATGAAATTATATTTGTAACATATGTATACATTTATATTAGTATGTATATGGATACGTAGGTTACAAATATTTATGACTATAAATATGGGATTATTTTGTATATTTTGTTACAAGAATAATATATACATAAGTTTTCACTATTTTGATTTCTATTTCTTTAATATTGTTTCATTATTGTTATAGATATTTTATAATAAATCTCAAATTTACAACATTTTAGATCAAACTGAGACGGTACTAATTCCTTTTTAAAAAAATATTTAAAATTTTAAAATCCACATTTTTTTTTTAAAATATGTATACGACGATTTTTATTTCTACCATATATCGAACTTATAACCTCTCAGTCATAAAAGTGAAAGTGCTTATCATCAGAGCAACGCCTTCTTCACTAAAATATACATTTTAAAAATTAATCACGAATAAAATAGAAGTGTTAACTTTAGTTCTATTTATTGTAACAAAAAATAAAAAAACAAATCAAATAATTATCTTCACCGTCTTATGTTTTTTTTCTTGGGTAAGCCAGCTGTATTGGATCTAATTGTAACAAATCAAGTCATTCGCAAAATAAGCTAATTTATGCTAGAAACTTGTTAATTTATTAACAAATTAAATTCAAATACTTTTTTTTAATTTTTTTTAATTTTCAAGTCTACTCAAACATTAATACTAAACATAATTGAGTATTTCCAAATAAATTATAAATATTTATATATTATTAATTTTTTAAATATTTAAAAATATATATATATATATATTATATATATTTTTTCCCTAATTTGTAGTGGCAATTAAATTTATTTAACTCTCTTTCTATCTCTTTGAAAAATTGTAAAAGACTCTTAACTCAACTCAAATCTCTTTCTAACTCTCTTCATATCTCTTTCAATGTTAAACACTTAAATTATAATTTTTTTAAATTTTTTATCTATTTGAAATTTTGACTAATATTTTTTAAATATTTTTTAATAGATAAATTTGAATTTATAACTTAAACAAGCTAACTTGAACCGGTGTAATACAAACAAACAATTCAATGAATTCCATCCAAAATTTTTTTGTTCAAAACATAAAACAAACTAAACTTAAATTTTTAATATTTTTTACAGAAAAATTCAAACATGAGACCCTGCAGATAAGAGACCAAACTCCTTCAACGTGTTGTTTCACACCCTTATTTTTTGCCATGTTTCTTGTCTTTGATCTTCTAGAAGATACTCAAACCATTTTTAGATTAAAAAATAAAAAAGAAAATGGACGGGAAAGTTTTAAAGAAAAAAAAAAGAAAAAGAAAAAGAAAAAATGTTAAATAAAATGCGCGCGCGCGCTCACACACACACACACACATATATATATATATATATATATATATATATATATGTATGTATGTATATGTATATATTGTTCATTTTACTACAACAACTCATCATTATATACCTATATAGAATATAAATTCTTGGAGGGCTCCTCTTAAAATAAACTAAAAATACGTGGATATTTATATATTAATAAATACATATTTTTATTAAAATAATATTAGTTTTATATGTCATATTAGAAATATATTTGTAACACTTTTAATATATTTGCAAAATTTCATATTCTAATTTTTTTTAAACACACATTATTTTTTAATATAAATTCATTTTCTAATAAAGTTGCACACGTTGATGCAAAATTAATTATTTCCTGCCCAAATGGAGGACAAAAATCATTAAGAATCGACAAGAATGGTCTTATATTCCTACTTTTGTTACAAGAGATTTTGATGGGATATTTTCTATAACGGTGATTGTTAGAAAGATAACTTATACTATTTATAAATAAAATTTTATTTTTTTCATATTTAATCTTAATTTTTTAACATGTTTAATTTTAGAATATTCTTTTTTACTTTTTAAAAGTTTTGAAATTTTATTTTAAAATAAATTGTATTTTATAAATTTTTGTTAAAATTTTTAAAATTTTTTTAAAAATAATTTCTGTGATTTTAATTAATTAAAAAACAATATTTCTTTTGCTTAATTCATATCGTTCATTAAAAAAAAAAATTTAATTTTGTATATAAAATATATGTAAAGAGTAAGGAGGGTTGGGACATTCAATAGCAAAATATATCTGAAAGAGAAAATATTTCACGTAAAATTATGTGATTATTTTTTCTTTTTATACAATAAATTACACAAATATTAAAATTTTTTTTTTTATAAAATTTGAAAAAACAATCATATTTTGTTAGGAAAAAAAATCTGACTCATAGAATTTAAAAAATAAAATTTAATTAAATTTATTAAATATAAATTTATTTATTTTTTTTAATGATCGGACTCCACTGTTTTTCAAATTCGGCCGTTAAATTTAAGTATTTGAGGCCCATTTACATGCCTACTACGGAGTTACCCCTCTTCTTATAGTCTTTTTCCCTCCGAAAGTGTCTCCTAGAAAATTCTCTCTTTCCTTTTGTTTTTTGTTCTTTGTTCATTTCATTTTTTTATAGTATCACACTCCTCCGAATAATTTAAATTCGATCCAACTTGTAATTGTAAATCTTACCCTGACCCTTACAACAAGCTCATAACAAGTTTCAAATATTTAATCTTACGTAATATTTACAATACTCATTTTTGTTGTGTGAAATCAACACTTAAAAATTCTCATTTTAATATTTATAAAAATTATAATTTTCTAAGAATAATTTTTTTTTTGTAATGTACCTCAATTGTTAGCCATCTTAGTTATGGCTTTGAAAGATACGATCTCCAAATATGATATAAGTAAAAAACCCTCAAAAATTTTAAAAAATAAAAATTCATTCCTTTTGTTGTAATGTAGTTTTGATTTGTTTAAAGTATTTTGATCTAAATTTTTTAGAAAGTGAAATAAAGGGGAAAAAATTCTCTTAAATATAAATTAGGTATTTAAAGTGTTATTCATTTACTTCAAATAATTATACCTTTCATATAATTCAAATTTAAAATATCTATGATGGTAAATAAGGTCGCTATAAATATGATGAAACTCAAACTCTGTTCTATAAATTCCATGGGGAATTTGTTGGTTAGACATTGAAATTCCTTCGAGTCTGGTAGGAATTGTAGATGTCGAAGCTCTTCTAAAATTTATGGAAGATGCCGATTCAGATACTCTATATGAGTTTTGTTGTAAAGGTGCAGACAATTTAATTGTATGTGAGGGAGTAAAAGATACTTCAATCTCCATTGTCATGTTGAATTATTTGTTCAACATTAGAATTAATAATAGGTCTAGGAGGCACAACCTCTTCTAAGACCCATGTTTCAGGGAATTTAATTTCATCCCATTTTAGCATTTTATTTGTTGCTATTTTTGTTGTCATGAGATTTGATTGAATCATGACTGTTTGTCCTGTGAAACTACTATGTTTAGCTCTCGGAAAAAAAGTATTTAATACTTTATAATGTATACGATATATTATCGCAATTGTTTCACTTCCTGGTACAAAATTGTACCCATGTGAATGTACCTTTAAACTTAAAGCACTTAATATATTTGGATCACTGAGCGATAGACTCAGATTTGGATATACATTGAAGTATGTGGGGCCATGACTTAGACTTGTTTGCACTATACCCATTAAAGAGGGTTTCCAGTCTAAGCATCTAGCATCCCTTAAAATGGCTAAAACTGACGCATTAAGTCAATTGACCATTAAGGTAATTAAATTAAGAATAATATATTCCTGATTGACCATTAATGTTAATTTAACATACCATTTATGGCAGGTCAATTGACTTAAAATATTTAAGTATGGATCAATGAACTTGCAACTGTTTGTTGCGGGTTTTCTATTTGTTGTAATCTTTCAAGAATGCATTGATTTTGTTGTTTTAACTCAGATCTGATTTCAATAGTTTTACCTCACGATTTATATCATGGATAGTAACTGGAATTTATTTGGCATTGTGTATTCTTCGGTATACTTCTGCCATATTAAAAACTTCATTGGAAGTATGTTTGAATTCAGATTGGGTAGGTATTTCCTGATTTATATCTGAAGACATTTTTCAATTAGAGATTTTTTAATCTCTGGATCAGATACTTGGTCAATAATTTAATCAAGTCTTCTTGGGTAGTAGACAATATATTAATTGTCTTAGCCATTTTAGCTATCTCTTTGAAATAGCTTAGATCAGAACAATGATTGTTCGTACAATCACATTTTGATTTAGTACTAGAAGATGTATAAACATCCTCATTGTCAGATGATGATACTTCAGATGGAGTATCACTTAATAATATTTGACTTAAATGCTGTCGAAGATTATTATCTTCCAACATTTATAATTTTCTTTTGGTCGTACACTTATTAGCATAATGACCTAACTTGCCACATCGGTGACATTGAATCGAAGACAGATTTTTCTTTGTATATTTCTGTCTTTTCGGTCTTTTAGGAGGTATTGACTCTTGTGTATAGTATTTATTCTTATATTTTTTATACTTTTTCTTTTTCTAGAAAACGATTTTCCTTTTTTCTCCATCTTTCTATTAGGAGGGAGATCATATGCAAATTGATCACAAAAAGCCCCTAATTGTTCTCTCTCTGTAATCCTTTGTTTTTTAAGTTGTCTTTGCAACTTTAGGTTTTGACATATTTGTAAACCTTCTTGGACACAGATGCCTATAAATATGTCAAAACCTAATAAGAAAGACTTACTAGATAGGCTAAATACAACCCTAATTTATTCAAAATTTGACCTTAAATCTGGTTATTGGCAAATCCAAATTCAGGGCAAGGATAGATATAAAACTGCCTTTGTGGTTCCTCAAGGCCATTACGAATGTAATGTAATGCCTTTTGGCTTAAAAAATGCACCATCTGAGTTTCAACATATCTTAGATGACATTTTTAAACCCTATTTAGATTTTATTACAGTCTATATAGATGACATTTTAGTATATTCATCTACACTTGATGATCATTTTAAACACTTGAAAGTGTTTAGATTTTTGGGCCATCATATTTCGGGAGGGGGGGGGGGGGGATATTGTCCCCATAGATGAAAGATTACATAATTTCAAAATATAATGAAATCTATGAATATAAAGATAGCTCTTAATAACTTGATCACTACTTATTCGCACCAGAATCCTGAAAAAAGGCTAATGGTCCTATGGATCAACCACAGTCATCTGAATCTCAAGGAAGTGGAAATAATCCACTAACTTATAAAGATATAATGGGCGAGCATGATTATTACCATAGCTCAGCCACAGAAGATATTCTACCTATTGAGCATGAAGATTTAACATGGATCAATGATCCATGGTATATTATGAAAAAATATTTAGATACCAAAGGGTATCTAGCTCGGGAATATAAGTGTCGCATGTATTATGTGACCATACTAGAACAAACCAGATCTGTTGAAATAAAATCATTTCCACAAAACAACAGTACTGATGCCATTGCTTATAGCAAGTGTGCTATTCTTAAAGTTCTTAATCTTCTAGACTGGAGCATGGATGCATCAAAGGCCAGGGCTTTAAAAAATCCCAAAGGAACACAATCAATGTATAATTACTGGATTATGTTGATGCATGGAGAAATGCATTTTACTACGAAAATACTCGTAAAAGCATTCTTAGTTCTTCCAAATTAATAAATCCTTTCTTACTAAAAGTAAGGTTATACCAATTTGGTGGTACCAATGGTGGTCCTTATTTCGACCAAAACTATCATTTTTGCTTGAAATAATTTTAGGTAATGTGTATGAAAACTGGAGTAATCATCATCTAGTTTTAAAACGGCAAATAGAATTCATTGAAGGTCAATGCACCTTATATTATTTTGCTGAATTTAAGTATCCCATGGATCTGGAAATGAGGACTGGAAGTTGAGAAAAATGCTCAAGGGTTCCATATGTTAAAAAGAACAATGCTCTTCAGATGGTGGGCTCAATGGCCTATACACAAGACTATGGAAGAAATTATCCAGGTCACAAGGAAGTACAATGAAAATATGTCACAAGAAAATTCAAGTACTAATAAGTACGATCTAAAAAATATTCGAACACAACTGCAGAAACAGTTCCCTCATTTAACTCATGACGAACTGATGATTAAATGTTTAGAACAGATCAAAGAACACATGGAGGATGTGTTCGGAGACACTAGTACCCAAGATAATATGTCTTTGAACTTGGAGGATCTATAGGATGCTCAAGATCCAAACGATTGTAATATGGCGGATTACTGGGACGCCATGATCAAGACTGCACAGATATTGACAGAGAAAAATAAGAAAGGAAAAGAGAAGACATGAAGCAGACTTCTCAAAAATTTAGGTTAATCACCTAAAAGAAAAGATGTAAGGGATAAGATTTGTCCGTAATGGCCAATATGCCAAATGTATTAAAAGTCATGTCGGCCACTGTTTCTATGGGGACAATATCCCCCGAAATATGATGGCCCAAAAATCTAACTGTGGTTTGACAGAGTTTGAGTTTTGGGGCAGATAAGGCTAATCCATTATGAAGGATTAAATTTCTAAACACTTTCAAGTGTTTAAAATGATCATCAAGTGTAGATAAATATACTAAAATGTCATCTATATAGACCATAATAAAATCTAAATAGGGTTTAAAAATGTCATCTAAGATATGTTGAAACTCAGATGGTGCATTTTTTAAGCCAAAAGGCATTACATTCCATTCGTAATGGCCTTGAGGAACCACAAAGGCAGTTTTATATCTATCCTTGTCCTGAATCTGGATTTGCCAATAACCAGATTTAAGGTCAAATTTTGAATAAATTAGGGCTGTATTTAGCCTATCTAGTAAGTCTTTCTTATTAGGAATACGGACATTCCAACAAGAGCTAGGCCTCGTCAAATGAATTCAGAATATATGAGTTTATGTCAAAAAGAAATCTCATCATTATTAGATAAAAGCCTTATAAGGCAAAATATCTGAGTTAAAACAACAAAATCAAGGCATTCTTGAAAGATTACAACAAATAGAAAACCCACAACAAACAGTTGCAAGTTCATTTGAACCATACTTAAATATTTTAATTCAATTGACCAGCCAGAAATGGTATGTTAAATTAACATTAATGGTCAATCATGAATATATTATTCCTAATTTAATTACCTTAATATACAGTGGTGCAGATATGAACTGTGTCACTGAAGGAATAATTCCAACTAAATATTTTGAAAAAACATTTCAATCCTTACAGTCGGCAAGTGGTAATAAATTACCAATTAAGTACAAACTAACCAAAGTTCATGTTTGTCTTATTGAATTTTGTATTCCTACTTCATTCCTAATAGAAAGATGGAGAAAAAAGGAAAATCTTTTTCTAGAAAAAAGAAAAAGTATAAAAAATATAAGAAAAAATACTATAGACAAGAGTCAATACCTCCTAAAAGACCGAAAAAAGAAATATACAAAGAAAAATCTATTTTCGATTTAATGTCACCGATGTGGCAAGTTAGGTCATTATACTAATAAGTGTACGACCAAAAAAAAATTAGAAATGTTGGAAGATAATAATCTTCGACAGCATTTAAGTCAGATATTATTAAGTGATACTCCATCTGAAGTATCACCATCTGATAATGAGGATGTTTATACATCTTCCAGTACTGAATCAAAATGTGATTGTACGAACAATCAATGTTCTGATCTAAGCTATTTCAAAGAGATAGCTGAAATGGCTAAGACAATTAATATGTTGTCTACTACCCAAGAAGACTTGATCAAATTAATTGATCAAGTATCTGATCCAGAGATTAAAAATTCTCTAATTGAAAAACGTATCTGGGATCATATGCAAATTGATTACAAAAATCCCCTAATTGTTCTCTCTCTGTAATCCTTTGTTTTTTAAGTTGTCTTTGCAACTTTAGGTTTTGACATATTTGTAAACCTTCTTAAACACAGATGCCTATAAGGCCTCCATATGTATATTGTTCATAAGGGATACTTATTCCATTATGGGCTGTCCTCAGAGTTTTTCTAACTCTTTCAACAAACAAATATGGCAATCCATCAATAAATTTGGATTTTCAATGTTCATGGGCATTATCGGGTAAATGTGTTACCTTTGCTAAGAACACATCTTTATGCCACCTAAAATCTGTTAAGGTAGGACATCGCAAATTTTGCAATAATGTTCTTATTCTTTCATTTTGATCAGTAATTTGACCAGTAAAATGTTGTAAGATTTTGCAAATTAATGTATATACACAATCTTCTACATAAATGGGTTGAGATGACGACCCTTCCTGTTTAATTTTTGTAGCAGAAAATATTTCTTGCTTTTGGTTATCAGTGAGAGTATTATCCCACCATCATTTTAAAATTCTAGTAAAGCCACCAATAATCATACCTACTATTCCTTTTTCAAAATTATTGGCTACTTTACAAATTGTTGAATACATCATCATTCGATATAACATATTATGGATTTCAGCATCTGATAATCCATCTAAGTTCCATTCATAAATGGATTTACTATCAAAATTGGAGATATAGACATTGTCTTTTTCTTCAGTTAGAATATCCACAGGGGTTGGACGGTTATAATAATGATGGACCAATCTTCTTGGAGAATATTTTTTCTTGGATGGAACTATTTTATTTAATTCCATTGATTCTGTGACAAATGTATTTTGCAATTCTTCAATGTCATCAGATTCAGGATCAGAGGGTAAGTCTAATTCAGACTCACTATTCTGTTTAGGCTTTATTGTAGACTCTGTAGGCATTCTTTTCTCTATCTTTAGAGTATGTAATTTTAAATTTGCTAATTTTTCTTCTAGAATTTGGACAAAAGTTTGTTGCTTATTCTGGATTTTAAAATTAGTAACTTCTATTGGACTTTGTGTGGGAAATTCCCCCTGGGATAAAGAAGGTTGAGGTAACTTAACCATGTATCCCGAAAGGTGTTCTATATGAGAACCAAGGTGTTGAAGATATAAATTTGTATAATTCAGCTGTTTATAAAGATTAGATAAATCTTTATATGTTGTTTCCTGTTCAGGTCGGATTTTCATAAAAGCCGAAGCCTCCAATATTTTTGGCCCTTGTCTTAAAATTAAAGGATCAGTCGGAGGAAAAGATTGAGCTTTAGATTTCCCGCTCTTTAAGGTCCATGTTTTAATCATATGAATTTTTCGTTGTTGTTCATATGTATAAAATGCAGTGAACCAAGGAATAAAATACAAAATAGTGTTGTATTTTATTAGATGATCATAGTAACGATCTTTCTGTTTTTGATGGAATTTTGAATCAAACTTAAAAAAATACCAGTCTCGGAATGGTCTATTTTCTGGTTTCATAAATTCTTTTGAGAGAAATTGTCTTATAGGACTTCCTGGAGAAAAATCTTTTTTCTCATTAGGTTTAAAACTAAATTTAGTCAAGGCCGAATAAGGAATTGAAGTAACTAATACTTCATCAATTTCAGGATTAATGGATGTAGTCATTAATTATACCTGAAAACTCATTTTCGATTAGGTCGGAGAAAGTCTTTCAAACTCTGTTCTATAAATTCCATTGGGAATTTGTTGGTTAGACATTGAAATTCCTTCCAGTCTGGTAGGAATTGCAGATGTCGAAGCTCTTCCAAAATTTATGGAAGATGCCGGTTCAGATACTGTATATGAGTTTTGTTGTAAAGGTGCAAACAATTTAATTGTATGTGAGGGAGTAAAAGATACTTCAATCTCTCCATTGTCATGTTGAAATTATTTGTTCAACATTAGAATTAATAATAGGTCTAGGAGGCACAGCCTCTAGTAAGACCCATGTTTCAGGGAATTTAATTTCATCCCATTTTAGTAATTTATTTGTTGCTATTTTTGTTGTCATGAGATTTGATTGAATCATGACTGTTTGTCCTGGGAAACTACTATGTTTAGCTCTCGAACACAAAGTATTTAATACTTTATAATGTATATGATATATTATCGCAATTGTTTCACTTCCTGGTACAAAATTGTACTCATTTGAATGTACCTTTAAAGTTAAGGCACTTAATATATTTGGATCACTGAGCGATAGGCTCAGATTTGGATATACATTGAAGTATGTGGGGCCATGACTTAGACTTGTTTGCACTATACCCATTAAAGAGGGTTTCTAGTCTAAGCATCTAACATCCCTTAAAATGGCTAAAAGTGACGCATTAAGTCCAGCCAAAGTTAATGGTTTTAGTGCAATTTGCACTAATCCGATATGGATATAGTTAAATCCTTTGGATTTATAATGAGACAGATCATTAACTGTCAATAATTACAGGTTTTGTTCCTGCCCTTCAAGAGTCACTGTTTGTTCAACAGTCTTTATTACTTGATGACTTTTGAAGTCAAAAGTGCCAATTTCATAAATTTTTCTGGCTGGAATAGAGAGAATTGTCCATCTGTTTAGAGTTTCTTCCTCATTGAGGAATTCTGAGAGTTCCTCATTTTTTATCCGAGGAGCGTTTTGAGCTGATCTTGGATTGGATTCAACTTTGAGGGTTGTTGGCTTGATCTCGATCCGTTGAACAGCTATGTATTTCTTTCGAGGGATTCTGGACTTTTCTTCAGAGGCCTTTGATTATCTCGGAATGGATTTTGACAGAGTTTCAGTTGATTCTCTGAGCTTTTGTGTCAGCTTTTTCTATCATTCTAAAAGAAATTTGGCTCTCCATTTATAAATGGAGAGGATGACAATCAATGGTAATTATAATGCCAAGTGTCACTCATATGAGAGATAAATCTCTCACTATCTTACTATATACATATTTATATATTAAAATATTTTTTAAAAAATTAATTATATATTTTAAATATATAATTAAATTTAAATATCTACAATTATGTATAAAATTTTAAAAACTATTAAATAAATTAAATAAATTAAATAAATTAAATAAAAAAATTAGAAAAAAAATTAAAAGAAATATTTTTAAAAACTGTAATAAATTCATCCCACACCTCTAAGCATAATGTATATGCCCTAGTATTATAAATCCATCCCAACCACAACCAAATTAAGACTTGCAACTTGCATATTTGATTAAGCCGTTGAACTTGGCAAATTCGAGTATTTGGTCCCCAAAATGCACCTATCTCTCTCTCTCCTTCTGTTTTTTTTTATTTGATTTGATTTGATTTTTTATTTTATTTTTAAACTTATTAGTTATAATAAAACATATTTTCTGAAGAAAAAATAATAATTTCTCTTTTTTATAACAATTGTAAATTTTTTTTATTTTACTTTTTCAAATAAAAAAAATTTACTCCCTTTATATATATTTAATTTATCCAAAATAATAAAATACACCCTTTAAAAAAAGTTATATATGACCTTTTTTGTCCAAAGATTAAAATATATTTTGACATACTTTTTTTTTAGGAATAACAATTAATAAACATGAATTATAAAATATTATTTAACTAGTAACAAGGAGAAATACCAATAAAATGTATAATTTTTAAATTTGTTACATGATAAAAAATAATTCATATAACTCGATAGTTTGAGAGAGTTGGTAAAACGAATTCCTTAATGCTCCTTATAGGAGGGATGATCGATGGTTCGAATTCCTTTGAAGCGGATAGTTCCATATTAAAAAAATTTGTACTAGGCTCAATCCTCAAGTAAGAGTTGAATTCTAATAAGACTTTAAATAAATCATATAAATTTATGTGTCAACTATCATATTTCTATTTTATGTTGTTTTTGTTTACAAAAATCCCACTGTTATAATATGAGTTGTTGATAGATTCTAATTTCAAAATTACTTCCAAGATCCTTAACAATCGAGATACTTTAGAACTACTGCATGCAATCAAGTTATAATATATATACATCTATATATTTTGCTCCAAACTGAATAGTCAAGCATTAATCATGACGGTATTAAAGAAAAAATAAATAGTAATAATTACACTTTGACTTATGAATGTAATAATCAACTAATATGATAATTAATTTAGTTGAATTGATATGAAAGTCATGAATATCTAATTAGTGAGAGAATTTTCCTATAAATATGTAAGGATATAACTTAAGCCACTTAACAAATTTTGCTTTATATCTTCCAATGGATTCCTCTCAAATGAAGAATTTGAAGAAGGAATTAGAAGATGATCATGAACATTGCTCATATGCATTGCAGCTGGTCTTCTCTGGAGCTTTGCCTATGGTGTTGAACACTGTAATAAAACTCAACGTGTTCGAAACCATCGCGAAAGCCGGCCACGGTGCTCAGCTATCCCCCTCCCAGATTGTATCCCAGATGATGATCCCAACTCCACGTGAAAATCCCGAAGCACCAGCCATGATGCTGGATCGGATGCTCCGAATGTTGGCTAGCTACTCTTTGTTCACGTCTTCCGTGGTTGGTAGCCATGGATCTGAAAGTAAGAGGGTATATGGACTAGGACCCGTGTCAAAGTACTTTGTCAAGAATGAAAATAATGGATCTTCCCTTGGTCCCCTCCTAGACTTGCTTCAAGATAAAGTCTTCAATGATACCTGGTGAGGAGAAATCAGTTTTGGTTTTTTGTTTTGCTTGTCAAAATATAGAAGTTAAAACTGATTTTATTGATATATATATATATATATATATCTTACAATAATTAATTCTTTTTTATAAAATCAATATAAAGCAAATGTACATTTTATCTTTAATTTCAAGGTGTCCTATTGTTTTATATAAACTATTTAATTATGCAGGTATGAACTAGGACCTGCAATTCTTAAAGATGAAACTGCATTCAACAGGGTTTATGACATGCCCATATTTAAATACGCAGGATTACACCAAAAGTTCAGCGAAAAGTTTAATACGGCCATGATAAACCATACCAAGATGGTTGTGCCGAAGGTTTTAGAATATTACAATGGTTTTGAACACCTAAAAACACTTGTCGACGTAGGGGGTGGTCTTGGTATTACTCTTGGATTAATAACTTCAAAATACCCTAATCTGAAAGGTATTAACTATGACTTGCCTCATGTTATAGAGAATGCACTGACATATCCAGGTACATATATATTATATATACTTACCTACTTCCTAAATTTTAATTAATTCTTCATCATCCAAGCAGTTATCATTTTAATTACCAGTCCTAACAAAATTGGCTGTTTTTTTTTTTTTTGGGTCTGGATTAATTACTTAAGGAGTGAAACATATTGGTGGAGATATGTTTGAAAGTGTTCCAAATGGAGATGCCATTTTTATGAAGGTAAAATTTTCTTCTTACCCAAGGGAAAATATAATTAAACTTAACCATACACTATATCAAGATATATACAAAGCCTTGTATTGAATTTTAATGATACGATGATTTTGGAACAGTGGATACTTCATGATTGGGATGATGGTCACTGTGTAAAGTTGCTAAAGAACTGCTATAAGGCTTTGCCAGATAATGGAAAGGTGATTGTTGTTGACGCAATTATTCCGATAAATCCTGATAATAGTTCGTCAACCAAACACACTACTCAGATGGATATCTTCCTTATGGCAATGTTCCACCCGGGTGGGAAAGAACGCACAGAACAAGAATTTCAGGCATTGGCTTCCCAAGCTGGATTTGCAGGGATAAGAAAAATGTGTGTTTCTTGTGATCTTTGGGTGATGGAAATATATAAATAAATGCTTGCTAAACGCATATAAATGCTTGTAATTCAAAATAATCTGAAATGTGACCATCAAAATGATTGTACTTTATTTTACTTTTATATGTTGATGTTGTAAAACTTTGAATATTAATTTATTGAAGGGTAATAGTCCTTTAGGACTAGATCAGAATTTAATTTATAGAGAAAGATTTACAGGAATAATCCCTATATATTATATATATATATATATATATATATATATACATGTTAACAATGTAGAAGGAAAGCATTCTGAATATCAATCTGTCGAAGGGACCAACCTCTTGATATTGCAATTGATAGAATAACTCTCAATGTGTACGCTTAATCACAGGGCTGTAGGTATCCAAATCATCAATGCTATACCTTTTCTTGAAGCCCTTAGCATTTAAGCGTGCTTTGCTTGTAAAGATCAATGGAACCATCTGCATTCAATTTTATTTTGAACACCCATTTACAGTCTATAACATTTATGTTTCTTCTTGATTAGTGCTTGAAATTTTGCATCCCAAATTCGTATACATTAAAATGGCTAAAACTGACGCATTAAGTTAATGGTTTTAGTGCAATTTGTACTAATCCGATATGGATATAGTTAAATCCTTTGGATTTATAATGAGACAGATCATTAACTGTCAATAATTGCAGGTTTTGTTCCTACCCTTCAAGGTCACTATTTGTTCAACAGTCTTTATTACCTGATGACTTTTGAAGTCAAAAGTGCCAATTTCATAAATTTTTCTGGCCGGAATAGAGGGAATTGTTCATCTGTTTAGAGTTTCTTCCTCATTGAGGAATTCTGAGAATTCGGCATTTTTAACCGAAGGAGTATCCTGGTTGGTCCAGAATTTTCTAATCATGGTTTAATTTTTTCATACCTTACAATCATGAGTCTTAATATAATTTTCTGATTATGCTTATATAGAGTTTTTAAGTTTTTATATTTATTTGTTTAAGGATAGTAAGCACGTTTGTCAACGATTTACATGGATTCATAGGACTTACACACTGCCTAACCACTACGCAACTTGAGTAACGTCCCACTTACTATACATCAATTAAATAATCATAAAAACTAAAGAATTTATGAACAGTTTTTCAGAAATATATATAATTCTCATGCTTGCAAGATATAAAAAATATTTACGCACAATTAAGAGCCAACATGGCTCTGATACAAACTTTTACAATCATTAAAAAGATTATAGAGAACAACTACTTACTTTGGTTTTTCGGGGTTCCTTCTTCCAGAGATCTTCCAAGAATTTCAACCGAGAGAATGTTTTTGAGATTATACAAAGAGAGAGTGTTTTCACCAAAAACCTGCCTTCTTCATTTATTATGAAGGTTTATATAGACTTTTCGAAAAGGAAAAGTAAAAATTACAGATAAGTATTAGCCGACAAGGCCATTACTTTCTTGGAAACGACAAAATGGCTTTTGACTAACAACAGTAGCCACCATGACTTTTAACTAAATTCTAAAACAAGTGGCCGACAAAGACTAACAACAGTGGCCGACATGACTTTTGATACATTTGGCATATTGGCTATTACGGACAAATCTTATCCCTTAAATCTTTTCTTTTAGGTGATTAACCTAAATTTTTGAGAAGTCTACGTCATGTCTTCTCTTTCCTTTCTTGTTTTTCTCTGCCAATATTTGTGCAGTCTTGATCATGGCATCCCAATAATCCGCCATATTGCAATTATTTGGATCTTGAGCATCCTGTAGATCCTCCGAGTTCAACGACATATTGTCTTGGGTACTAGTGTCTCTGAACAGATCCTCCATCTGTTCTTTGATTTGTTCTAAACATTTAATCATCAGTTCGTCAGGAGTTCAAATATTTTTTAGATCGTACTTATTAGTACTTGAATTTTCTTGTGACATATTTTCACTGTACTTCCTTATGACCTGAATAATTTCTTCTATAGTCTTGTGTATAGGTGATTGAGCCCACAGTCTGAAGAATATTGTTCTTTTTAACATATGGAACCCTTGAGCATTTTTCTCAACTTCCAGTCCCCATTTCCAGATCCATGGGATACTGAATTCAGCAAAATAATATAAGGTGCATTGACCTTCAATGAATTCTATTTGCCGTTTTAAAACTGGAATATGATTACTCCAGTTTTTATACACATTACCTAAAATTATTTCAGGCAAAAATGATAGTTTTGGTCCAAATAAGGACCACCATTGGTACCACCAAATTGGTATAACCTTACTTTCAGTAAGAAAGGATTTATCAATTTGGAAGAACCAAGAATGCTTTTTACGAATATTTTCGTAGTAAAATGCATTTCTCCATGCATCAACATAATCCCAGTAATTATACATGAATTGTGTTCCTTTGGGATTTTTTAAAGCCCTGGCCTTTGATGCATCCATGCCCCAGTCTATTAGATCGAGAACTTTAAGAATAGCACACTTGCTATAAGCAATGGCATCAGTACTGTTGTTATGTGGAAATGATTTTATTTCAACAGACCCAGTTTATTCTAGTATGGTCACATAATATATGTGACACTTATATTCCCGAGCTAGATACCCTTTGGTATCTAAATATTTTTTCATAATATACCATGGATCATTGATCCATGTTAAATCTTCCTCCTCAATAGGCAGAATATCTTCTGTGGCTGAGCTTTGGTAATAATCCTGCTCGTCCATTATATATTTATAAGTTAGTGGATTATTTCCACTTCCTTGAGATTCTGTGGTTGATCCATAGGACCATTAGCCTTTTTTGAGGATTCTGGTGATCCTAGTAATTTTCCGAGGTCTATTAGACCTCTTCCTCCTCCTCGTTCTGTTGATGAGGATCCAACTTCTTTTCGGGACTTTGGAGGTATATCTCCATGTCCTCTTCTGTTTGAAGAAGATCTTCCTCTTCCTCTGTTCATTCTATCTTTCCTTATTTTCTTTCTCAGTCCATTGGTCCTGAGCCTTGCAAAAATTCACGGGTCAAAAAGTCAGGCAATGAATTATATTGACCTGCAATATGTTCGATATCAAAATCAAACATAGATAATTGAGCTTTCCAGCCTGCATAAATTTGTTTAGCTACTAGATGTTTAACATCTTTTTCTATGATTTGTTTAGCTGCAGAACAATCAATTCTTAATAAGAACTTTTGGTTTAACAAATCATCTTGCATTTTGTTATGCATTTAACGATAGAAAGCATTTCTTTCTTAATAGTAGAGTACTTCTTTTGGGTCTCATTCCATTTGCCAGAAATATATCTGACTAATTCTTCTAATTTTGTTATGGGATTAATTTGTTTTAAAATTCCTCCATAACCAATATCAGATGCATCAGTTTCTACTCTTTTGAAATACTGTGGATTTAGACATGGTAAAGTTTGCACTTTTTGTTTGATTTTTTGAACAGCCTTAGTATGTTCTGGTGTCCAAGGTTCAGAATTCTTGGTCCTTGTCTTAAAATTAAAGGATCAGTCGGAGGAAAAGATTGAGCTTTAGATTGCCCGCTCTTTAAGGTCCATGTTTTAATCATATGAATTTTTCGTTGTTGTTCATATGTATAAAATGAAGTGAACCAAGGAATAAAATACAAAATAGTGTTGTATTTTATTAGATGATCATAGTAACAATCTTTCCATTTTTGATGGAATTTGAAAAATACCAGTCTCGGAATGGTCTATTTTCTGGTTTCATAAATTCTTTTGAGAAGAATTGTCTTATAGGACTTCCTGGAGAAAAATCTTATTTCTCATTAGGTTTAAAACCAAATTTAGTCATGGCCGGAAAAGGAATTGAAGTAATTAATACTTCATCAATTTCAGGATTAATGGATGTAGTCATTAATTATACCTGAAAACTCATTTTCGATTGGGTCGGAGAAAGTCTTTCATACTCTGTTCTATAAATTCCATGGGGAATTTGTTGGTTAGACATTGAAATTCCTTCCAGTCTGGTAGGAATTGCAGATGTCGAAGCTCTTCCAGAATTTATGGAAGATGCCGGTTCAGATACTCTATATGAGTTTTGTTGTAAAGGTGCAGACAATTTAATTGTATGTGAGGGAGTAAAAGATACTTCAATCACTCCATTGTCATGTTGAATTATTTGTTCAACATTAGAATTAATAATAGGTCTAGGAGGCACAACCTCGGTAAGACCCATGTTTCAGGGAATTTAATTTCATTCCATTTTAGCAATTTATTTGTTGCTATTTTTGTTGTCATGAGATTTGATTGAATCATGACTGTTTGTCTTGGGAAACTACTATGTTTAGCTCTCGGACACAGTATTTAATACTTTATAATGTATACGATATATTATCGCAATTGTTTCAAGCACTAAAATTCTCAAACCATTTTTAGATTAAAAAATAAAAATGAAAATGGAAGGGAAAGTTTTAAAGACAAAAAAAAAAAAAAGAAAAAGAAAAAATGTTAAATAAAATGCAAACACACACACACATATATGTATGTATGTATATGTATATATTGTTCATTTTACTACAACAACTCTTCATTATATACCTATATAGAATATAAATTCTTGGAGGGCTCCTCTTAAAATAAACTAAAAATACGTGGATATTTATATATTAATAAATACATATTTTTATTAAAATAATATTAGTTTTATATGTCATATTAGAAATATATTTGTAACATTTTTAATATATTTGCAAGATTTCATATTCTAATTTTTCTTTAAACACACATTTTTTTTAAATATAAATTCATTTTCTAATAAAGTTACACACGTTGATGCAAAATTAATTATTTCCTGCCCAAATGGAGGACAAAAATCATTAAGAATCGACAAGAATGGTCTTATATCCCTACTTTTGTTACAAGAGATTTTGATGGGATATTTTCTATAACTGAGAAAGATAACTTATACTATTTATAAATAAAATTTTATTTTTTTCATATTTAATCTTAATTTTTTAACATGTTTAATTTTAGAATATTCTTTTTTACTTTTTTAAAATTTTGAAATTTTATTTTAATATAAATTGTATTTTTTTAATTTTTTAAATTTGTTTTTAAAATAATTTGTGTGATTTTAATTAATTAAAAAATAATATTTCTTTTGCTTAATTCATATCCTTCTTAAAAAAAAGATGTTATGAATCTCGAAGATTCATTAAATTAGTGGATGTCCATCGTATAATTGTTATTATCCTTTTATCCCGGAATAATTACGTACTTAATGAAAGATGATAAGTATCACTTGATGCCTATATCTAAGGTGACACATGTCACCTAGCAATTAATACCGGGTGACAAGTGTCACCCTTTGTCCTTATCCTTATCCCCTATTCACCCCTATAAATAGAGGGCTTTATACCCTTTTGTAAACACAATCAAGAACAACAAGAAATCTCATATAATAATATTCTCTCTATTTTCTACCTCTCTCGTTTACTTTTCATCTCGTTTATCTTATTATTTTTATATAATTTCATAATACGTTATCAGCACGAGTCTCTACCAACAGCACGAGTCTCTACCACCGGGTAAAGTATTTTTGAAGTTTATTTGAATATCAATCATGTACGCTTTTTTACCGGTACATTTTCTGTTATTATTATATCAAATCTTATTAAACTCAAATTTGTGCCTCTTGATGTCACCGGAAAGAATTATTTGTCATGGACACTAGATGCCGGAATGCATCTTGCTACAATGGGTCCGGCAGACATCGTTGTATAAAATAATGTGTCATCAACGCAAGATCGTGCCAAAGTTATAATATTTCTCCATCGTCATGTTCATGAGGATTTGAAAAATGAATATCTTACCGTGAAAGATCCTCTTATTTTGTGTGAAACTTTGAAAGAAAAATTCGACCACCAAAAGATGGTCGTTCTCCCAAAAGCACGGTATGACTGGTTGCACCTGAAGTTGCAAGATTTCAAATCTGTGAGTGAGTATAACTCCTTAATGTTTAAAATGGTTTCGTAGTTGAAACTATGTGGAGTTGATATAACGGATGATGATATGTTGGAGAAAACATACTCCACTTTTCATGCCACGGATATTGTCATGCAGCAACAATATCGTGAGAAAGGTTTTAAGAAATACTCTGAATTGATTTTTGTCTTCTTGTTGCGGAACAGAATAATGAATTACTGATGAAAAATCACGAGACTCGACCTACTGGCCTACTCCCTTCCCTGAAGTGAATGCTATTAGAAATCATGATTCCAGAAGAGATCGTAGTCGTGGTCGTGGTCGTTACCGTGGTCATGGTCGAAAATATGATCATGAACGTCGTGATAAATTTGGCCCTTATAATCGTAATAATAATTTAGGTTCCAAAAATGTTTATGACCACCTGAAGTGGAAAAAACATAATAAGAAAGGAAATATTGTTCCGAAAAATTATGAAGACAAATGTTATCGTTGTGGCATGAAAGGTCACTGGTCTCGTGCCTGTAGCACGACAAAACATCTTGTTGACTTACTTCTCAAAATTTGTCTCATAAAAGAAATAATTGATCACTTGATTGGAAATTAAAGTGTCCAAAATAATTAGAATATTAATATTATGTGTTATATGTTTATTTTTCTTTTGTTGTGATATAATATGTTTAATTTTTATTTCTGTAAATATTTTGTTAACAAAATAGATGGTTGTTGTTCAATTTTCTGGTATTAATAACGATATCGGAAGTATCTGTCTTATTGACAGTGGAACTATGCACACCATACTGAAATATGAGAAATATTTTTCTCATCTGAATGTGGGAGAAACAAGTGTTTCTACAATAAATGGTAGTGCAAAACTTATTGAAGGCTCCGGAAGAGCTAATATAATATTACCGGGAGGAACTATGATTGCTATTGATAAAATATTATATTCCTCAAAGTCTCAAAGAAATTTATTGAGTTTTAAGGATATCCGACGTAATGGAGATCATGTTGAGACTATGGAGGATAATGGTCATGAATATTTGGGTATCACAAAAGTGACCTCCGGTAATAAGTTATTGTTGGAAAAACTACCATCTCTATCCTCTGGCCTATATTATGCGAAAATAAATGCTATTGAGGCGCATCATTTAGTAAACCAGAAGTTTACTAATCCCGTTACTTTTAAAGTTTGGCATGACCGTTTGGGTCATCCGGGATCAATTATGATGCGAAAAATTATCGAAACAACGCACGGTCATCCTTTGAAAAATCAGAGAATTTTGACTTCTGATAAACTTTCATGTGTTGCATGTTCTAAAGAGAAATTGATTATAAGACCAGCACCATTGAAAGTAGGAGCTGAAAGTCCTACATTTCTAGAATGGATTCATGGAGATATATGTGGACCGATTAGTCCACCATGTGGGCAATTTCGATATTTCATGGTCTTGATTGATGCATCGACCCGATGGTCGCATGTTTGTTTATTATCAACTCGCAACCTGGCGTTTGCGAGATTACTTGCCCAAATAATTCGCTTAAGAGCGCAGTTTCCTGATTATCCTATTAAGCGAATCCGTCTAGACAATGCTGGTGAATTTTCTTCGCATGCATTTGATTCTTATTGCATGTCGATTGGAATAATTGTTGAACATCCTGTAGCTCATGTTCACACACAGAATGGTCTAGCTGAATCATTTATTAAAAGGCTGCAATTAATTGCTAGACCACTATTGATGAAAACAAATCTCCCTACAGCAGCCCGGGGATATGCAATTTTGCATGCTGCAACACTTGTGCGTTTAAGGCCATCAAGTTATAATAAATTTTCTCCCATACAGTTGGCTTTTGGTTCAGAGCCAAATATTTCTTATTTGAGAATTTTTGGGTGTCCTGTATATGTCCCAATTGAACCACCCCAACGGACAAAAATGGGTCTACAAAGAAGATTGGGGATATATGTTGGGTATGACTCCCCGTCCATTATAAGGTATCTTGAACCTTTGACAGGAGATGTGTTTACAGCAAGATTTGCTGATTGCCATTTTGATGAAAATTTGTTTCCCAAATTAGGGGGAGAGAATAAATGGCATAAGATTGAACTTGCATGGAAAACATCTTTGAATCATTTAGATCCACGCACAAATATGAGTGAACTTGAAGTTCAAAAGATTATACATTTGCAACAAATTGCAAATCAACTGCCAGATTCTTTTGCTGACTCCAGCAGAGTCACTAAATCGCATCTTCCAGCTATAGATGCTCCTATACAGATAGAAGTTACTGAAGGATAGAAAGTTAATCCTATAGCTATCGAATCAAAAACACGCCAGAAGCGTGGCCGACCCCTTGGTTCCAAAAGTAAAAATCCTCGAAAGAAAAGAGGAATAAATGATCCAGAAGATCATATTGATGAAACAGAAAAAGAAAACCAAGGGACAACTAATGAAAATATTCCAACTACAAATGATGAAGAAAATTCTGAAATCTCTATTAATTATTCCAGTTCGAATCAAAGTTGGGATCGAAGAAATGTTGTTATTGATAATGCTTTTGCATACAACGTAGCCCTTGATATTTTCAAGGATAATGAGGATTTAGATCCTTTATCAGTTGAAGAATGTCGGCATAGAATTGATTGGCCTCAATGGAAAGATGCGATTCAATCGGAGTTAAATTCGCTTGCGAAGCGAGAAGTTTTTGGACCTGTAGTCCAAACGCCAAAGGATGTAAAACCTGTTGGCTATAAATGGGTGTTTGTGCGAAAACGAAATGAGAATAATGAATTCGTAAGATATAAAGCACGAGTCGTCGCACAAGGTTTTTCGCAAACGCCGGGAATTAATTATGATCAAACTTATTCACCCGTTATTGATGCTATTACACTCCGATATCTTATAAGTTTGGCAGTTCAAGAAAAGGTGGACATGCGTCTAATGGATGTTGGTATATGTACCATACCCCCATACATAAAACATATCTCCACAACACAAAATATCCCAACAATCTCACCATTAAATTAACGGAGACATCTAAAATATCTACGAAAGGTCCATAATATCTAAAAAAGGCCTATAATATCTAAGAAAGGCCCATAACACAAAAAGCCCACACAATATAGATAAATACCCCCTAAGGAGAAAGAAAGAGGACACAAAAAAGACAATCAAGAACATAAATACACACGCAAAGAAAGACACCGAGGGGAAGACCCAAAAAACGCCTAAAGGAAGAGAATCGCTAGGAAGAAGAAGGGAGATCTTGAAAGAGCCCAGGAAAGAAGAGGAAGAAGGAGAAGGGAATTAGAGTAATTAGGATCAGGCTACATCATATTGGCGCCCACCGTGCTTTTTCGTACAATTAGATTGACGAAAAAGACCATGACAACCCACAGCCATGATTCTAAAAACCCTAATACCCCTCCAGAAGTCCTCACCACATCCCTGGGCATTCCTCTCCCCGTTCCCACCAGTACCCATCAACCTTTGACAACCGCCTCTGCACTCGCTAACGCCAACCAGCATCAGCCCTCCCCATCCGCACAACCACCACAAGATGCCCAAAATCAATCCACATCGCGCCGCGATGGCAAGAAACCCACCCGCTGTTCGCATTCCTTATCTATTCGACATGATCACCCAAACGTCGACGTACCATACGAAGATATTATGCAAAACCTAAGAAATATTGCCAACTACATGCGGCAAAAAAGACCAAGACCCGATCCAGAATTAACAGACGACGCCACTTCATCCTTTCCTGAAACCACCGGATCCTCATTATACGCCCCGATACCCCCAAAGTGCCACCGAAAGTCCTCTCCACCAAAACACCACGACCACCCTACCACACAACCCTCCAAAGAAGCCAAACACCATGCCACCGGATCCTCAACTAAAGCCCCGATACCCGCAAAGCTCCACCGAAAGTCTTCTCCACCAAAACACCACGACCACCCTACCACACAACCCTCCAATCAAGCTAAACACCATGTTAAAAAGCCACACCCGCACCCTCAAAATTATGTAACCCAGTCAGACCCACACGCTCCCCCACAGCAACAACCGTTTCCCCTGACACTTCCAGATAATACAGCACATCTCATATCCTACAAACACCCCCCACCGCAACCACAAGCCCTAACAACCGCATGGCACGTCCCAACAACGACCCCCCGGAACCCAAGAAGTCCCCCCACTCCACCAACACAACCAATCACCATTGCCCCCTCCTCCACTCAATACATTACCCCCCGCATCATCCACCCCACCAGCACATATCCCGATACCACAACCACCTCGGGGTACCCAAGGACAACCTATAATATACCAACATCCACAAACAACAATGCAACCATGGTACCTCCCCCAAACCCCCGGAACCATAGCCCTCCACCAACCTCATCTACACGACCAACCTACAACTAGACTCACACCCACCGCCATACAGTCCCAAACGTTATGCGATCAACTTCACCTCGAACCCCCTCCATTAAAACCAAACGATGACATCCTCCCCTGGAACACACTCGAAAAAAACCCTCTAACCCTAGAATATGCAAAAGGTCCACTGCCACTAACGTTCCAGATTCCCACATTCACCCATTATACCAGAGATTCCGATCCCGAAACCCACCTCCGGCAATTCACCACAACAATGGTAATGCACGACGCAGATGATTTCTTACTGTGCCAGTGCTTTCCGATGACACTCGCCGACCAAGCACAAACCTGGTTCGGCAGTTTACCCGCATGATCCATCCTCTCATTCCGATAACTTGGCAACAGCTTTCTACAACATTTCGAAGCATTCCGGACAGATAAACAAACACGCCTCGAACTCTTACAGATCCGTCAACACGCTGGAGAATCCCTGTCCTCATACCTTCAGCGTTTCAACAAAGAAGTATCACGTACCAAGGATTGCACGGACTCCTTCTATGTCGAAGCATTCCGCAACGGTCTCGTCCCAGGAGAATACTCACATCAACTAAACATCCAGGAGCCGAGAACCACACAAGAATTGCTAACGCAGGTCGAAGCTCTGATAAAAGCAGAAAAATTATCCACTTCCATGGCAATTACCCAAGCTCAAGACACTGCCCGAAACAACACATCACCCAGACCCAGATACCCCCAAGATCGCCACAGTCAACCTTTCACCCGATTCCCACACCCCACTTACCGAACACAAATGACAACACCCAACGCCGACCAAAGACCACCCTGATACCCCAAAACCAATACTACCCAATTTACACCCCTAACCACCGATAGCGCCACCATATGGCAAAAAATAGAATCATCAGGCATATTGCCCGCTCCGCGCCCGATGCCCTCCCCAATCGAACGCCGAAACCAACAACATTTCTGCACATTCCATAAAGAAGTCGGACACACAACCGACAACTGCTATGCCCTGAAGAACACAATCGAATCCGCGATTCAAAAAGGGCAATTACGCGAATACGTTAAAATGCCGAATGCAAACCCCACCACAGCCGATAACCCCCCAGGATCCAGTATAGCCCACCACCACATCATCAACCTTATAGATGACCTCATCCACACATCCGACATACCTCCTCCAAAACGCGTAAAATCCACCGAATCCGACAATACCACCGACACCCCTCTAATAATCTCCTTACACATACAGTTATTTTTCGTCCGGTGTATATTAATAGACACTGGCAGCTCCGCCAACATCATGTACTACGAAACTTGGAAAAAAATGCACCTCGACGACAGTCTAATACAACCTTATTCTACACCAATCATTGACTTTTTCGGTACCACCACCCACCCCCGCGGCACCGCCCAACTTTCAATCCAATGGGGCCCACCTTCACACCCACAGCAACACACAGCCACCTTCGTCATCGTCGACTCCCCAGCCCCCTACAACGTCATCCTTGGACACCCAGCGCTAAACGCGATGCAGGCACAAATCTGCACATATCGCAACGACATATTAATGACATTACCTTCCGGCCCTTGGATTATTCCTTGAGACAAACCGATGAAACAAACCTGCTACCTCACCAATATCAAACCCCCCAAACCTCCAACCATTGCCCCTGACAATCCCGACCGAAACCTGACCCCCGTCGACCAATTCGAAACCTTCGGCATAGATGCCACACACCCGGAACGCAAGATCCAACTAGGCGCAGCCATCCCGAATCCTCTGCAACGGCAAATCCTAGAACTAGCGGCAGAATTTTCTAACATCTTTGCCTGGACGCCCACAGACCTCGGGGCAATTCCCCGATCCTTCATGGAACATAAGCTAGGCATTCCTCCCTCAGCCAAACCCATTACCCAAAAACCTCGTTCCTTCAACACCACAAAACAAGCCATTATCCGAAAAGAAATATCAGAGCTACTTGAGGCCGATGTCATTCGAAGAGTCCAATTCCCTCAATGGCTAGCCAACCCAGTCGTCGTACCAAAGCCAGGCGGCAAATGGCGAGTTTGCATCGATTTCACCTCGCTCAATAAAGTCATCCCCAAAAAACCGTATCCTCTCCCCCCGAACGGATATACTTGCCGACGCCACAGCTGGATACGACTTATTGTCATTCTTAGATGCTCACAGAGGTTACCACCAAATCCTTATGGCAGAAGCTGACGAAGAAAAAACTGCATTCGTCACACCCGAAGGACTTTTCTGCTATAAACGCATGCCTTTCGGACTCAAAAACGCAGGTGCCGATTTCCAAGACACAATTAACCGAATGTTCAAATCCCAAATCGGCAAAAATGTTGAGGCATACATCGATGACATCTTAGTCAAGACTCTTTCCGCATCAGACATAACCCGCGACCTCTTGGAGACTTTCCAAACCTTGCAAGATTTCGGTCTAAAACTCAACCCCGAAAAGTGTACATTCGGAGTAAATGCCGGTAAATTCTTGGGTTTTATGATCTCACAGCGCGGTCTCGAAATCAACCCATCCAAAATAACAGCCATACAAAATCTGAAACCCCAACAACTGTTAAAGAAGTTCAACGATTCAGTGGACGAATCGCAGCACTCAACCGCTTTCTTTCCAAATCCAGAGAAAAATCCCTCCCGTTTTTCTTACTTTTACGAAATCGCAAAAATTTTGAATGGACCCCGAATGTGAGAAAGCCTTTCAAGCCATAAAATAATACTTGCAAAGTCCTCCCATACTAGTCCCCCCGAAACCAGGCGAAGTCCTCCACCTCTATATTTCAATCTCCCCTTCAGTTGTCAGTGCCGTTCTTTGTGCCGATCGCAACAATACCTTTCATCCAGTTTACTACGTTAGCCACGTCCTACAACCTGCCGAGACCCGATACTGTCCCTTAGAAAAACACATCTTTGCCTTAATCATGGCAACACGGAAGCTCCGACATTATTTCCACGCCCACCAGATATGCATGCACACCCAAGCCCCCATTCGACAGTCATTATACAAAGCTGACATCACCGGCCGCCTAATGCGATGGGCCATCGAACTGTCCGAGTATGACATCACGTACACCCACAGGCAGCAAGTCAACGCCCATGCATTATCAGACTTCATAATAGAATGCACCGATTTACCCCCACCCCTTCCTCACCAATCACCCGATGATAACATCCCAGACGACTGTTGGACATCCATGTCGACGGATCCACACCGAAACCAATCGAGGAGCCGGTATAAGCCATCACTTCACCCGAAGGCTCCAAGCTATTATACGCCCTGAAACCATTCACCTCAGCACAACGATCTTAATACGAGCGGTCATTGCAGGTTACGGATTCCCCGTTCCTTACATTCATCCGTAACCTTCGCATATTCACCGAGTCACAACTAATAGCAGGATAAATCTACGCGAGTTCGAAGCCAAAGAAGAAAACATGCAACAATATTTAAAGCTAGTATCCCGAATTCCTCAAAAATTTTCAACACATAAGCATCGAATATATCACCCGCAAAGCAACATGGAAGCGGACACCCTCTCCAAAGCACACATGACCGACACAATAGACTGAACATGGATAGAGCCACTCACACAGAGATCCATTGACCACCTTCCAGTTATGAACATTTCCCAATCACAGTCCTGGATGACACCCATCATCCATACATCACCAACAATCATCACCCAGAAGACAAGTTCAAACACAACAACTCAGACAAAAAGCAGCCCGATACGTTATCATAAACAATCAATTATACCGACGCCATTACTCCTGGCCAATATTAAAGTGTGTACCCGAAGCCGAAGGCAATTACATCTTGCGCGAAATCCACGAAGGAATTTGCGGAGCTCATATTGGAGCCCGAAGCTTAGCCTGAAAGGTCATGCGAAACGGATACTTCTGGCCCACGATAGAAGCCGACGCCACCGAGCTCATTAAACACTATTCAAAATGCCAGCTACACGCAAACACACATCACATGCCTATAGCCGAATTCCAATCCATCAGCAACCCGATTCCTTTCTATCAATGGGGCATGGACATCGTTGGCCCATTTCCGAAGGCTAAGGGAAATAAGGAATTCCTTATCGTAGCCATCGACCATTTCACCAAATGGGTCGAAGCAAAACCCGTAGCGTCCATCACGACACAAGTCGTCAAAGATTTCTTCTGGCACGACGTCATCACTAGGTTCGGCGTACCCCGCATCCTCATCACCAACAATGGGAAACAGTTCGAAGCGCAAGAATTCCAGAATTTTTGCCAAGAATTACACATAGACCACCGTTTTACATCCGTCGGATACCCACAAACAAACGACTTAACAGAAGTCACTAACCGAACCATCGTACAATGCTTGAAGAAACGGTTTGATTCGTCCAAATCCAAATGGATTGACGAGCTACCGAATGTCATGTGGTCTCACCGCACAACACCTCATTCCCGCACCCTCGAAAGCCCATTTTCTTTATGTTTCGGTACCGAAGCATTACTCCCAGTCGAAATCGGATCCCCCTCTCCCAGACTGGACATTTTCTCCATCGAGTGGAACGACCTCAAAATCGCAGAAAACTTAGCATTAGTCGACAACATTCGATCCAACGCAGTCACCCGTGAGTACAATTACAAAAGATCCCTTGCAAAACACAAGAATGCAAGAATACGCCCACATAACCTCAGTACAGGAGATCTAGTCCTCCGCAAGAATTCTGTTAGTCATCAAGAGCCTACCAGAAAGCTAGACGCCAACTGGGAAGGCCCATACATCATCGCAAAAGCCAATTCAAACGGCAGCTTTCATTTGAAAGACCACAAAGGCCACAATCTTGCCCGCACCTGGAACGCAGCCAACCTCCAGAAATATTACCCATAGACCCCACACACCCCCACAAATTTAGATTCAGAGACACAACTGTTCGGATCCGGATAAACACTTGTTCTCCTTTTTCAAAAAATTAAAATTATTTCAATACTAATAACACACCATTTTTTACTATTCTTTTCTTTCATTTTCTTATTAACACAGCGGGCACACATTTCATACCATCACATTCCCACACACATAACGACAACAACAACACAGAACTAACAAAAAAAAGTACTTTTTATTAATCTCAAAAAAGTTACAAATATGTACATTACACATTGTCAGCCCCCCCTAGTACATTGCTCTCTCCCCCCCTCATCACCCACCGTACCCTCCCCCGAAGCCGTCTCTTCCCCCGGAGCTATTTCCCCCTCCTCCTCCTCTTCACCCGATTCCTCCCGGTTTTGGCCAGACGGAGCAACCAGCTCATCAAAATCAAATGGACCCCCTTCCCAAGGGTACACATTTCCATCTGACCTCTGCACCAACCCTTCAAGCTGCTCCAGCAACTGGAACGACGGATCTTTCTCCTGAACAAGATCACTCAGCACAACCAAAGTGTCTCCAGCCATGGGAGCTGCTACCCGAGAAAAGAGCCTATAACATCGTTCATCTTTAAAGAACGCCGTTACAACAGCCTTTTCTGTAGCAGCATTTATCAACCCTTCAGGAGTCTCATAGCGCTCCCGCAACCTTGCAGCTTCCTCTTCCCATTTCTCCCTTGCCAACTCCAGCTCACCGGACCTGAGCCTCTCCCGCATGAGCTCTTGCCGCACCCACTCTAGCTCTTCCCCCTGCTCCCGGACCCTCCCTTTCCACACCTCCACTTCACGATCGGAAGCCTCCTTCGCCGTTTGAGCCTCGTCCCTCGCCTTCCAGGCCATGTCCTTCTGCATTTCCATACTATCATAATCATGGTAAGTCAGGCGGAGGCAGCGCAGAAGTTCAACCTCCGAAAGCAAGGCCTACCGAAACCAAATAAGAAACAAACAAAGCACAAAGTTAACACCACATACACTTAGCAGACATAATAAAACTATTTCCAAACCCCCCCCCTTTCCCCCTCTTCTTCCTTACCTCAAATTTTTGTTGATACATCTGACCAATCAAAGCAGTCGTTGGCACCTTCTCCACTACCGCCTTCAACCCCGGGGGAAAACAATGTTCGAAGAAAGTCATTGCCACCCCCAAACCCCCCTCTGCCACATTCGGCGGAATATCCCAAGGTGGCACATAACTTCCCACCTCCGCCTCTTTCTTCCCCCATCCTCCCCCCAGGCCCTTCCTCAATCGTTTCAGAGGTCGATCCACCTCCCAACCTCCTCCACCACCTCCTTTCCTTTCCCCTTCCCCTTCCCCTCCCGAATCCTTAGGAACTCCCGGGGCCACCACTTCCTTTTTTTTCTCCCCGATAACTACCCTACCCCCCCCCCCCCCCCCCCCCCCCCCGAACCTCCTTCTCTGCACCCACCCCGTCCTTCTTCTCTGCACCCCGAAACATTCCTGGACAATAATACCTATGAGTTCCGGTTATAAAACTAAAGCCCCCCTTGTCAGGCATAACCGAAAGAATTTTTAGTTTACCAGATGGTTTCTTTTTACGTTTATCCGGATTATTTTGCGCCATCTCCATCACTAAGTTTTTTCCTACAAATACAGACACAACCCATCAGCTTCGGCAAACACAATTAGTAAAACATATAATCAATATAAACCAGAATATACTTAAAAGCCCCCCCATCCCCTCCATAAGCACCCACGCAATTTCCAGATGTCCAATCTGGAGTCACACTCCAACCCCGAATGCGTCATCAAGGTGTCAGACCAATCCTCCCCCACAATCAATTCAAACTGATACTTCATCAACGTCTCTGCATCTTGATAATCTCTCCCGTAACTATTCAGCATGTCATTACTTAAACTCTTTCTATTATTCCATGGCTGCAACAGGTCGCTGTTGACGAAACTATGATGCTTGACATAAAAAAATTCATTCTTCCAAGAATGGATACTAGAAGGTCCTAGAATAATCGGTCGAGCACTCCGCCTAGCAATATAAAAGAACCCTCGACCCTCCGGCGTCGTACACTTCTGACTCAAATAATACAACCTGCGTCATAATTCCAAACTACATTCACACCCGAATGCCCTACACGCCATCAAAAAACCAACCGCAGTCCGGATAACATTCGGCATCAGCTGACCCAGCTGAATCTTGTAATACCTACAGATATCCACAAACAGCGGATGCAACGGAAACCGCAACCCTGCTCGCAAGTGCACCACATAAGTCGTTACACAGTTTGCCGGAGGCGTATGTATCCGTTGCTTAGCATACGGGCAAATTGTCTTGTATGTTATAGGGAAATGCTAATTTTCCCGGATGCCCTCCAAAACCTTGGATTCGGACACAACCGTCTTATACTGAGGAACCTGCGGGTTCTCTTTCTCTTCACACCCTTTCGCCTTGGAGTCTTTCCTCGCCGGACCCACCTCCTCCTTCGGCCTCCGGTAAGCCATCCCAAAACTTACGTCCTTTTCATCTATCAACGGGAAATAAAAATCCTCCCCATCCATCCTATACTGCACACTTGCATCCCGATCCCCTGACGCACCTACAGGCCCCATCCATTCCACCAGTTCCTCAAACCCCACTGATTCACCAGACATACTCCCCTGCTCATCCCCAGAATTAGTTCTGTCCGAAGCACTCATCTTACCCGTATGATATTTTCCTTTTACCCTAACCTAACTGCCGTGTATCTCCTCCCCCAAGCCCTACCCAGGAAAATGCTACTCAATAGAACAAGTACCTGAAATTTGTCGAGGAGCCATGGTTTAGCACAATGTCCAAGCACAGTCACACAAAAGCAATAGCACACAAACACTGCAACCATAACAATAAAAATATATCTCTTAGTCAAACCCATATCCAATACAGTTCATCACCCTATAAAGAATACACACACACACAGCATACACTATCACACATTCGCAAAACCCCTCCCATTTCAAAACCCACAACAATACATAATATCAACATACTAACCTGCAACCTTCACAGCAGCCTAGAAGTTTTTCAAAGGCGCGATGAACACTCAAATGAAATTCAAAATAAACCCCCCGCCTGTTCATTTGCCCTTTTTTATTTGCCAAAAACCCTTCTGCTACCGGGCCCCAAAAAACTCGCGCAGTCATATTTAATAATGTCTCCCGTCCGCACACCCTCCCACACACACGCGACTGTCACGCGCAATCAGCCGAACCAACCCCACGCGCGTCATCTCCCATCAATGTGTCAGAAGCGTCTCGTCCTCTCCCACACACATCCAAGCCAATCATAGTTACCCGAATCCCTGCCCACCAAACCGCAACCTCTTCCCCAACCACATTCACATCCCATCTCCCAAGCAACTCTCTTCCCCGAATCCCCCTATTCAATATTCTGCCCGAAACCCCTCCCAAATCCCATTCACAACCGCAACCTCATCCCTAACCCCATCCACATCCCATCTCCCAAGCAACTCTATTCCCCGAATCCCCTATTCCATACTCTACCCGAAACCCTTCCCAAATCCCATTCACAACATTTCTTTCTACCAGCTGCCCGAATCTCCTTTCCATTCGTTCCCCATCCGCCTCCCCCTCAATCCTTTTCCACGTCCTATTTCCGCATCTCCCTCGCTCTTTCCTTCTCCCAATACAGCCACGTCTCACCGCCGCATTCGTCCCAATCCCAATCGGTCAAAAAAAAAACGCTTATGGTATATGTACCATACCCCCATACATAAAACATATCTCCACAACACAAAATATCCCAACAATCTCACCATTAAATTAACGGAGACATCTAAAATATCTACGAAAGGTCCATAATATCTAAAAAATGCCTATAATATCTAAGAAAGGCCCATAACACAAAAAGCCCACACAATATAGATAAATACCCCCTAAGGAGAAAGAAAGAGGACACAAAAAAGACAATCAAGAACATAAATACGCACGCAAAGAAAGACACCGAGGGGAAGACCCAAAAAATGCCTAAAGGAAGAGAATCGCTAGGAAGAAGAAGGGAGATCTTGAAAGAGCCCAGGAAAGAAGAGGAAGAAGGAGAAGGGAATTAGAGTAATTAGGATCAGACTACATCAGATGTTGTTACAGCTTATCTTTATGGAAGCCTTGAAAATGAGATTTATATGAAAATCCCTGAATGATTCAAATTACCAAAGGCTTTTAAAGGCCCTCGTTAAAATTATTCTGTCAAATTACAGAAGTCATTATATGGGCTTAAACAGTCTGGACGCATGTGGTACAATCGCCTTAGTGAATTCTTATTGAATTCAGGATATAAGAATAACCAAATTTGTCCATGTGTTTTTATAAAAAAAAACAGATTTTGGTTTTGTGATTCTTGCTATATATGTTGACGATATCAATCTCATCGGAACTCCAGAAGAGCTTCGATAAGCTATAGATTGTTTGAAACGAGAATTTGAAGTTAAAGATTTCGAGAGATCATCTCATCAGGGGGAGAAATCTATACATAAAGAATAGTGTACTCTTTTTCCTTCACTAGAGTTTTTTCCCATTGGGTTTTTATCTAGTAAGGTTTTAACGAGGCATATTCTTTATGTAATGGACATCCAAGGGGAGTGTTATGAATCCCGAAGATTCATTAAATTAGTGGATGTTCATCGTATAATTGTTATTATCCTTTTATCCAGGGATAATTACGTACTTAATGTACTTAATGAAACATGATAAGTATCACTTGATGCCTATCTCTAAGGTGACACATGTCACCTAGCAATTAATACCGGGTGACAAGTGTCACCCTTTGTCCTTATCCTTATCCCCTATTCACCTCTATAAATAGAGTACTTGATACCCTTTTGTAAACACAATCAAGAACAACAAGAAATCTCATATAATTATATTTTCTCTATTTTCTGTCTCTCTCATTTACTTTTCATCTCGTTTATTTTATTATTTTTATATAATTTCATAATAAAAGATAATTAAATTTTGTATATAAAATATATGTAAAGAGTAAGGAGGGTTGGGACATTCAATAGCAGAATATATCTGAAAGAGTAAATATTTCACGTAAAATTATGTGATTATTTTTTCTTTTTATACAATAAATTACCCAAATATTTAAATATTACTTTTATTTTATATAATTTGTAAAAAAATCTTATTTTTGTTAGGAAAAAAAATCTGACGCATAGAAATTAAAAAATAAAAATTAATTAAATTTATTAAATATAAATTTATTTATTATTTTTAATGATCGGACTCCACTGTTTGTTAAATTCGGCCTTTAAATTTAAGTATTTGAGGCCCATTTACATGCCTACTACGGAGTTACGCCTCTTCTTGTAGTCTTTTTCCCTCCGAAAGGGTCTCCTAGAAAATTCTCTCTTTCCTTTTGTTTTTTGTTCTTTGTTCATTTCATTTTTTTTTATAATTATCATACTCCTCCAATTAATTTAAATTCGATCCGACTTGTAATTGTAAATCTCACCTTGGCCCTTACAACAAGCTCATAACAAGTTTCGAACATTTAATCTTACGTAATATTTACAATACACATTTTGATTGTGTGAAATCTCAACACTTAAAAAATTTCATTTTAATATTTATAAAATTATAATTTTCTAAGAATAAATTATTATTTTTTGTAATGTACCTCAATTGTTAGCCGTCTTAGTTATGGCTTTGAAAGATACGATCTCATATAAATAAAAAAACCTCAAAAATTAAAAAAATAAAAATCCATTCCTTCTGTTGTAATGTAGTTTTGATTTGTTTAAAGTATTTTGATCTAGATTTTTCAGAAAGTGAAATAAAGGGGAAAAAAATCTCTTAAATATAAGTTAGGTATTTAAAGTGTTATTCATTTACTTCAAATAATTATACCTTTCATATAATTCAAATTTAAAATTTCTATGATGGTAAATAAGGTCGCTATGTGGAGCAATGTTATATATTATTTGTCTCTAAACAGTTTTAGGATAATGTTTATTGTAAACTTAATACGCTTAAAGTGCCTCATTAAATAAAAATTATAAATTTAATTGACATTATTTTATATTTCCTTTTTCAATTTTCTTTAATTTCTTATGTTATATATTTTAAATTTGATTACTATAACATGATCTATAATTGTAAAAATATTCAACCATAAGAAAATAATCATGTGGATTAATCTAAAGATTTTAAATATGTAAGTAAGTGTGATATTGCATGTTTAAATTTATCTCACAAATAAAATAACACTTATGTGAGAAATATATCAAAAATATTAGAAAAGATATAATGTGGAATTTGTTAAAACGTTTAAGTTATGATTTTCTTTTTTTTTTGAATAAAGCAAATTGCTTTTGCCCTTTCCCTAATTGTTTATTTGTTTCTATTTTTTAATTTTTTTTAAACAAAATAGAATACCGAGAAATAAATATTAGTAAAATTCATGTCTTGTTTATTTTTATTTTTTTTATCAATAATAATAATGATAGATATGTACATATTCAATTTTTTTTAAACTAGATATGTATATATTCATTGATCATAATTAAATCGTTTATTATATCACAATTGGAAATAAAAGATTAAATGTCAGATAATCAAATATGGTTGAATATTTCTCAAAATAATAATAATAATAATAATAATTGTATGGTTGAATATACTTATATTTATTTTAATTATTTTGTTATATCATATAATATATTACTAGTTAATATTTTAATTATAATATATTTATTATTATGATTATTTATTTATTATCTTATTTAAATGATGTATATAATATTACAACAAGAAGTGGTAATCTTTTAATGACATATGACCTTATCAATAGAAGTTGTAATATTTTAATGATCACATACAAAAGTGATAGTATTCAAAAAACAAATATATATATATATTACTTATCGTTTAAGCTGGAAAATGAAAAAGAAAAACCATAAAGATTTTAAAAAGATACAAGTGGACAAAGAAAAATTATCAAGAAGAACGTTTTTTTATATGTTTTATCATATCTTTAAGGTAGAATTGATATGAGTTTATTATATTTCGATAATTTCAAACTACAACTTATTGGTTATGATAATACTAGTTAATTGTTTGATCCACATAAAGTCAGATATCAAACATGTTATGTTTTTACATATGGAAGAATTGCTGTTTCATGGAATTTTACAAAACAAACATTAAATGCTACTTCTTCGAATCATGCAAAAACTATAGCAATCCATGAAGCAAGTCGTGAATGTGTTTGGTTAAGATCCATATCTTAAGACATTTGAGAGGCATGTGGTTTATCTTTAGGTAAAGAACCTCCAACAATAATTTATGAAGATAACATTGCATGTATAACTCAATTATAAGAAGGATATATCAAACAAGATCGTAAAAAATATACTTTACCAAAATTATTCTTTACGCATGATCTTTAGAAAAATGGTGATTTAATGTACAAAAAATCCGTTCAAGTTATAATTAGACAGATTTGTTCACAAAGGCATTACCGACTTCAATATTTGGAATGTGCCGGTACAAAGATATTATGTAATGATTAAGGGGAATGTATAAGGAACGATGTACTATTTTTCCTTCATTAGAGTTTTTTTTTCAATATGTTTTCTATATTAAGATTTTAATGAAGCATATTCATAGTACAATGGACATCCAAAAGGAGAGTTTTATAAATTCTACTATTGTTTTATATGTTCATATGACCTCACACTACTTCCACTACCTTCATATAATTTCGACTACCTCTATATAACTTTCATGAAATAAAGTTTGTAATATATTTAGCATAATAGATAGTTATGAATATAGTTATATATATATATATATATATCGGTATATAAGTTACATATAATTCATCCCCATAAAATAGGGGTTAGTTTGTATGTTTTGATATATAGATGAAATATTAAGGTAAAGAATGTTCTCTTTCCTTTGATCTCTATATTATATTTCTTACTCATTTGCTTTTGTTAATAATATTTTTATAATAATATATATATATTTTTCAATTTTTTTGAGAGAGAAAAATAAAAAGTTAATAAATGAAAAGAGTAAAGTTATAAAATATATTAATTATTCATTATTAAGTTACAAAAACTAAAAAAGTCTTTTAATGAATAAAAAAAAGTCATAAATAACAAGTAGAAGATATATATGAATGTATATATGTATAGATTTGATATTTATTTTAAAAAAAAGTTAAAGAATAAAAAAAGTTTATGTTATAAAAAAATCTTTTAATAAATAACTAAATTTATAAAAAAATAAATTGTAATAATATCATGATAATGATTTAAATAAAAATAAATTGAGATAAATAAAAGAATGTTAAAAAAAATGAAAGTCACTAAAAACACAATAGGATGAAAAATAAAATAGAGAAAAATATAATAATAAAAATAAAGAAATTCAGTTTTGGAAATTTTTTTGTTAGATGAAATTATTTTTTAAAATAAAAACTTAATATAAATAAAACGAAAAAAAGAAGAAGTTCATTCTAAGTATAAAATAAGATTAAAAAGAGTATAAAATGAGACATAAAAATATTTAATATAAATTTAAATAAATAAAGAGAAAGTCAAACGTAAAAAAATAAAAATAAAATCAAAAGTACAGTTGAGTTGACAAAAAGTTAAAAAGTTGAAAGAAAATTACAATAATATCATTAGAATTTGAATTACATAAAATATCATTATTAACATTAAAACTTTATTTAATAAAAAGATAATAAAATCACCAAAGTTCAATAAAATTACACACTCAGCCATCAGAAACTGTAACTAAGATATAAGATATAAGATATAAGATATAAGATATAAGACGTATACACATTTATGTTCACACTAAGTCTAAGTTTTTTCTTTTTAAATTTTTTTTTATCTAAACTTAACTTCTTCCCTTTTATACTTTTTTAGTATAATTTTTTAATATGAAAGCATTCATCTAACCCCCTGAGATTGATACCGGACTATATTGAGTTATGTCTACTCATTATTACCAACAAGAAGAACAACAAGAACAAGAACAAGAACAAGAAAGACAACAACAACGACAAGAACAACAACAAGAACAACTAGAACGACAAGAACAACAACGACAACGACAACAACAACAAATACAACAAGAACAACAAGAACAACGACAACAACGACAACAACAACAACAACAAGAACAACGACAACAACAACAACGACAAGAAGAACAACAACAACGACGACAACGACAACAACGACAAAAACAAGAAAAACCACGACGACAACAACAGTAATCATGCCGATAACAACTACAACAACAACAACAATGACAACAACAATAACGACAAAAATGACGACAACAAGGATGACAACAACGACGACGATAACGACGACAACAACGACAACAACAACAGACAACATCTGCAGTTCCAACATAATTTCTAGTAGCAATAGTAACCTTGTCCGAAGTGAAAGATGTACGGAAAAAGTGCAATATAGATGGAACATTTTCAAACATACCAAAAAATTTTGTTTGAGAAAAAGAAATAATCTTTTTCTCAATTTCCTTTTCAACATCAATTTTTAAAGATTTAGTAGATTCAAGAACATCCTCGAGTTCGTTAAAGCTGAGATCTTTCAATTGATTCTCCAAACTGATGGATGGATCTTTATTTTTATTCATTTTATGCCTTTTCATCAATTGATTCAACAACTTCTCACGTCTCCTTAGGGTTATCGTTTCTCTTTCAAGTGACGAAAATTTTGAGTTCAGATCTTATTATTTTGCTGATGAACTTGTCTCATCCAATAAATCAGGATTATTGTTAGTTGTAGAAACATATCCATTGGTTTGATTTTCATACCTTTTGATGATCGTTTGAGCATCAGGTGCCCCGAAAGGTTAAACCCTATCACCCGGAGAGAAAATAATGAGAGAAATCTTGGCTCCGATAAGGATTTAAAATGCATTAGCTAATTTCGCAAATCCATTCCTACGTTTTGAGAAAGCTACATGAATTTTAACTTCATCTTGCAATTTTGTTATCTAATTTTTTCTAGGTGAATTTATAGGTGAGATTTTTCTGTACGGGTGGAAATATATATTTATTTCAATTTTCCTTTTAGAAAAAATAGATTATTTCCTACATACAAAAACAACATTTAGTAGTATACATTACTTTTTAAGTTGTCAATATTATATTTATATTGACTTACAGTTCACTATATATATAAATAAATATTTGCTCTCTTTATATTATTCAAATTCAAATGTTTTTCAACCTCCTTCATTTTTTTAAAAAAAATTAATTATAAAATAAATAAAGGTATATTTGGGAGAAACAATTCTTAGTTATGCCACATTAAATACAATTCTAATGTGGCATAGTTATCATATATACATACAAGAAATAAATTATTTATTTTTACATAAAAAATTAAACCTCGTGATTTTTTATATGCTAATATATACAAAAGAGCGCAAAAACAGCCTTTTTAAAGTCATAACCAAAGTGTGGGGGTAAGAATTGAAACCCAAGGTATTGGTAATTAGGTAAAAAGTGCTGGGTCAGTACCTGTGCAATAGTGTGCGATTATTACACTCAAAAGAATATATATATATATATTCAAAATGCACCCTAAGTTTATGCATATTTAAATATTATAAGCGACTTAACAATGACAACATCAATAAATATAAATATCAAAAAATTTAAGTTGTGTTTAAGACAAAATTATTTAAGATTAATATTATATATATATATATACACAAGCTTTTCTAAAAAAATGGAAAATAAAAAATAAAGCTTCATCAATTTTTAAATTTTTTAAAAAATATTAATTGAATTAATTAATTTTATAATATTAAATTAATAAAATTTTATTTTTATAATTTAATTTCTATAATACATTTAATTTTTCCTTTTGCCAAAATTGAAAAACAATTAATATATATGAGTGAAACTAACTTGCCATAGATAAGAAAATTTCAAATTAAAAGCCATGTTGACTATTGATTTCACCATCTTTGTTCTACTTTTTATTTTTATTTTTTTTATTTTTTATTTTTTTATTTTATGATGAGAAATTTATGGTGAGAGAAAATGGTTGCTAAGAATGAAAAAGTTTATTAGATATTGTCAAAAATATTAGTAAAACTAAGATACATATAATTTTATTGATAGAAAAAAAAAAGAAAAAAAAAACTAAAGATGTTATGCTTTATAAAGAACTACTCTATAAATTTGATAATAGTGCTCCAATATCACATTCCTTCGTGTCACTTTAATCTACCCGTAAAATTTTCAGATTTACATTATCTATGACCTCATGTTAAACCTAATAATTAAAATGTATATACCAAAATGAAGCAAAAGGAGATCTAATAATTTGGTATAAGAATCTATGACGACTATGACAAATTCAGATTTAGTTTGACTTGTACCCGTAGAGTCTAATTCTTATTTGGAGGAAGACCTTATTCAGACTCTTACTTAAAGTGGATATTGTACCCTCAACTTTTTATAACATTCACAATATATTTTTTCATTGTGTTTAGTCAAAGACTTAAACATACAATGGTTTTGAGTTATTCAACAACATCTCAAAAATAATTGACATATATATATATATATATAATATTGATTCGGAAAAAATCTGTCAAAGTAATTAAAGGGATAAAAAAGTAATTTGAGAAAATAAGAATCTAGGAGATATTGGAATGGATTGGACTTCGGGAAATGGAGAGTCAGTCGAGCCGTTGGTGAGAGCAACACTTCGGGGGGCGACACCTCGGGAAGCGACACTTCTGGGAGCGACACTTCAGGGAGCGATACTTTGAAATATTGAATACCTACAAAACTGAAATAAGTTCAATGGGGAGATTTATTCCCAGTGAACTCTCCAATGCTTAAGTCAATAGAGTATTATAGGAGAATTTTGGATATCTGAAACTTGCCTTACCTTTGGTTTGGATTCTCCTTTTATAGGAGTCTATTTGAAGGTATCTCGTTTATTAATGAGTTTCTCGTTTGTGTTTTGGCCGTTCTGACCGTTGTAAAAAACGGGCTTTGAATAGGATGTTAAAGAGTGGTAACGTCTGCTCTTTATGAAGCCCATAAATTTGGACTTATGACGTTTGTGGTCAAAGTACTGTTTTGCCCCTGAGGTGTTTTGTTGGTTGTTCAGTGGCCCTTCGTCGAAGTGCCATACAACGAGGTATGGGGACTTCGGCGGTGTAGTTGTATCTTGAGTGTTTGGCTTATGACTGAGAAGTTAGGGTCTTTGATAGTGACCAGTTGTCTTTTCATCTTTTGCTTCTGTTATTAATGACAGAATGTCAGCCAACGGAAACACCCTTTCACCTTCCCCGATGCCTTGGTTCTGGCAAGTAATCATGTCTGCAAGGGCTCCTTTACGACTATTTAAGAATCCTTTCCTCCACATACACCTTTTTCCATATCCTTGCTTTCTTGCTTCCATAATTTTCTGCCATTAACGTCTTCTGACGATTCCTTTGTCTTTATTTTCGTCGCGAGTTCAGTCACGTTTTTCAAACTTCCATCTCAGATATCACTAAAAGGTATGTTTTGTCTTTTTGTTGATGACTGGTTTTTATTTATTCCACCATTGTTGAACCAATATGCCATCTTCGACTATTTTTCATGCCTCCTTGATTCTTCTTTTTTATTTACGGAAAGGGTAGTTTTTGTTTTCGCTTTGCTCTATGGGGGAGTGCAATAGTGGCATCATGTATTCTTCTGGCCTAGGGATTCGTTTCACTAATCGGTACGTGGTCTCTTTTCTTGGAGGCACCATCCTACACCGGGCTGCGGACATAGAGGGCTTGGCTACGATGGGTGCGATGGGAGTTGATGAGGCCACTAACCGGGTTGGCGCTCTTCTGGCACAGGTAAGTTTTTTCCTTCTTTTGCTTTTCTTTTTTTTCCAAGTGCCTTGTTTCGTATGTGAAACACTTTTTTTGTGTAGGTTTCCTCTTTGATTCTATATATTGCCAACTCCCGTTCTTCGGAGCAAGCTGATCGAGCAACCAACGAAGAATGGCGAGCAACTAATGAACCTCACTTGGCCACCCTTGAATCCGAAGTTGCCGATAAGACTAGCCGCTTGGAGTTAGGTGCCCCTGAAAAGCTCCAACTAGTTAGCGAGGATGCTGAGTTGAAGGGAAAATTGGTTAAGGCTGAGGAGAAAGTTACCGGGTTGCAATATGCTAATGCTGATCTGAATACGGCTCTGGATGAGGCTATTGCGGCTCAACTTTCTGTTCAAGTGGAACTCATGTACTGCAAGTCGGATGGCTTTAGGAAAAATATTATTGACGACTTTAGGAGTTCATCTGACTATCATGAGGAGATTGGTCGCGAAGTCGGGTCCTTTTTGGATAAGGGTTGTATTCATATCATTCGTCAGCTTCATCCGCCAGCTTCATCTGCATTTTGAAGACAAGTCTATTCTTCTGCGTGCATTTCAATCTAATTTTGACAGCGAGGCCTGTCGGGGAGGTGCAAACTTTGTTCCTTTTACCGCAGAGGAGATGGACGCTCTTCGAGAGTGAGATGAGAAGAGAGGAAAGCCTATCTGGGATCCCCCCACTCCGTCTAAGCCGACTTTCTGGGATCTGCTAGGTGGTTCAAGCTCTGCTCCTTGACCTTGTAATCCTGGTACTTAGAACTTTTTTTTATTTATTTTTTTGAATGTAAACTTTGAACTCCATTTTTGAAAGCTTTAATCGAATTCCCAGTGGTCTTTATGCCTGTGCTAATTTTTTTTTGCTTAAGTTTTCTAACTTGGTACTTCGTGACCACGAGGTTAACTACGTGGTAGTTTAATTCTCCCAAATTTCTTAAACTTGGTACTTCGTAACCATGAGATTTCACTCAATGGTAATTCATTTACTCCCAAGATTGATCTCAGTACCTTGTAACCACAAGATTTCACTTGGTGGTAATTTTCTTACTCTCGAGATTGATCTCGGTACTTCGTAACCACAAGATTTCACTTATGGAAATTTATCTTACTCCCGAGATTGATCATGGTACTTCGTAACCACAAGATTTCACTTATGGAAATTTATTTACTCCTGGGATTGATCTCAGTACTTTGTGACCACAAGATTTCACATATGAAAATTTATTTCCCAAGTTCTAGCTTGGTTCTTTTGTTTTGAAATCTCAACCAGGTTCTTTCTGAAGCTGTTCAACAAACTTGTTTCCAAGATGACTTGGTACTTAGGAAAATGCTTTCTAGGTGCTATTTATACATAGTACCTTTTCAAGTGGTTTGCATGCCATGGGATTGGTAGGAGAATGTCGTCTTTGTTCATGAGCCTGTAAGTGCTGGGTCTTACTTCGTGTTTCACGAGGTACCGTCCTTCCCAGTTCGAAGTTAACTTATTTGCTTTTATATGCTCGCCGTGCCCTCTATCTTTCGGGGTACCCAATCCCCAATCTTTATCGGTAGTTTGAATATTTTCTTATCATGGGCTTTTTTGGTTTTTTGCTTGAATGATTGTGATCTTAGGCGGCTTGCTATTCTCCATTCTTCTAGCAGATCTAGTTCCATGCCTCTTCTTTCCTTGTTGACATCTTCGTTGTACATTGACACCCTTGTTGTGGGTAATGCGACTTCGACTGGTGCTACTGCTTCGGAACCGTACACCAGTGCGTATGCCGTTTCTCCAGTAGGGCCCCTAGTCGAAGTGCGAATTGCCCACAGAGTTGGATTCAACTCGTCAACCCATTTGTTGGACCTTCCTTCCAAATTTTTCCTTAGAGCCATTAATACTAATTTGTTGGCGGCTTCTGCTTGACCATTCCCCTAGGAATGTGCTACTGATGACTTCCAGTGTTTGATGTACAACCTTTGACACTCTACGGTGAATTTGGCTGAAAATTAAACTCCATGATCAATAACCACTGCTCTAGGTATTCCAAAATGACATAGGATGTTTTTCCGGAAGAACTTAGAAACGTTTTCCTTTGTGGGATGTGTGAGAGCTTTTGCTTCTACCCATTTCGAGAAATAATCCACCGCCACTACTAAGTATTCATAGCCATTCCTTGTTTTTGGGAACTTTCCCATTAAGTCCATTCCCCACATGTCGAATGGCTAGGTTGCCACCACTGGGGTTTGTTGAACGGAAGGCAGTTGTGGTATACTTCTAAAAATTTGGCAGGTATCACATTTCTTGACATATCTTTTGACATCTTCTCTTAGCGTCGGCCAATAATACCCTTGGTTGATTACTCTTTCTGTTAGTGCTCGGGCTCCGGGTTGTCCTCCGCATACTCCCTCGTGTATCTCGGCGAGCAACTCATTCGTTTGAGATGGTGAAATGCAGCGAAGTAAAGGCTTTGAGAAAGAGCATCTGTACAAGACATCGTCATGGATTGTATACCTGGCAGACTGTCGTCGTCTTTGCTTAGCCCGGGTAGTGTCATTCGGGAGGCTCCCTTGTTGAATAAAATTCTTTATCTCCTCGTCCCAATTTTCTGAAGTTGAATGTAGGCACTGAATTAAGTCTGCTTCTTTCGATATTGCTGTTGCCCTTTCTACTGGGATGCCTTCCTCGTTTTGAGCTTCTCCGGAGGCAATTTTTGCTAGTCTGTCTACTTGCTGATTTTCTCTTATGCTGATCAAAGATAAAGTGAAAGGGCAGAATTTTTCTCTCCACTTTCTGGCTTTATCCACATATGGTTGCAGACCCTCTGATTGTACTGCATAGGTACCTTGGACCTGATTCACTACCAACTGTGAGTCGCTATAGACCTTCAAAGCTGTTATATTTACCTCATGGGCCAATTCTAATCCAATCAACAATGCTTCATACTCCGCTTGATTGTTTGAAAGATTGGGTTTCAATTTGATGGCCCACATTTCAGTGTATTGTTTGTTGGGCGAAGTTAAGACAACGCCTGCTCCGACTCCACTGGAGTTGACCGCTCCATCTACTTTTAGTTCCCCCGGTTCCTTTGTTGGCTCAGTTACTCCTATGCTCAATTCCGTGAAGGACCTTTCTGCGAGGAAATCTGCGAGAGCCTGTGCTTTGACAGCTGTTCGGGGCTTGAATATGATTTCTTACCAGCATAATTCGATAGACCATCGAAGCATTCTTCCTGATTGATCTAGTTTATAAAAATTTTGCTTTAACGGGGCATTGGTGTAGACAACAATAGGATGAGATTCTAAATATGGTCTGAGTTTTCGCGTGGAAATTACTAACGCGTACGCTAGCTTTTTGATATTTAAATATCGGGACTCAGCGTCATTTAGAGCCTTACTGACGAAGTATACAGGATACTGCTTTGCTCCTTCCTCATTTATCAACACCGATGCTACGACCAAATCAGAGAAGGATAAGTATAGGAAAAGTGTTTCTCCCGTGTTTGGAGGTCGTAGCAGGGGAAGATTTAACTGATGATCCTTTAAACTCTTCCAGGAGTGGTTGCATTCCGAAGTCCAAACAAAGTTATTCTTCGAGTTTTTCAAGACTTTGAAGAATGGAAGACACTTCTCCGCTGATTTCAAAATAAAACATCCTAGTGCAGTGATACTCCCATTTAGCCTCTAGATATCTTTGACACATCGGGGCTCGGTGAGCCGAGCTATGACCTCCAATTTTTTTCGGATTAGCTTCGATTCCTCGCTCAGGCATCATAAAACCCAGAAATTTTCCAGATTTTACTCCAAACGTGCACTTCGTTGGATTCAGCTTGAGGTTGAACTTCGCCAGGTTGGAGAAAGTTTCCTCCAGATCATCTAGGTGTGATGCGCTATGTTTGGTTTTGACAACCATATCATCTACGTATGCTTCTATGTTCCTTCCGATTTGGCTTGGGAGGGTGTGATTCATCATTCGCTGGTATGTGGCTCATGCATTCTTCAATCCAAATGGCATAACATTATAGCAATATATGGCCCCTACAGCTCGGAACGAAGTGTGTACTAATCACTTGGCCTCATCTTTATTTGATGGTATCTTAAGAAAGCGTCCATGAAGCTTAGAAATTCGTATCCCGCTGTTGAATCTACCAGTGCATCAATTCGAGGTAGCGGGTAACAGTCTTTAGGACAAGCATTGTTGAGGTCAGTGTAATCAACACACATCCTCCATTTTCCAGTGGACTTTTGACCATTACTACGTTGGCCAGCCATGTGGGGTACTTAACCTCGCGTATGAATCCCGCTTTCAGAAGTTTATCTACTTCTTCCTTCATGCCTTGTATTTTCTCTTCTCCGAACTATCTGGACTTCTGTTTTACTGTTCAACACGTCGGGCTTATGTTCAGTGCGTGTTCGGCTATGACGGTGTTGATACCTGGCATATCCTCCGTACACCAGGCAAAACTATGTTGATGATCTTTCAGGAACTTGATGATGTCTTGCCCGGAGTTTGTCTGGCATCTCCCTTACGATTTTGACACGTTGTTGAGGATAGTGGGATTTATGGCTATTTCGTTAAACTGCTCTCTCGCGATACTTCGATGACTAGATCGCAGATTTGCTTTTCTAGTATCCTTTGTTTCCTCAGGTCGTGGTCTACTTTCACTGAATTAATGTACCCGACTTCGGTGGAGGAGTCCCTTTTCCTTTTTATCTTCATGATGTGTCCCAACAAAATCCGGGGGCTGCTCTTCACAAAATCGACACCCCACAAAGTGTTGAACTTAACTTGTTGGTGAGATGTGGAAATTACCAAGTCAAAGGCTGCATGGAAAGGTGTCCCCACTATGACATTATAGGGGGATTCTAAGTCCACAACGTAAAATTTTATCTCTTCTGTTCTTGCTTTGTCCCCTTCGCCGAGGGTGACTTGCATCTTCACTGTTCCTTTAACTGGTACTTTGTGTGGTGTGAACCCCTCTAGTACTATTTTGCTTCGTTGGAGGTGCTTATCTTTCAAGCTCATTTCCTCGAAACATCGAAAATACATAATATTCTTCATGGCTCCAGTGTCAACCAGAACTCTTTTTACTGTGCACTTGTCGATTCCATCTCGTGTCATACGAATTTCGAGGACAATAGGGGTGACTTTTGCCTCCTCATTGTTCTCTAACTCCTCGTTTGTGAAAGTAATGACCTCCGACTGTTCAAATTCATACTTTGGAACAAGGTATGATTTGGTAAGGTTGTATATTCTCTTCTTGATCTTTCTGACGGAGGTCAGCTCTAGGTTTATCATGTTGATTACCCTTTCTCCTTTATCCTTCTATTGTTGCATATCGACAACATATTCTTTCTAACATCCTTCTCGAATGAGCTTTTCAATTGCTCTTTTCAGTTAGATGCATTCATCGGTGGTGTGTTCGTAGTCTCTGTGGAATCCGCAGAATTTGCTCTTATCTTGCGTAGAGAATGAGTGTGGCCTCATCGAGGCAGGATCCCTTACTCCGTATTTTTCTTTTATTACTGCTATCAGACTTTCCTTTGGGACATTCAGGGGTGTGAAGTTTCTAACTTCTCACCTCGACTTTTGTCTCTTCGTTCTGAGAAGCTCGAGGAGACATCTCTTGGATGCTCGTGCTGCTTATCCTTCCTTTTTGTGGTGGACTCAAGTGCACTACTTTCGGCTAGTGCTACTTTTCGGGCAACGCTGGACATTTCACCTATGGTTTCTAGTTTTCTCAGTTGAAGCTCGGTGTATAGCATCCTAGACCGGAATCTTCCTTCGAAACAGGTGATGACCGTGTCTTGGCTGATCCCTTCGATGTCATCATAAGTCTTCTTGAATTGTTCCAAGAAGGATAGCAGAGTCTCGTCCTCCCGCTGCTTGATGTTTGTCAGGTCTCCTCTTGTTTTCGGTATGGTTCCTGCTATGTTGAATTTGTCCAAGAACACCTTTTCCAGGGTGTGCTAGGAATCAATGGTACCTGCTTTTAGAGATGTAAACCAGGTTAGGGCTTTGTCGGAAAGTGCTTGGGAACACTTTGCACAAGATGGCTTCGTCATTTGTGACTAGTCCCATGGCCGATTTGTAGCCGCACACATGCTCGAGAGGTCAAGTTAGTCCTGAATAGAGGACGAATTGCGGAATTTTGAGACTTGGATCGGGGGAGACATTTTGGATCCACTTGGCGAAAGGACCTGACTCAATTGACCTTGTTTTATGGACTTTGGTCGTGCTTTTTCCTTTTTTAGGACTGTACTCGGGGTAACGCTTTCTTACCCCTCGCTTCGGAATAGGTTTCGAGGAATGGTGACTTTCCCCTACTTCGTTGACTGTTTGCTTTTCGCCTGTTCGTGTACCTTGCCTTTCATCTCTCTTAGTGGCTATCTGCGTTTGTTGCGGAAGTTCTGAGGGATCCTCTGAGAATCTCAGGGGGGGGGGTAGGTCTGCACCGGCCTTCCGAAATCCGGCCCTTAACTTCAAACATTATCGTGAAAGCTCTTGATCCTATTTTAACTATTCATTTTCTTTTTGCAATCTTTGTAACTCCTTTTCTGTGTCCTCAATTCTTTTCAAATTGAGTTGTTCTCTTAGATCTCGAGAACGTTCAGAAGTCTCTTGTTGTGGTCTTAGTCTTTCTGAGGCTGGACGGCGACTGGAACCAGGTGAGGCCGAAGATTGTGATATTCTTGTCCCGGTTCCCCAGAATGATGCTTGTCGGACAGTGCGTCCATATCCTGAATGTCTAGACATTGTGATTTGTGAGGGAAAGATAGTGAATTCCCCGATAACAGAACCAAACTGATTCGGCAAAAATCTGTCAAAGTAATTAAAGGGATAAAAAAGTAATTTGAAAATATAAGAATCTAGGAGATATTGGAATGGATTGGACTTCGGGAGATGGAGAATCAGTCGAGCCATTGGTGAGAGCGACACCTCGGGAAGCGACACTTTGGGGAGCGACACTTCAGGGAGCGATACTTTGAAATATTGAATACCTACAAAACTGAAATAAGTTCAATGGGGAGATTTATTCCCCGTGTACTCTCCGATGCTTAAGTCAGTAGGGTATTATAGGAGAATTTTGGATATTTGGAACTTTCCTTACCTTTGGTTTGGATTCTCCTTTTATAGGAGTCTGTTTGAGGGTATCTCGTTTATTAATGAGTTTCCCGTTTGTGTTTTGGCCGTTCTGACCGTTGTAAAAAACGGGCTTTGAATAGGATGTTAAAGAGTGGTAATGTCTGCTCTTTATGAAGCCCATAAATTTGAACTTATGACGTCCGATGGAGTCAGGGGTAGTTACTTTTGTGGTCAAAGTACTATTTTACCCCTGAGGTGTTTTGTTGGTTGTTCAATATATAAATGATATGCACAAATCATTTACCTTTTTTAGCATGTTTTTAGACATAAATTAGGACAATATTTGAATGTATTTGAACTTAATTGATTCAAATTGACATAAAATTGCTTAAATTTCAATTTTGGAAGTTTCAGGAGCAAATTGCACGAAAACAACAAATTTTGGGGCAAAAATGCAATTTTTGGAAATGCTGAGTTCGGGACGGGCGTCCTGACCCAGTCAAAGCACCAGGACAGCCGTCCCAAGCTCAGGACGGGCGTCCCGAGCACCAGAAGTTGTCCCACATCGAAATTTTTGGAGATTTTAACTCCAGGAAGTTGCTATAAATACCCCAGGCCTCCAAGAGTTGAAATCATCCCTCTCCACTCGATCTGAGTCATTTAGTGACTTCGATTGTACATTTTTCTCGAGTACATAAGTCACTGAGAGACTCGGGCTCAATATAAGTTTATTTCAATTCTTAGAGAGTTTCTCGTTTTCTTTGTTTTCTGAGAGTCTGTCTCAGAATCTTAGATTACGACTAGATATGGTTCGTTTTCGGTATCATAGAATACCGGGATTTCGTTAGGAGATCCTAAGAGAGAGATAGGGTGCGTGTTCTTAGTCAGATTAGGGTAATTTGCTTAAGCTCGGGATGTAAGGTAAAGCAATTACTACTAGGTCTGAGGAGCGTTCTCCGAAGGCTCTGTCGAGCAGAGTAGGATAGAGCAGTCAGAAGCATACAAGAGCTGCAGCGCCGGCTGGACCTGCATAAAGCGGTGACTACTTTATGATAGTGGGTCCCCTAGACGAGGTTCTATATGTTTATGAATTGTTTTATCTAGATATTGATTTGATACTGAATTTATATATCATACAAGTTTTATAATTTGAGATGCTATTCATTTTCCCGGGAAGATCATAGAGCTAGAATTATCATTATGAATGTTGAACTATCGTGTCCTTTTAAATTAAACTAGGGTTATAGACAACTCCTAACCAAGGTCTGAATCATAACCGGTTTAGTTTAACAGACTATAAAAGGTCTGCCAGATTAGGAAGAAATAATAGAACAGATCACCATGTTTGTTAGAGTACCCTAATAAAGCTGAGTTTGTACGCTAGGCCAATCCTAGGGTTAAGTGACATGATACCGAAGTGACATAGGGTACCGTTCATGGATACTTTAATCCGACAGATGAGAAGGATCATCCCAAGGTAGGGGTGAATACACCAGGTAACTCGGATATGGTAAACAGATGGTTACATTTCATAATTTCCTTAGAGATCAAGATATATCTAAAATGTTCGAAGATAAGGTCAAACAAATTGTAACAACTGAGCTTAAATTGATGAATGCCTGTCTACTCTTGATTGCTATTTGCTTGTTATGGGTGATTGGGATCACCAATCAATCTCAAAGTATTGATTATCGATTGACTGATTAGATAATAAGATGAATGTTAGGATTAAGGGATAGTTGCTACTAAGCCGTTACCAGTTCCCTGGGAGTACGATATTAATAAATTAAAATCGTAGATACTTTCCAAGAACTAGCTACACGATAGGTACTCTGCCTTAGGTTCTGATTGATTAAGTGACAACAATTGAATGCTAAAGTGACAGTTAGTAAGACTCAGTCCTTAATTACTCATAATCGACATAGGTAAATAAAAGCCTATCTTTTAGCATACCAATCAGAACGCATCAGATTTTTGGCGCCGTTGCCGGGGAAATATCATAATGAATTTAGGATTCCTGATCAAAATTCTAGAGACTTATGATAGGTAACGGTAGTAACCTAGACTTTAGACCTACACTTATCTTATACTAGTTAGACAATCACTTTCCGAAATATAGGGTTATCATAACTAACTAATTTTAGACATTATCTAAAATTAAGACATTTAGGATAATCAAATTTTAGAAAATCATTCTAAAACCATATTTGAGGGAATTTAAGTGCTTTCGAAATATATAAAAAGAAAAAAATGTTAAAAATTTAAAAATCCGAAAAAAATTGTCCTTTTCTTGTTCAATGGTAAGTTGTTCTTTTCCCCATCTCTTGTTCTTTCTTAGTCGTTTTCTTAGTTGTACATTTGTTGCTCTTTTTCGAAGAAATAAAAATGGAAATGAGGATAAAACATATTTTCTTCTGGGTTGTAAAACTTTGGCTTAGATTTTTATTGGGAAGAAACTCCATTTAAGAATTTTCTTAGAGTCATACCGGCTTTATTAGGACGCGTTATGAAATAATTTTTCCTTAATAGCCAGACCTTTGAATGCTCTATTGAAAAAGGATGTTCCTTTTGTTTTACTGATAATTGCATGAGATCTTTTAAACTAAAAGGAATTACTGCACCCATTATGGCATCACCTGATTGAAATCTGCTTTTTGAATGAATATGTGATGTAATGATGTAGTACGAATTGTTTTAGGACAGAAACATGATAAGAAAGTTCATGCATGATAAATTCCGATCTTGTCTAGTCTTGTCTAGAAACAATAGGTGACACTGATCACTCCAAGATATTTGTGTTCAATAAAACTGATGTTGAACCATACTTGATTAAGTTAAGTTTTATTGTTACTTGAACTTGATATAGAATAAAGGGATAAGAAAAAGGGTTGAAAATCTAGAAAGCAAACCATTGGTCTAGATTAGAAAACCCCGAGTTAGAGGCTAGTGTAATACTGATAAATTTTTGGATGAAAACTTATTTGCATTGTTTGCTATGTATAATAATTCTCATATGTGGTTTATTTCAAATTATCTAGTCACTGAATAAGTTCCAAGTGATATGACTTATCAACAAAAGAAGAAATTCTTTGCTGATTTGAAATATTACTACGTGGTAGTTTTTCTTCTATTTCAAATTTTTGGCAGACCAGTTGATCAGAAGACGTGTCTCGAAAGACGAAGGCCACAAAATTTTGGAGCATTGTCATCAAGGATCTACAGGAGACCAATTGACTGCTATCAACACTATCCGGAAAGTGTTGAAAGCAGGATCTTGTTGACCCACCATATTCAAGGACTTTTGTATCTCTGATACAGTCCTGCGATGCTTGCCAAATAACAGGTAACACATCTTCCAGAGATCATCTACCCCAGCGACGTACACAGAATGTTGCAACCGTTGATATCAGGGGTATTTCGAATCCTTTTCTCTTTCTTCCTTTGAACATAATTACATCATAGTAGTCGTGGAACACTTTTCAAAATGGCCTGAACCACATGCATTACCTACTAATGATGTTAAAGTCATGTGTAGACTCTAGTTGTTTTCCAGATTCAGAGTGCCGATGTCTTAGGAAGAAATGTTCAGCCTGTGTATCAAATCTGTGAAGTCTGCTAAGTACCACACTTTAGCAGGGATTGCTATGGGAATGACTGACCATTCCAAAAGAGGTAGGAGTAGGTTACTACAGAATGCTGCTCCAATGGGAGACGCATACAATCCCCGCTAGAGGAATCATACGGGATTTAATTGAGGAGTAATTCGGAAGCTGGAAACTTTCAGAAGACACCACACAAACACCCCACACTCGCAGAATCAATAGATGAGATACTGGCAACAATTAAAGCCAGACTAGTGCAAGAAAGTGATCTACCAAGAGGTAACGAACGGTCGACAGATATAGAGGAATTTGGCATTGTGTCGGGAGCATAGCAATGGAGGAGCTTGCATTCCCTGCATACCAATCAGCTGTGAGAAGCTTCCCCGAGGAAGTCTCAAATACTTGGGCCCAGATCTACACAACTGGAGCCCCCTACCACCATAGCTTCGCCAAAACTTCAGGAAGTCTCATTCCTAGACACGTTCCTTCTGGACACGTTGCTACGATTACGAGGAACTTTGCGAATGATTCGAGGAAACAGTCCTTGGGGCTTGAGTCATTCCTCGAATGGATATGACACTACCTGGAGCTCGACAATGAAGGATCGAAGCTGACGTCATCTGTTCCAGTATCTAGAGCTTGCAGAGTCAGAAACACCTCAGCAATAGCACATGGCTAAGGTGAAGAGCCAATTGACAGATCAGAGAAGACCCTTCTGCTCGCGACATGAAGGGAGTTTTTCTAATCCTCATCTTCCTCTACTTTTATTTTGTGTTCTTTTAATTTTTATCTTCATTTTATATTTTGTTATTTCTATTACCTTCCTGTTTTGATTTCTTTCATTGCTTTATTTCCCTTCTTACCCATAGTTATTCGAATAAGTGTGGGGTAAGAGTCTTTTCTGTTTTATTTTTGTTTCTTGTTTTCAAATAAGTGTGGGGTAGTTTAGATATGCATGAACACTGAGGACAATGTCAGACTTAAGTGTGGGGTAGCAGTGCACGGTGCACTGTAGTAGTTTGAGAAAATTTTTGCTTGTTTTCCCCGTATTTTCACACCCTTCCAAAAATTTTCAAAATTTTTCATTCTCTCAGACTTCAAAATGCAGTATGATTGGTTAAACATTGCTTATGTCTATGATATGTAGGTAGAATGTTATGTTTAGTAGGAGGCAATGTGATAACTATCTTGAACTTATTGATTAGGAATAGGGAATTCCTGATAACTGAGCACAATTTAGTCTGGATTAGAGACATCAGTCAATTACCTTTTCAAGACATCGAACATACTCCCCTCTGGATCCAGGATTGGAATCATCAAAGATTTGACCTTTTCGAACTCTGTCTGTATTGACAATTAGAATGACTAGATGAGACTCTGAGCTAAAAGTGAAAAGAAACAAAAGAGAGTAAATTAAATAAGGGTAGTTTGCCAGCGGCCTTTGCTACTCGAGCACCACTCCTTAGGGGAACTTAAAGCCTGATGCCTTAAGGTCGTGTAGGTCTGGGAGCCATCGGAGTTGGACTCGCTACATGGGTAGTTAAAGTTGACGTGTTCCAAGCAGACTCAAAATACCCTGAAAATTCTATAAAAGGAAAAAATCAATAATTGCTAAATAATTAAAAATCTGATCACCAAGGCTCAGAACTCAGAAAGTTGTCTGTTGTTAGTATGTCTAGCGACAGGTCGAAGTGTTATCTGGTAGGAGTTAAGACGAGAGTATATTGTGTTGACTATCTGATCTAGACTAGTACACACACTACACATCAGGAAGACCTTGTGACTAAGAGAAAAGTTCAACCTAGTTGTTAAGTTGTTTTCTGCTTGATCATAACAATCTACTAGAGACATTTGAGACCTTGTCATAGCAACCTAACCAGTCAGACATGTGTTAAGAATTGTCTGAGTAATTTTTGGAATAAAAACATGACTAGGAAATTTAAGTGACTGCACATATGATTTAGAATCACTAACTTCAAGTAGACTTTGCTTGAGGACAAGCAAAAAGCTAAGTGTGTGGTTATTTGATATGCACAAATCATATACCCTTTTTAGCATGTTTTTAGACATAAATTAGGACAATATTTGAATGTATTTGATCTTAATTGAATCAAATTGACATAAAATTGCTTAAATTTCAATTTTGGAAGTTTCAGGAGGAAATTGCACGAAAACAGCAAATTTTGGGGCAAAAATGCAATTTTTGGAAATGCTGAGTTCGGGACGGGCGTCCTGACCCAGTCAAAGCACCAGGACGGCCGTCCCAAGCTCAGGAGGGGCGTCCCGAGCACCAGAAGTTGTCCCACATCGAAATTTTTGGAGATTTTCACTCCAGGAAGTTGCTATAAATACCCCAGGCCTCCAAGAGTTGAAATCATCCCTCTCCACTCGATCTGAATCATTTAGTGACTTCGATTGTACATTTTTCTCGAGTACATAAGTCATTGAGAGACTCGGGCTCAGTATAAGTTTATTTCTATTCTTAGAAAGTTTCTATGTTTTCTTTGTTTTCTGAGAGTCTGTCTCAGAATCTTAGATTACGACTAGATAGGGTTCGTTTTCGGTATCATAGAATACCGGGATTTCGTTAGGAGATCCTAAGAGAGAGATAGGGTGCGTGTTCTTAGTCAGATTAGGGTAATTTGCTTAAGCCCGGGATGTAAGGTAAAGCAATTACTACTAGGTTTGAGGAGCGTTCTCCGAAGGCTCTGTCGAGCAGAGTAGGATAGAGCAGTCAGAAGCATACAAGAGCTGCAGCGCCGGCTGGACCTGCATAAAGCGGTGACTACTTTATGATAGTAGGTCCCCAAGATGAGGTTCTATATGTTTATGAATTGTTTTATCTAGATATTGATTTGATACTGAATTTATATATCATACAAGTTTTATAATTTGAGATGCTATTCATTTTCTCGGGAAGATCATAGAGCTAGAATTATCATTATGAATGTTGAACTGTCGTGTCCTTTTAAATTAAACTAGGGTTATAGACAACTCCTAACCAAGGTCTGAATCATAACCGGTTTAGTTTAACAGATTATAAAAGGTCTGCCAGATTAGGAAGAAATAATAGAACAGATCACCATGTTTGTTAGAGTACCCTAATAAAGCTGAGTTTGTACGCTAGGCCAATCCTAGGGTTAAGTGACATGATACCGAAGTGACATAGGGTACCGTTCATGGATACTTTAATCCGACAGATGAGAAGGATCATCCCAAGGTAGGGGTGAATACACCAAGTAACTCGGATATGGTAAACAGATGGTTACATTTCATAATTTCCTTAGAGATCAAGATATATCTAAAATGTTCGAAGATAAGGTCAAACAAATTGTAATAACTGAACTTAAATTGATGAATGCCTGTCTATTCTTGATTGCTATTTGCTTGTTATGGGTGATTGGGATCACCAATCAATCTCAAAGTATTGATTATCGATTGACTGACTAGATAATAAGATGAATGTTAGGATTAAGGGATAGTTGCTACTAAGCCGTTACCAGTTCCCTGGGAGTACGATATTAATAAATTAAAATCGTAGATACTTTCCAAGAACTAGCTACACGATAGGTACTCTGCCTTAGGTTCTGATTGATTAAGTGACAACAATTGAATGCTAAAGTGACAGTTAGTAAGACTCAGTCCTTAATTACTCATAATCGACATAGGTAAATAAAAGCCTATCTTTTAGCATACCAATCGGAACGCATCAGATTTTTGGCGCCGTTGCCAGGGAAATATCATAATGAATTTAGGATTCCTGATCAAAATTCTAGAGACTTATGATAGGTAACGGTAGTAACCTAGACTTTAGACCTACACTTATCTTATACTAGTTAGACAATCACTTTCCGAAATATAGGGTTATCATAACTAACTAATTTTAGACATTATCTAAAATTAAGACATTTAGGATAATCAAATTTTAGAAAATCATTCTAAAACCATATTGAGGGAATTTAAGTGCTTTCGAAATATATAAAAAGAAAAAAAATGTTAAAAATTTAAAAATCCGAAAAAAATTGTCCTTTTATTGTTCAATGGTAAGTTGTTCTTTTCCCCATCTCTTGTTCTTTCTTAGTCGTTTTCTTAGTTGTACATTTGTTGCTCTTTTTCGAAGAAATAAAAATGGAAATGAGGATAAAACATATTTTCTTTTGGGTTGTAAAACTTTGGCTTAGATTTTTATTGGGAAGAAACTCCATTTAAGAATTTTCTTAGAGTCATACCGGCTTTATTAGGACGAGTTATGAAATAATTTTTCCTTAATAGCCAGACCTTTGAATGCTCTATTGAAAGTCATATAGGTATAAGAAGAATATTATTGACTACTTCAAAAGTTCAACCGAGTATAACGAAGAGATAGGCCACGAAGCTGGGTCTTTCTTGGATAAGGGTTGTGTTCATATCATCCGCCAACTCCACCCGTATTTTGGATAAGGGCTGCGTTTGGAGCTAACTTTGATAACGAGGTCTGTAGACAAGGTGCAGACTTTGTTCTTTTACAACCGAAGAGATGGACACACTTCGGGAGCTGGATGAGCAAAGAGGGAGGCTTATTTGGAATCCTCCACCCCCGACCAACCCTACTTTCTGGGATATGCTCGATGGCTCGAGTGCAGCTCCTTAATTTTTATACTTTAATCATTTTTTATACTTCAACAATTTTTTGTACTTCAATACAATGAATATTTGTTTCTTTGCTTTGTATATTTATGAAACTTAACTTGTCAATCAGTAAACTTGATCTAACCTCGACCAATATTTCCAACTTTAACTTGACGCTTTGGAACCTTAAGATTAACTTTCTTCTTATGATTTTCCCAAGTTCAACTCAGTACTTCGAAACCTTAAAGATTAACTTTCTTCTTATGATTTTTCCAAGTTCAACTCAGTACTACGAAACCTTAAGATTAACTCAGTAGTTTCTTATAATTTTCCCAAGTTTAACTCAGTACTTTGAAGCCCTAAGATTAACTCAATGACCTTTATTATTTTCCCATGTTTAACTCGGTACTTCGAAACCTTAAGATTAACTCAATAGTTTCTTTCTTATAATTTTCCCAAGTTTAACTCGAAACTTTGAAGCCCTAAGATTAACTCAATGGCTTTTATTATTTTCCCAAGTTTAACTTAGTACTTCGAAACCTTAAGATTAACTCAATAGTTTCTTTCTCATAATTTTCCCATGTTTAACTCGATACTTTAAATCCCTAAGATTAACTCAATGACTTTTATTATTTTCTCAAGTTTAACTCGGTACTTTGAAACTTTAAGATTAACTCAATAGTTTCTTTCTTAAAATTTTTCCAAGTTTAACTCGGTACTTTGAAGCCCTAAGATTAACTCAATGGCTTTTATAATTTTCCCAAGTTTAACTCGGTACTTTTATCTCTAGATTAACTTGAGTGTGAACAAGATAAACTGATTTTTCCCAAGGTTAACTCGATACTTTTATCTGAAACTAATTGAATTAAAATATTTCCAAGGTTGACTTGGTACTTTCAAGGGGATGATTTCCACCAGTGCTTTTCTTACTGCGACTTACACGTAGTATTTTTACAAATGGTTTGTGTGCCATGGATTCGGGAGGAGAATACCTTCCTTGTTCATGAGTTTGTAAGTTCCAGATCTTACTTCGTCATTGACAAGATATGGGTCTCCCCAATTCGATGTTAACTTGTTTGCCTTTATATGTCTTGTTGTGCCCTCAATCTTTCGAAGTACCCAATCTCCAATCTTAATTGGTCTCTTGAATACTTTTTTGTCATGAGCACTTTTCGTTCTTTCTTTGAATGAATAGGATTTCAAGCGACTTGCGATCATTCATTCTTCCAATAGATCCAAATTCATGTTTCCCTTTGCTTTGTTGAAGTCTTTGCTGTACATTGAAACTCTTGCCGTGGGAAGTGCAACTTCAGCTGGTGCTATTGCCTTAGAATCGTAGATAAATGCGTACGCTGTCTCTACAGTGGGGCCTCTAGTCGAGGTTCGAACTGACCACAGGGCGGGGTTTAGCTCATCAGCCTACTTATTAGATTTTCCTTCTAGGTTTTTCCATAGGGAGAGAAGTACCAATTTATTTGTAGCCTCTGCTTGATCGTTTACTTGAGGATGCGCAACTGAAGATTTTCAATGTTTGATATGGAACCGGTGGCATTCTGAGGTGAATTTAGATGAAATCTAAACTCCGTGGTCGGTGATTACCTCTCTAGGAACACCAAAACAGCATAAAATATTTCTCGAAAGAATTTGGAGAAGTTTTCCTCCGTAGGATTTGTCAAGGCTTTTACTTCGATCCATCTTGAGAAGTAGTCAACTGCGACTACTAAGTATTTCTAACCGTTCAACATTTTTGGGAATTTCTCCATTAAATCTATTCTCCACATGTCGAACGATCAAGTCTCTACCACCGGGGTTTGTTCTATGGATGACAACTGCGGTACATTTCCAAAAATTTGACAAGTGTCACAGCTTTTGACATATAACTTGGAATCCTCTCGTAATGTTGGCCAGTAGTAACCTTGGGTGATTACTCTTTCTGCCAACGACCGAGTTCCTGGGTATCTTCCACACACTCCTCATGCATTTTAGTGAGTAATTCATTTATTTGGGAGGGTGGTATGCACCGGAGCAGTAGTCTGGACAATGAACACTGGTATAAAATGTCATCACGAATTATGTACCTCGTCGACTGATGTCGTATTTATTTGGCTCGTATGAGGTCGTCTGACAATAATCCTTGCTAGATGAATTTCATCATCTCGTCTACCCAATCCTCTGATGTATGTCGCAAGGGTTGGATTAGGCTAGTTTCCATTGGAGCTTATGTGATAGTCTCTATCGGGATACCCTCATCATTTTAAGTTTCTCCCGAGGCTATCTTTCCCAACTTATTTGCTAGTTAGTTATCTTTCTAGCTAATTAAAGATATGTTGAAAGGATTAAACTCCGTCTTCTATTGCCGAGCTCTATCCAATTATAGCCGAAGGCTTTCAGTATGTACTGCATAAGTGCCTTGGACTTGATTCACCACTAGTTGTAAGACGTTATAGATCTTTAAAGCTGTTATGTTTTCTTTATGGGCCCATTCCATCCCTATGAGTAATGCTTCATACTCTGTTTGATTATTCGAGAGGTTAGATTACAGCTTGATAGCTCACATCTCGGTATATTGTTGGTTTGGAGAAGCTAAAACCACTCCGACCCCCACTCCGCTAGCGTTTACCGCTCCGTCCATCATCAGTTACAAGGATCCATTGCCGGCTTACATCTATCGATGTTTGCCTCTGTGAATGATCCTTTTGCTAGAAAATCGACTAGAGTTTGCACCTTGATGACTAACCGGGGCATGAAAGTTATGTCTTGACCACACAATTCAATGGACCACCAGAGCATTCTTCCGAATTGGTCCAATTTGTGGGAGACTTGTCGTAGCGGTGCGTTGGTATAGACGACAATCGAATGAGACTCAAAGTAGGGTCTAAACTTTCTCGTAGAAATCACTAACGCATATGCCAACTTCTCGATATTTGAATATCGTGATTCAGCATCGTTTAAAGCCTTACTTACGAAGTACACAGGGTATTGCTTTGGTCCTTCCTTCTTTATCAGTACTAATGCTACGACCATATCAGAGAAAGAAAGGTAGAGAAAAAGCATTTTCCCAGTGTTTGGGGATCGCAACCAGGGAAGTCCTAATAGGTTATTCTTTAAATCCTTTCGGGCTTTACTGCACTCCTCAATCCATTTGAAATCGTTCTTCAAGTCCTTCAATGCTTTGACGAAAGGAAGACACCTCTCTACTGATTTGGAGATGAAGCGTCCTAACGCAGCAATACATCCATTCAAACGTTGGACGTCTTTAAAACATCGGGGCTCTGCAAGTCGGGTTATAGCTTCTAGCTTTTCTGGATTTGCCTCAATTCCTCACTCGGATGTCACGAAGCCAAGAAATTTTCCAAATTTTACCTCGAAGGCACACTTTGTGGGATTCAATTTGAGGTCAAACTTTGCTAGGTTTGTAAATGTTTCCTCTAAGTCATCTAGCTGTGAAGTTTCATGTTTAGTCTTGATGACCATATCGTTCACATAGGCTTCTATATTTCTACCTATCTGACTTTGAAGAATATGATTCATCATTTGCTGATAAGTAGCCCCTGCGTTCTTTAAGCCAAAAGGCATAACATTGTAACAATATATGGCCACTGCAGCTTGAAACGAAGTGTGTACCTGGTCACTGGGTCTCATTTTAATTTGATGGTATCCGGAGAAGGCGTCCATGAAGCTTAAGAATTCATATCCTGCGATCGAATCTACAAGTGTATCCATTCGGGGTAGCGGGTAGCCATCTTTGGGACATGCCTTGTTGAGGTCGGTGTAATCGACACACATCCTCCACTTTTCGTTGGCCTTCTTGACCATCACCACATTGGCCAACCATGTGGGGTATTTAACTTCGTGAATAGACCCAGCCTTCAACAATTTTTCAACCTCTTCTTTCATGCCTTGCATTTTTTCCTCTCCGAACTATCTAAGCTTTTGATCACAGGTTGACATGTAGCACTTATGTTTAGTTCGTGCTTCACAATTGAGGTATCAATACCTGGCATGTCTTCTGTATACCAAGTGAAACTGTGTTGGTGAGCCTTTAGGAAATCAAAGATATTTTGTCGAAGAGGATTTGGCATCTCTCTGCCGATCTTGATGCGCTGTTGATGGTATTTTAGATTGATGATTATTTCATCCAACTCTTTCTCTTGTGAGACTTCGGTAACCAGGTCATAGATTTGTTTTTCTAGTATCTTCTAAATCCTCTGGTCATGGTTATCAATTGCGGAATTGATGGAGCTAATTTAGACCAACTCTTCCCTCTTCCTCTTTATCTTCATGATCTGTCCTAGCAGACTTTGGGGGATGCTTTTGACGAAGCCCACACCCCTTAAGGTGTTGAACTTTACTTGCTGATGGGATGTAGATATGACAAGATCGAAGCTGCATGAAAGGGAGTCTCCAGTATTGCGTTGTAAGCGAAATCTAGATCTACAACGTAAAACTTGATTTCTTCCGTCCGTATCCTTTCTCCATTCCCAAGGGTTACGTGCATCTTGACTGTTCCTTTGATTGGTATTTTATGAGTGGTAAACCCTTCCAGAACCATCTTACTTGCTTTGAGGTGATCATCTTTCAAGCCCATCTCCTTGAAACATTGGAGATACATGATGTTTTTTGTGGCTCTTGTGTCAACCAAAACTCTTCTCACCTTGCATTTTTCGATCTCATCTCTCGTCATCCGGACTTCGAGAATAATAGGTGTACTTTTTGCTTCCTCATTGTGCTCTAATTCCTCGTTCAAAAAAGAAATAGCTTCACGATGCATAAGCCCATACTCGGGAACTAGGTATGACTTGATGAGATTGTATATCATTTTCTTGATTTTCTTGATGGAGGTTAGCTCAGGGTTTATCATGTTGATTACCCTTTCGTCATTTTCCTTTTGATGTTGAGTATTTGCCACGTACTCCTTCAGGAATCCTTCTCAGATGAGTCGCTCAATCGCTCTTTTTAACTGGATGCACTCTTCGATCGAATGTCCATAATCTCAGTGAAAACTGTAGAACTTCGTTTTATCCCGCGTAGGGAACGATTGAGATTTCATCGGGGTTGGATCCCTGACTACGTATTTATCTTTGATCACCTCTATGAGACTCGCCTTTCGGACATTCAGAGGCGTAAACGTCTCGAGTCTTCTGCCCCAACTTTTATCTCTCCTTTCTGGAAAAGTTCAGGTGGACCTCTTTATGAGACTCGTGTTGTTTATCTTTCTTCTTGGTAGTGGACTCTAGTGCGCTGCTTTCTACTAATGCGACTTTACGGGCAACGTTGAACATCTCTCCTATGGTTTCTGGTTTTCTCAATTGGAGCTCTATGTATAGCATCCTGAATTTGAATCCTCCTTTGAAACAGGTAATAATAGTGTCTTGACTGATTCCTTCTATATCATCATATGTCTTTTTGAATTGCTCCAGAAAAGATAATAGGGACTCGTCATCCCGCTGTTTGCTGTTAGCTAGATCTCCATGAGTCTTTGGTATTGTTCGTGTTGTGCTAAATTTATCTAGAAATATTTTTTCTAAAGTATACCAAGAATCGATTGTATGTGTTTTGAGAGAGGTGAACCATATTAAGGCTTTGTCCGATAGGGTGCTAGGAAAGGTCTTCCGCAGAATTGCTTCATTATTGGTGACTAGGCCCATTGCTGATTTATAACGGCACACGTGCTCAAGGGGTCGAGTTTGCCCAGAGTAAAGGACAAATTGTGGGATCTTGAGGAATAGATCAGGGGCAACACCTTGGATCCATTTGGCGAACAGCCCCAATTTGATTGATCTCGTCCTCTTGATTTTGGCTGTACTTTTAACTTTCTCAAGACTGTGTTCAGTGTATCGTTTCCTTGCCCCTTGTTCAGCAATAGATTTCGAAGTGTGATGACTTTCTCAAACTTCGCTAATTGTTTGACAGTGCTTCCCGCTTGTTCGTGTTTCTCGCTTTTTGGTCTGCTTGGTGGCTACAGTTTGCGAATGTTAGGGAAGTTGTTCGGAAGGATCATCCAGGAATGTCGGTGGTGGTAGCTCCGCTCCCTCTTTGCAGAATTCAGGCCTTAATTTTAGCCACTGCCTCGAGAGCTCTTGTTCTTGTCTTAATCGATCGTTTTCTTTTTGTAATTTCTGCTACAACTCTCTTTCCTCCTTTATCCTTCTAGAATTTATGTGCTCTCTCAAGTCTTGAGAGTGCCTTGAGGTTTCAGGTTGTGGTCCTAACCTCTCGATAGTTGAGGGACGTTGGGGAAAGGTAGGAGCTGAGGATTATGCTATCTTAGTTGCAGTTTCGCGAGGTGACGCATGTCGGGCCGTGTGTCCATCCTCACTTGAGTGTCTAGACATGGTAATTTGTATGGGAAAAATATCGTTCCCGGTAATGGAATCAAACTAATTCGTCAAGAGTTAGTTGGGATAATTTGAGGGTGAGAAAGTTAATTTGTACTGAAATATCTCCGTGATTCTTGAGGTATCGATTACCTGCAAAACAGAGGAAGTTCAATGGGGATGTGAATTCCCCGTGAACTCTCCGACGATCAAGTCAATTTAGAGTGAAAAGAATAGTTTAGGATATATGGAATTGAATGCCCTCTTACCTTCTCCCTATCCCTTCTTTATAGTCTTCTCTTTGAAGGAAAAATAATGGGATTATGTCCACGTTTTTGTAACAGACGTTATTGCCGTTTATGGAAAATGGTTTTAGATCGTGGAGAAACTGGGGGGGGGGGGGGGGGGAGAACCCACGATTGGAGTAGTGGGGTCATAATGCCCATCTTTTACATTAGTCATTGACTTTTGGTCAACAATCATGGTTTTACCAACTTACGAAGTATTGGACGGTTAGTCGCAAGGGCAAATAACGTTTTTGTCCTTGACACGTGTTATTTATTACTCAATATATATAATATATATATATATAATATATATATATATATATTATATATATATATATATATATTCTTCTTTATTCTTTGGGGTTATATGAGAAATGTATGTTGTTGTATTAGTTATTCAGAATAGTTGGGTTTGCATATTTTAAATGTTATATGTAATTACAAGTTTGATACTCAATGTATATAATAACAGTGTGACATTTTTCTAAAGTAAGAGTTAGAATATATGTATATAATTTGATTCGAATTTTAATTAGTCAAAACAGTAATTTTAAATATTCGATGGGTCTAACCAAATAAAAGAATATCAGTTGTTTAGTTGATATATAAGTAGTCCAACAATGAACTCGAATAATTTTTCTAAAGAACAAAAATAAATCTATGAGTTTTTTAGGCAAATTAGAAAATTTTATCCCTTAAATAACATATTTTTGTTATTTTATTCTTATTTAAAATTTTCAAATAAGTTTCATCATTTTATGGTTAAATTAATTCTCAATTAACAGTCACGATTCATTAAAAAATTTATATAAAAAGGTATTTAAATTTAAAAGGTAAAAATGAAAAGAAAAATATCAAGTTCCAGTTCCCAATCTTTCTCCTCTGCCCATAAAAGAAAGATACTGCAACACCCAGGAACTTTAGCTGGAATTTCCTATCTCCGACGAGGACTGCTATGTTAGAGCCCAACAAAAATTAGAGAGAATATGATACAATGATTGCATATACTCAGTAATATTTTAAAACAAATACACACATAAAAAATAAGAATGCATTTTTTAAATAATTTTTAAGCAAATTATTCTCTCGCACTTTTTAATTTTTTCAATTCATGGTTATTGTTAATTTAGAACACATGAAAAATGGAAAATAAATAGAAACAAAAATTCTTTCGACGAGCTCTTACTTCTGCGAGAAAAAATAAATATTCTTTCCTCCATAATTAATTACTCATATAGGCTCATTGAATGAAATGCAATTAATGTCACACATATATAATACCCTCGCATTGTGTCAGTCGGCTGTTTGTTGGCTCAGACATTAGAGTCCGTCGAGTTCTCTAATTGCTCCATAAACAAGCTCGATGAAGATAATGGTTAGGATTAACATTCACATTCTACTATATATATATTTTTTAATTTTTCTGTTTTTTTTTTAATGAAAAAGAAGATTTGTGAAGAAGAAATTTTTCTTTCTATTTTTACCCTTTTAATTAATTTATTTTTTATATAACTTTTTTAAAAATAACTTTGACTATTAAAGGATGGAACTTGTTAAAATTATAAAAGAAAAAGAGGTAATAATATAAATATTTTAAATAAGGATGAAATTATAATTTAAGAGATAAAATTTACTTGGAATTTCCAAGTGATAAATATGTGTGTATTCATTGTACTTCAAAGTGTGAATTTATATTATATATATATATATATATATGTGATACAATGATGTTTGCCTATGGTGAGGCTTAATGTGCATCGACATTAAATTTGTATTGGTTCCCTTCATTCATTATCCATGCTATGGTAAAGTAATGAATCTATAGTTAAATAATATTACGTAGGTCATGTAAAAATTGTGGAATTTATATCTGTATAAATCGTTCAAATTCTATACTTTTTTTTCAAACTTTTCAATATATATATATATATATATATATATTTACTTATCAATTTTCTTCCTAATAAAACTAGTCAGATCATAATTGTATCAATTCCAAGTCAATCCATGGGAAGAATAATGGATTTAGTCTTTGGTCCCTTTATTACTTGGAAAAATGAATTTTAAATTTTTTTTTTGATTCTTTATCTTTTATATATTGTATATTTGATCTTTTTAATCTTAAATAGCAAAAGTTAGTACATAAATGACAAATGTTTTTTTTCAAATATTGCTAAGAATGAAAAAATTGACTAAATAAATTCTATAGTTTTCAAAAGTATGAAAACTTAATAAATATTAGGGTAAACTATCTCAAATGCACATCTTAAAGGTCAAAATCCAGCTTTTGCACCTCAAAGATTTTTTGTACATAGAATGCCCCTAACGTTTCAAAACGTCCCACTACATTCACCTCTGTTAAGTCAATCCGTTAGTGACTCAATTTTGCCGTTAGTCAACATTTTTCTACTATTTAGTACTATTCCAGTTAGGGGCATTTTTGTCTAATTTTTTTAAAATTTTTTTCTTTCCTTCTTCTTCCTCTTTTCTCTCTCTTCCTTCTTTGGACAAAAATGAGGAAGAAGAAGGAAAAAAATTTTTTAAAAAAACATTTAAAAATTTGGACAAAAATGCCCCTAACTGGAATAGTACTAAATAGTGAAAAAAGGTTGACTAACGGCAAAATTGAGTCACTAACGGTTTGACTTAACAGAGGTGCATGTAGTGGGACGTTTTGAAACGTTAGGGGCATTCTATGTACAAAAAATTTTTGAGGTATAAAAGCTGAATTTTGACCTTTAAGATATGCATTTGAGATAGTTTACCCTAAATATTATCTAAAACATTAGTAAAATTAAGATACATGTTAATTTTATTAATTAAAAAAAAAACTAAGGATGTTATGCTTCATAAATAACTACTCTATAAATTTGATGATAGTGCTCTAGTATTAGATTTCCTCGTGCCACTTTAATTTAACCCTAAAATTTTCAGATTTACATCTTCGGTAACCTTATGTTAAACCAAATAATTAAAATGTATACACTAAAAGGAAAACATACAATAATCGACAAATATGCATATAATTATCATAAATACAATAGAAATCAAAGAAAACATGGTTTTGGATTAATTAACAATAATGTCAAAGTGAAAATAATTATCATAAATAATTCACAAATATATATATACGCATTTATGTTCACATTAAGTCTAAGTTTTTTTTTCCAATGTCTATACTTAAATTCTTCCCTTTTTACTCTTTCCTATACAGGGTATAACTCTTTTAATCCGAAAAAGCTTATCTGATAATTATGTTTATCAATAAAATTGCTACTAAACTATTGAGTTATGCTTACTCATTATTACTAATTTATTTCTTGTTCTTTAATTCAAGATAAAAACAAATTAAATCAATCTTAAAATCTACCTTAAAAAAAAGGAAAAAGATGAATGAATATCACTCCAAGGAGTCTAATTAAACCTTGCATATTCGTAATCACTCCAATCCTTCTTTAACAATACTTCAAATTTTGAATTTTATATCAAACATTATTTAGTGAAATTAAAAGGAATGAAGAATTAATAAATCATAAATGCTCCAAGCAGAAGTAAAAAAGAAAAAAGAAATAAAAACAAAAGCATTCTTCTTTTATAAATCATATTATTGTTTTGTATGCCAATAATTTTGTAATCTTCCACTACTTTTACTATCTTCACATATCTTCCACTACCTCCATATAATTTTTAGTACCTCCATATAACTTCCATGGAATTAAGTTCGTAACATATGTATATATTTATATTTGTATGTATATGTGTATATAGGTTACACATATTTATCCCTATAAATATAGGGTAGTTTGTATGTTTTGTGATGATATAAAGAAATATGCAAAATGAAAAGAATGAAAAGAATGCCATCTTTCTTTTGAAAAGAATGAAAAGCTAAAAGAGATTAGATGTAGTTTAGATCTCAAATATTGAATCATTTGCTTGGAACTTAAATCTACATTTCATAGTGAAATTCTTATGGATTCAACCATTCTCCCCTTGGGAAATAACGATTTTAATTTTTTAAAATATATAACTCACTCAATGATGATTACTCTGCCCAACTCTTTGGTGTTCTTAAGTAACAACCTATTTTTTAAATTCAAATTTATTAATCAAAGAATTAAATCACGTCATAAAAGTGATCAACAGATTTTTTTTTCCCATTGTCGGGGAAGCCAATTAAATTTCATAATAAATCTAGGTTTTAACTGACATAGATAACTTGAATTTGGTTATGGTTTGAATATCCTTGAACATAATATATGAGATTTAAATTTAGGTTCCTTTTACCCTGCTTTCTTTTGCTTTTGGTTTAGTTTAGGTTTAACCTTTAATTTTTCTTGTTTTTAGATGTTTTAGACTTTCTTAGTTTAGTTTAGGTTCTTAGGTTGGTTAGTTTGACTTAGTTTAGATGTAGATTATTAACTTTTGTTTAGTTTAATAGTGTTTGATTTTAATAGCTTTGATCTAATCTTCTCTAACTAGTAACTTGACTTAGTCTAATCTAATCTTCTAATTCACTAATCAACTTTAATTCTAATATGATTTTAGACTTAGTTAACATCTAATTCTTAGTCTAACTAGGTTTCATTGACCTTAATTAGGGTTAGTTGTGTAGATCTTTTAGTCTTATCTTCCTTTACTTATTTCTCGTTTGTTTTGTTCAATAACGGTTTGCCTATTTTGTTTTGTTTAACATGTTTCGATTTCATTTTCAAATTCCAGCAAGTTTCCTCTGTTTTTTCCCCTGCTTTCTAGCTGCTCTCGCCTGGAATTTTTTATGATTTTTAGGTCTGTTAGGTTAGATTTTTCCTTAGCTTAGTTTCATGATGTTTTTAAGTCACTTTTAAATTTATTTAGTTCAGTTTTTAATGCTTTGTTTAGGTTAGTTTACTTGTCATTTAATGTTTAGTTTGATTTGTTTTAGGTTTAGGTTACCTTGCTTAGGGTTTAAGGTTAGTTAGTTTTGGTTTTTTATTACTAGTTTACTTGTTTAATACCTATATGAGATCTAAGATTTTGTGGTTGAGTTTACTCAACATTACTTTGATGTTTTTAATCCTTAATGCATGTTTATTTAATATTAGATGTTATGTTTTTAAGTGTTATCTTTGCCTATTCAATCAAATCATATAAGCCATGTAAACATGTTATAAAAAACAAAAAAACCTATAGACATGATATCTAAACAAGTAATGTAAAGTAAATAAACATCTAAGATTTAAATTACAAAAAAGTTTTTTTTTTCTTTTTTCTAAAAAAGAAAGAGAAAAAATCCTACACCTTTATATTTTTACAATTTTATATTTAAATGGTCCACTTATTGAAACTGAAAAATAATTTCTAACGGATTCAAAAGTAATTTTATTTTTTATTTCATTATTTTGTCAAATTTGTGACATGAAATAAAATTCAAAAATTACTCAATTAATCCATTAGATGTGAAGTGTATTTATCAAAACCCTTCCGCAATATAAGGTTTAATGAGGAGTGAAAATTGTCTTTTGTTTAATTCAAGAATATCAATTAAAATCAAAGCCCATTCTCATCCTTCAAACTACTTACACACACACACACACACACACCCATATATATATATATATATATATATATATATATATATATATACATTTTTTTAAAATTTTATTTTTTGACAACATATATATAAACTTCACCAAATTTGAAGTTAATGTTTCCTTTAGCAAAAAAAAGATAACATGAAAACTTTTTTTTTAAATGTTAATGTTAATCCGAAAACGCAGATGAGCTGATAAAGAGTTCTCTTAACTTAAATAAAATCATGAGTTTTCAATACCAATGCCCTTCTCCATTTTTGAATCCAATGACGAAGTTCCCAATTCACATTTTTCAATCAAATGCCGCATTCTTATCAATGAACCATAGCACTAAAGAATAACCAAAACTTGAAATTAGAATTTTAACATTCCTTTTCATTGTTCATTTGGGGCAAAATTCAAAATGGTATTAAGATCTAAGGTTTTTTTTAATAATCAAATATCTTTATCGACAAATTTATCAGATTCAAAAAGAAAAATATTTATGAGAAGGTAGATATCATCATTGACTAATCTATTAGGGAAATGTTGGTGATAAGTTGATCATCAACTTCTTTCATAAAGAAAGAAAAGTAAAACATACCTATGAGGAAGTAGAGAAAAATGCTTATGCAATCTTCTTTTGCTTTGCTCTCTTTCTTTTTGTTGCATTTGGAAAAGATTAAACTATCAACTATTTATATATAATGTACTAAAGAAGTGTGATATTCTTACCATAAATTTTACTAATTTTGAAGTTAGTGTTTTTCCTTTAGCTTTACAAGCTATTTCTGTAGGATTGATTTGTATGTATGTGAATACATTTATTTTTTCTTTTATTTGCTAAGATATTCTTTCCTTTTATTATAATTGAAATTTGATATAATTAAACAATTTTGTTTCCTTTTTACTAATAAAAAATTTGACAACCAACTTGTATATATAATATATATTATTTTATATATCGTTCTTGTTCTTTATAAACTGTATTATTTAAATCATAAACTTTATATTTTATTTTTATTTTAAAGTTTATAAAAACCCTAAAACAAAAGAAAAAGACTACAAATTTCAATTTTAGTTTTCATAAGTTCAAAACGAATTTTTGTTTTAATTTAAAAAAAATTTAAATATATATTTTTTATTATGAAAAACATACATTTTTCTCTTTATGTATGTGTGTGTAGGGGGGGGGGGGGTGGGAGAGGGAGAATAACAAGTTAATATGGGGGTGGGAGAGGGGAGAATAACAAGTTAATATCGATATAACTAAAATCATTAAATCTGAAGTGTATGTGTCAAAGTCCTTCGCAAATATAAGATTTAATGAGGAGTGAAAATTTGATTGGTTTTGGTTTGAAAATACTTTACATATAAATAAAATATAACATGTTGTAAGGATAATTTTGGATTTAACTCTTTAACAAATATTTTTAATCAAATTAGTTTTATATTTCTTTTTTCATAACTTATTTCTTATTTAATTTTAATTTTTCAAATTCATCTTTTTATCAATAGTTAATAAATATTAAAAGTTACTGGTAATTAAAAAACAATTGTGAATTTTAAATATAATGGAGAAAAAATCTCATAATTTATAAATAAATAAATATATGTGAGAAAATGCTTTTTGTTATAAAACTACTCAAATAAGGAGAAGAATAGAATCAATATAGGGAGAAATATAGAGAGCAATTTTATTGATGTATTCTCTGGTACAATCTTCATATTTAATCCTTTTATGAAACTCACAATTTATAGGAATAAAACCCTAGAGGAAATAGGAATATAGAAACAGGAGATACAGAATATCACAATAGAGATTCACATAGATTTATAACACTCCCCCCTTAATATCCATTGTACAATAAATATTATATCTACGAGATTCATAACACTCTCCATTGGATGTCCATTACATAAAGAATATGCATCGTTAAAACCTTATCAGATAAAAACCCAGTGGAAAAAAAACTCTAGTGAAGGAAAAAGAGTACACTATTCTTTATGTGTAGATTTCTCTCCCTGATGAGATGATCTCTTGAAATCTTTAAATTCAAATTCTCGTTTCAAACAATCTATAGCTTCTCGAAGCTCTTTTGGAGTTCCGATGAGATTGATATTGTCAACAGATATAACAAGAATTAAAAAACCAAAATATGTTTTCTTAATAAAAACACATGGACAGATTTGGTCATTCTTATATCCTGAATTCAATAAGAATTCACTAAAGCGATTGTACCACATGCGTCCAGATTGTTTAAGCCCATATAATGACTTCTGTAATTTTATAGAATAATTTTCACGAGGACCTTTAGAAGCCTTTGGTAATTTGAATCCTTCAGGGATTTTCATATAAATCTCATTTTCAAGGCTTCCATAAAGATAAGCTGTAACAACATCCATTAGACGCATGTCCACCCTTTCATGAACTGCCAAACATATAAGATATCGGAGTGTAATAGCATCAATAACGGGTGAATAAGTTTGATCATAATCAATTCCTGGCTTTTGTGAAAAGCCTTGTGCGACGAGTCGTACTTTATATCTTACGACTTCATTATTCTCATTACGCTTTTGCACAAACACCTATTTATAGCCAACTGGTTTCACATCCTTTGGCGTTTGGACTATAGGTCCAAACACTTCTCGCTTCGTAAGCAAATTTAACTCCGATTGAATCACATCTTTCCATTGAGGCCAATCAATTCTATGCCGATATTCTTCAACTGATAAATGATCTAAATCCTCATTATCCTTGAAAATATCAAGGGCTACGTTGTATGCAAAAGCATTATCAATAACAACGTTTCTTCGATTCCAACTTTGATTCGAACTGTTGTAATTAATAGAGATTTCATAATTCTTTTCATCATTTGTAGTTGGAATCTTTTCATCAGTTGTCCCTTGGTCTTCATTTCCCGTTTCATCAATATGATCTTCTAGATCAATTAATCATCTTTTCTTTCGAGGATTTTTATTTTTGGAACCAAGGGGTCGGCCACGCTTCTGGCGTGTTTTTGATTCAATAGCTATAAGATTAATTTTCTATCATTCAGGAACTTCTATCCATATAGGAGCATCTATAGCTGGAATATGCGATTTAGTGACTCTGCTGGATTCAGCAAAAGAATCTGGCAGTTGATTTACAATTTGTTGCAAATGTATAATCTTTCGAACTTCAAGTTCACTCATATTTGTGCGTGGATCTAAATGGTTTAAAGTTGTTTTCCACGCAAGTTCAATCTTATGCCATTTTTTCTCTCCCCCTAATTTGGGAAACAAATTTTCATTAAAATGGTAATCAGCAAATCTTACTATAAACACATCCCCTGTCAAAGGTTCAAGATACCTTAAAATGGATGGGGAATCATACCCAACATATATCCCCAATCTTCTTTGTGGACCCATTTTTGTCCGTGGGGGTGGTTCATTTGGAACATATACAGCACACCAAAAAATTCTCAAATAAGAAATATTTGGCTTTGAACCAAAAGCCAACTGTATGGGAGAAAATTTATGGTAACTCGATGACCTTAAACGCACAAGTGCTGCAGCATGCAAAATTGCATGTCCCCAGACTGCTGTAGGGAGATTTTTTTTCATCAATAATGGTCTAGCAATTAATTGTAGCCTTTAAATAAATGATTCAGCTAGACCATTCTGTGTGTGAACATGGGGTACAGGTTGTTCAACAATTATTCCAATCGACATGCAATAAGAATCAAATGCATGCGAAGAAAATTCACCGGCATTGTCTAGACGGATTCGCTTAATAGGATAATCAGGAAACTGCGCTCTTAGGAGAATTATTTGGGCAAGTAATCTCGCAAACGCCAGGTTGCGAGTTGATAATAAACAAACATGCGACCATCGGGTCGATGCATCAATCAAGACCATGAAATATCGAAATTGCCCACATTGTGGACTAATCGATCCACATATATCTCCATGAATCCGTTCTAGAAATGTAGGACTTTCAGCTCATACTTTCAATGGTGATGGTCTTATAATCAATTTCTCTTTGGAACATGCAGCACATGAAAGTTTATCAGAAGTCAAAATCCTTTGATTTTTCAAAGGTGACCGTGCATTGTCTCAATAATTTTTTGCATCATAATTGATCATAGATGACCCAAACGATCATGCCAAACTTTAAAAGTAACGGGATTAGTAAACTTCTGATTTACTAAATGCATCTCAATAATAATAATTTTGGCATATTAAAAGCCATAAAAGAGATCATAGTTTTTATAACAGAAACTTATTACCAAAGGTTATTTTAGTCATGCCCAAATATTTATTGCAATTATCTTCCATAGTCTCAACATGATATCCATTACATTGGATATATCTAAAACTCAATAAATTCTTTAGAGACTTGGAGAAAAATCAACAATAATCATATCTCCTCTTGGTAATAATATATAAGCTCTTCTAGAGCTTTTCAGAAAAATTTCAGTACCATTTATCATTGTAATACTTGGTCTCCCATATTCAAATGAGAAATATATTTCTCATATTTAAGTGATATGCGTAGTTCCACTGTCAATTAGACATACACTTATGCCAATAGTTGTCATAATATTATTCATTATATTATTACTCATAATCAAATTATTTGAGCAAATAATCTCACAAACATCAGGTTGTGAGTTACTAATAAATATTTATAAGACCATCTACCAGATGCGTCTATTATAATCATATTACAAACCTCAGGTTGTGATTCATTAATAAGTATTCACAAGATCATTCTGCTGACATCAAGAGCCACAAATTCGAGTTTAATAAAATTTGACATAATAATAAAAGAAAATGTACCTGTAAAAAAAATGTACCTGATTGATTTTCAAATAAACTTCAAAAATTCTTTACTCGGTGGTAGAGACTCGTGCTGATAACGTGTTATAAAACTACTCAAATAAGGAGAAGAATAGAATCAATATAGGGAGAAATATATAGAGCAATTTTATTGATGTATTCTCTGGTAAAATGCTCGTATTTAATCCTTCTATGAAACTCACTATTTATAGAGATAAAACCCTGGAGAAAATAGAAATATACTCACTATTTATAGGGATAAAACCTTAGAGAAAATAGAAATATAAGAACTGGAGATACACAATATCTCAATAGAGATTCACATCGATTTATAACACTTTTAGAATTTTCTTCTTTTTTTATTCAAATTAGTTTTATATTTCTTTTTTCATAACTTAATTCTTATTTAATTTCAATTTTTCAAATTCATCTTTTTATCAATAGTTAATAAGTATTAAAAGTTACTGGTAATTAAAAACAATTGTGAATTTTAAATATAATGGAGAAACAATCTCAAAATTTATAAATAAATAAATAAATAAATGTGAGAAAATGCTTTTAGAATTTTCTTCTTAGTCGAATAGTTTTTTTTTTTTTAAAAAAATATCAAAGAGTTGACCAATAATTAATTATGTAATAACTTTTTCTTTTTGGAGTTGTTTCCCATAACTGTTGTTTCTAACAGCAATTCTCACTCTTGCTTGTCGATAGAGCCCACTGGATACAGTTATCAATAATAAATTATTAATTCTCACCAGAATAAGATTGTCAGATTCAATAATTAGATTTGGCACTTCCATCTTCTAGACCCATTCCAATGCAAAGAGAATACCTGCGAGAAATGGGGATTGATTGGACCAGCAATGGCTCCCATAATATCTCCATCTGCATTTATCAAAATAGCACCAAACCCACCCCTGCCATCTTTTAAAGCTCCATCTTTTAACCATTTTGAGATTTGCATTCCCGTATCTTGTAAGACCACCTCAACATGTTCAAAAAATTCATTTCCCATCTTGAGAAAACTGAGGAGGATATGATCAGTTGACCACCGTAGACCTTAAAAAATTTCATGGTTCCGAGCACACCATAATTTCCATAACAAAATACAGATAAGGTTGAAATCAATTCCCCAAACTCTTTCCGACAACTGAAGTAGTAAATCCTTAAAAGAAACGGCTCTGATAGAGCGAAGTAAGCTTCCCCAGTATAATTTGTTGGGAAAATCACCTCAATTTTTTAACGGAAGCAATTAATAATTTTCCCGTCTTTGTTTTGTTAAAATGGGCAAAATCATATGACCGATAAAAAATAGCAAATACAACTACAAGCAATTAATCAAACGATAAACGAACACTAAGATTTAACGTGGAAAACCCAAATCGGGAAAAAACCACGAAGCCTTCCACTAATCACCAAGAAAAATAGTGGGTAGAATCAATAATCCTCTCTAAATCAATTAGAGGCATACACAATCATCAAGTAACAACTTGGAACATCATAACCACAATAATCTTCACTCAAAAGTGAGAAATTCACACAAAAATACAGTAGAGAATAGAGGCAATTTTATCAACATCGAGAGGTCAAAGCAACAATCCAACCGTTAGATATGAAGAACAGAACGTTAAGAATAACATATTAAAATTTCATCCCGATCGGAGTTCGTTTGGTCGTCGATCGAAGCAAAACAAAAACCCAGCGGCTGCCTCCTCTTTTCCCCTCTTCTGCTCTCGGCTTCTCTCTCTCTTTCTCTTATCTCTATTGTTCTGTTTTTTTTTCTTCTTTATAATAATAATAATAATAAATATTATTATTATTATAGTAACCATTTTCCTTTCCTTTTTCTTTATAATAATAATAATAATAAATATTATTATTATTATTATTATACTAATCCTTCTTCCATGTAGGAGGGATACCCCAACAAATCTCTCCCTCACTCCTACATGAGAGGTAAAACTCAATGATGAAATATATCAAACAAACCTTTCACAACCAACTGCGCCAAGTCCGTGGATTGTGAGCAATGCTCTCTTCTTTTCAACTTGAACACCTGATTGCTCTTGGGTGCTCGCTTGCTTCCATGTAACTTTACCAGGGAATGACCACGTCCATCAAGCAAGGATATAACTCCATCTCGCTTGGCTTGAATCCTCTCTCGTCGGTGCACCTTCTCCACTTCTTCCCGATAGCAAACTCTCTCAAATTTACCTATTTGAGGATCCCTCTGTGGCGGAACTCCATGCTTAATACGAGGTGGCTCAAGTACATCATCATCACGAGCAACATCATCACCACAACATTGTTCTCCATCTTCTCCTCCATGATCTGAATGTATGGTAGGAAAAGGAATATTACCTTTAGGGAGGATACCATTGCAACTCTCAATCATGTGATCAAGACTCTCGTGCGATAAATCCTTAGAGGGCGCAGTGTTCTGATCTCTTCTGCACATCTTTGCTTGCATCACGTAAAGCCTGTTTTCCTTCTTACCTCGGGCCACGATCAAAGAACCTTTGGTGAGCTTCCACTTTCCTTCACCAAGGCGGCTAACATAACCCTCTCCATCAAGTCCTCCAGCTGAAATGAGGTTGAACTGAAACTCTGGAACATGTCTGACATCTCTGAGGATCAAACTGCAACCAGTATTAGTCTTTAAACAAACAGTGCCCATCCCAATAACCTTAGATGATTCGTCACCCTTTCCCATCTTGACATAGCCAAAGTCACCGCTAGTGTAAGATGAGAAGAACTCCCTGTGAGGTGTGAGATGACATGAGGCACCCGAATCAACAATCCAAGTGCAATCCTGAAAGGAAACATCAACGATAGTGTCATCACACACAAAGAATAAATCATCTGTATCTACAAGGGCTGCTGTGTATTTCTCCTCTTTCTTCTCAGAAGTCTGACCATTCTCCTCTTTCTGTTGGGCTTTATCTCGCTTCATTTTCCTGCACTGAGCTATCTTATGACCCGGTTTATCACAATAGAAGCATTTCACTTCGCTTCTTGATTTAGATCTCCCCCTGGATTCAAAGTCTCTATGTCTGTGTCTTCCACGACCCTCTACCTCAGCCACATGAGCCTGATCTGAATAGCTGGAGGAACTCAGATCTCTTCTCCTAGCTTCTTCGTTCAGCAGACTCGACTTCACAACATCCATTGTGAGCTTACCCTCTGGAGCAGAATTGCTAAGTGACACCACCAAAGTCTCCCAACTTTCTGGCAATGAGCTGAGGAGCAACAACGCCTGCAATTCATCATCTAAAACCAATTTCATAGAAGTCAATTGGTTAATCAAACCCTGAAAATCATTCAAATGCTCAACCACACTATGTCCATCCCGATACTCAAGTCTCACAAGTCTTCTCATAAAAGAGGCTTTATTCAAGGCATTTTTTCTCTCATACATGCATTTGAGTTTCTCCCACAATTCATAGGCGTTGGTATCATTAGCAACATGCTGAAACACATTATCATCAATGAATTGCCTAATCATTCCCACAGTTTTCCGATTAAGCAATTTCCAAGTACTTTCTTGTTTACCGCCTGGCATCTCCTTATTCAAGATCGGTTCATGCAAATTCTTAATATATAAAATATCCTCCATCCTGGGTTTCCAACTTTGATAATTGGAGGAGTTCAATTTAATCATTCCCCCAAATATAGTTTTATCCTCCATTTTAACAACACAAGAAAATCAACCAAAAATATCAACTCAAGCTCTGATACCAATTGTTGGGAAAATCACCTCAATTTTCTAGCGGAAGCAATTAATAATTTTCCCGTCTTTGTTTTGTTAAAATGGGCAAAATCATATGCCCTATCAAAAATAGCAAATACAACCACAAACAATTAATCAAACGATAAACGAACACCAAGATTTAACGTGGAAAACCCAAATCGGGAAAAAACCACGAAGCCTTCCACTAATGACCAAGAAAAACAGTGGGTACAATCAATAATCCTCTCTAAATCAATTAGAGGCATACACAATCATCAAGTAACAACTTGGAACATCATAACCACAATAATCTTCACTCAAAAGTGAGAAATTCACACAAAAATACAGTAAAGAACAGAGGTAATTTTATCAACATCGAGAGGTCAAAGCAATAATCCAACCGTTAGATATGAAGAACAGAACGTTAAGAATAACATACTAAAATTTCATCCCGATCGGAGTTTGTTTGGTCGTCGATCGAAGCAAAACAAAAACCCAGCGGCTGCCTCCTCTTTTCCCCTCTTCTGCTCTCGGCCTTTCTCTCTCTCTCTTATCTCTATTGTTCTATTTTTTTTCTTCTTTATAATAATAATAATAATAAATATTATTATTATTATTATAGTAACCTTTTTCCTTTCCTTTTTTTTATAATAATAATAATAATAAATATTATTATTATTATTATTATACTAATCCTTCTTCCATGTAGGAGGGATACCCCAACAGAATTACATACCTTCCTTGAGATCTGACATTCCAAGAGTGAATGAAAACTACTTTCACACACCAAATGACATCCCCTCCAAAGGAAATGACGTATACGAGGAGTCACAAGTGTTAGAATATTTTCAAAATATTATAATATGAAATGTTATAATAGTCATAGTTCTGTTGGTTCAAAGAATCAGAACAGTTTGACTTTCTGTTTGATTCAATGAATCAAGGTTGGTACAGAAGAGTTTGTCCGTGTACATATCTATTATAAAGATATGTAAAAGATAAAAGATAATGTAATACTTAAATATTAAATATAGAAAATATTATGTAAATGATACATATCTATTATAAAGATACGTGAATAATTTTTCAATTAATAAATAGTCATGATATTGATTCTGCAGATTGATATCAAGATTAAGAACAAGAACAATAGTTATGTAAATCTGCAGAATATCAAACACTCGTAGTTTATCTTAATTATATAGCACAAATATTATTTTTAGGAAAGTGACATCTAATACACGCTTACTATTCTTATTGTTTAAATTTTTGTACTATTTTTTCTAACAATAGGAAGCTTCGAAATTAGCTTAAAAACTTCATTCTGGGTACCCAACGATGAAGATATATCGCCCAAACCTTTCCTGAATTCCATCATAGCTCTTCTATAGCCAACCTTAACTGTATAATTACCATCCTCTGAATTGCTCAAACCAGAATATTTTCATGCCTTGTTTGAGAAATAGGAGTTGTTAAAATATCATCCACTTCCAGAGGGCAAAACCATTGTTTAATTAATTTTGTATCCCACTTTCTATATCCAGGGATCATCAATTCTTCCCCAAAAGTTAATCCAGATTCCATAGATTTATTAATGAGAATTTGACTGGATCCATGGGTCAGACCAAATCTTAACAGTCTTTCCATCGCCTATCTTCATACGAAACCCTCTCAACAGAAAATCTCTACCTTTTAGCAAGCTTCTCCATGAGTAACTCGTGCTTCCTCTTTGTTTACAGCTCAGAAAAGATTCAGAAGGAAAATAAGAAGGTTTTAAAATCGTAGCCGCAAGTGACGAAGGATTTTTATGTATCCGCCAGGCAGTTTTAGCTAATAATACAATATTGAATTGGGACACCATAATGCTTGGACCAACATAAATCCTCCCATTTCTTCCAACATATTTTCCGTTTATTGTTTTTCTCTCCCCACCAAAATCCACTCATCATACTTTTCCACTTCTGACATAGTGTCTTTGGAATGAGATAGCAATTCATAACATACACCGGAATAGCCTGAATCACAGCTTTGATCAATACCTCTTTTCCTTTCATCCTCACAATTTCTTCCAAATTCGATCAGTAATATATTGAAAAAGGGAAGTACGAGATTTACCAAATAGGTAAGGCACCCCAAGATATTTATCCTTAGGATTTCCATCAGAATTATTGTGATTTCGGAGTAGACGCGGGAGTTGAGAGGCGGCAGAGGAATCGTCAAAGAGATCTTCTCCGAAGAGGATATCACAAGGATCGAAACGAAGGGGAATGCCGACGTGAAGTGAGGGCCGGCATAGCCTCATCACCCGGAAGGCCAGTGAATGCGCAGACTGTTGCGTACCACTCATCCTGTGTTCTTTTGTAAACTCTTCAGTGCTCTGCACTCTTACTGCTGCTATTATTATTCAATTTCAAGAGAAGCTTCTCTCATTTCCACAGCCTACCATCCTCAAACCAACGGGCAGGCTGAGGTAACCAATAGGGGAATAAAGAGAATCCTAGAAAAGACTGTAAAAGGGTTTAGGCACAAAAGTAGTAATAACATTAAAACGAATTAAATATAACGAACATAACGTTTCAAAGTCATCAAATTCACGTCAAATTTTGTTAAATTTCAACACAAGTACATTCAATCAAATACATTTTATCTTGAAATAACAAGTTTTTTTCTTTCATTTTTGACAATTAGGGCACAAAAGTAGTAATAACATTAAAACGAATCAAATATAACGAATGTGACGTTTCAAAGTCATCAAATTTAGGTCGGATTATGTTAGAATTTAAACACAAGTACATTCAATAAACTACAATTTATCTTCAAATAACAAGTTATTTTATAACTTTTTCCATTTTTAGGGCACAAAAGTAGTTAAATTAAATAAAATGAATGAGATATTTCAAAGTCATCAAATTCACGTTAACTATTTTTAAATTTCAACACAAGTACATTCATTCAACAATACTCTATCTTGAAATTACAAGTTATTTTATAACTTTTTGGATATTTACGGAACGAAAGTAGTTAAATATCATTAAAATGAATCAAATAGAATGAATGAGACGTTTCAAAGTCATCAAATTCATGTTAAATTTTGTTAAATTTCAACACAAGTATATTCAATCAACTATATTTTATCTTCAAATAATAAGTTTTTTATTTAATTTTTGACATTTTGGGCACAAAAGTAGTAATAATATTAAAATGAATCAAATATAACGTTTCAAAGTCATAAAATTCAGGTCAAATTTTGTTAAATTTCAACACAAGTACATTGAATCAACTATACTTTATCTTGAAATAACAAGTTTTTTCTTTCATTTTTGACATTTAGGGCACAAAAGTAGTAATAATATTAAAACGAATCAAATATAACGAATATGACGTTTTAAAGTCATCAAATTTAGGTCAAATTATGTTAAAATTTAAACACAAGTAAATTCAATCAACTACACTTTATTTTGAAATAACAAGTTATTTTATAACGTTTTCCATATTTAGGGCACTAAAGTAGTTAAATATCAATAAAATGAATCAAATAGAATGAATGGGACATTTCAAAGTCATCAAATTCAAGTTAAATTTATTTAAATTTCATCAAAACTACATTCAATCAACTTCACTTTATCTTGAAAAAACAAGTTTTTTTATTTCATTTTTGACATTTAGTGCACAAATTAGTAATAACATTAAAACGAATCAATTATAACAAATATAACGTTTCAAAGTCATCAAATTTAGGTCAATTTTGGTTTGAATTTCATTACAAATACATTTAATCAACTACACTTTATAATAAAAAAAACAAGTTATTTGAATACTTTTTTGACAATTAGGGCACAAAAGTACATAATTAAAATTAAATTGAATTTAATATAATGAATGGAACGTTTCAAAGTTATTAAATTTAAGGCAAATTATGTTAGAATTTAAACACAAGTACATTCAATCAACTAAACTTTATCTTGAAATAACAAGTAATTTCATAACGTTTTCGACATTTAGGGCACAAAAGTAGTTAAATGTATTTTAAAATGAATTTAATATAATGAATGGAATGTTTCAAAGTTATCAAATTTAGGTCAAATTATGTTAGAATTTAAACACAAGTACATTCAATCAACTATACTTTATCTTGAAATAACAAGTAATTTCATAACTTTTTCGACATTTAGGCACAAAAGTTGTTAAATGTAATTTAAAATGAATTTAATATAATGAATGGAATGTTTCAAAGTTATCAAATTTAGGTCAAATTATGTTAGAATTTAAACACAAGAACATTCAATCAACGATACATTATCTCGAAATAACAAGTTATTTTATAACGTTTTCGATATTTAGGGCACAAAAGTAGTTAAATATCATTAAAATGAATCAAATTGAATGAATGGGAGGATTCAAAGTCATCAAATTCATGTTAAATTTTGTTAAATTTCAACACAAGTACATTCAATCAACTATACTTTATCTTCAAATAACAAGTTTTTTATTTCATTTTTGACATTTAGGGCACAAAAGTATTAATAACATTAAAACGAATCAAATATAATGAATATAACGTTTCAAAGTCATAAAATTCAGGTCAAATTTTGTTAAATTTCAACACAAGTACATTCAATCAACTACACTTTATCTTGAAATAACAAGTTTTTTCTTTCATTTTTGACATTTAGGGCACAAAAGTAGTAATAACATTAAAACGAATCAAATATAACAAATATAAGGTTACAAAGTCATCCAATTTTGGTCAAATTATGTTAGAATTTAAACACAAGTGCATTCAATCAACTACACTTTATTTTGAAATAACAAGTTATTTTATAACTTTTTCCATATTTAGGGCACAAAAGTAGTTAAATATCATTCAAATTAATCAAATAGAATGAATGGGACATTTCAAAGTCATCAAATTCAGGTTAAATTTTTTTAAATTTCAACACAAGTACATTAAATCAACTACACTTTATTTGAAATAACAGGTTTTTTTCTTTCATTTTGACATTTAGGGCACAAAAGTAGTAACAACATTAAAACGAATCAAATATAACGAATATAACGTTTCAAAGTCATAAAATTCAGGTCAAATTTTGTTAAATTTCAACACAAGTACATTCAATCAACTACAATTTATCTTGAAATAACAAGTTTTTTTCTTTCATTTTTGACATTTAGGGCACAAAAGTAGTAATAATATTAAAACGAATCAAATATAACGATTATGACGTTTCGAAGTCATCAAATTTAGGTCAAATTATGTTAGAATTTAAACACAAGCTCATTCAATCAACTACACTTTATCTTTAAATAACAAGTTATTTTATAACGTTTTCCATATTTAGGGCACTAAAGTAGTTAAATATCAATAAACGAATCAAATATAAGGTATAGTTGATAGAATATTTCAAAGTTATCAAATTTAGGTCAAATTATGTTAGAATTTGAACACAAGTACATTCAATCAACTATACCATAAGTTTTTTATTTCATTTTTGACATTTAGGGCACAAAAGTATTAATAACATTAAAACGAATCAAATATAATGAATATAACGTTTCAAAGTCATAAAATTCAGGTCAAATTTTGTTAAATTTCAACACAAGTACATTCAATCAACTACACTTTATCTTGAAATAACAAGTTTTTTCTTTCATTTTTGACATTTAGGGCACAAAAGTAGTAATAACATTAAAACGAATCAAATATAACAAATATAAGGTTACAAAGTCATCCAATTTTGGTCAAATTATGTTAGAATTTAAACACAAGTGCATTCAATCAACTACACTTTATTTTGAAATAACAAGTTATTTTATAACTTTTTCCATATTTAGGGCACAAAAGTAGTTAAATATCATTCAAATTAATCAAATAGAATGAATGGGACATTTCAAAGTCATCAAATTCAGGTTAAATTTTTTTAAATTTCAACACAAGTACATTAAATCAACTACACTTTATTTTGAAATAACAGGTTTTTTTCTTTCATATTTGACATTTAGGGCACAAAAGTAGTAACAACATTAAAACGAATCAAATATAACGAATATAACGTTTCAAAGTCATAAAATTCAGGTCAAATTTTGTTAAATTTCAACACAAGTACATTCAATCAACTACAATTTATCTTGAAATAACAAGTTTTTTTCTTTCATTTTTGACATTTAGGGCACAAAAGTAGTAATAATATTAAAACGAATCAAATATAACGATTATGACGTTTCGAAGTCATCAAATTTAGGTCAAATTATGTTAGAATTTAAACACAAGCTCATTCAATCAACTACACTTTATCTTTAAATAACAAGTTATTTTATAACGTTTTCCATATTTAGGGCACTAAAGTAGTTAAATATCAATAAACGAATCAAATATAAGGTATAGTTGATAGAATATTTCAAAGTTATCAAATTTAGGTCAAATTATGTTAGAATTTGAACACAAGTACATTCAATCAACTATACCATAAGTTTTTTATTTCATTTTTGACATTTAGGGCACAAAAGTATTAATAACATTAAAACGAATCAAATATAATGAATATAACGTTTCAAAGTCATAAAATTCAGGTCAAATTTTGTTAAATTTCAACACAAGTACATTCAATCAACTACACTTTATCTTGAAATAACAAGTTTTTTCTTTCATTTTTGACATTTAGGGCACAAAAGTAGTAATAACATTAAAACGAATCAAATATAACAAATATAAGGTTACAAAGTCATCCAATTTTGGTCAAATTATGTTAGAATTTAAACACAAGTGCATTCAATCAACTACACTTTATTTTGAAATAACAAGTTATTTTATAACTTTTTCCATATTTAGGGCACAAAAGTAGTTAAATATCATTCAAATTAATCAAATAGAATGAATGGGACATTTCAAAGTCATCAAATTCAGGTTAAATTTTTTTAAATTTCAACACAAGTACATTAAATCAACTACACTTTATTTTGAAATAACAGGTTTTTTTCTTTCATATTTGACATTTAGGGCACAAAAGTAGTAACAACATTAAAACGAATCAAATATAACGAATATAACGTTTCAAAGTCATAAAATTCAGGTCAAATTTTGTTAAATTTCAACACAAGTACATTCAATCAACTACAATTTATCTTGAAATAACAAGTTTTTTTCTTTCATTTTTGACATTTAGGGCACAAAAGTAGTAATAATATTAAAACGAATCAAATATAACGATTATGACGTTTCGAAGTCATCAAATTTAGGTCAAATTATGTTAGAATTTAAACACAAGCTCATTCAATCAACTACACTTTATCTTTAAATAACAAGTTATTTTATAACGTTTTCCATATTTAGGGCACTAAAGTAGTTAAATATCAATAAACGAATCAAATATAAGGTATAGTTGATAGAATATTTCAAAGTTATCAAATTTAGGTCAAATTATGTTAGAATTTGAACACAAGTACATTCAATCAACTATACCTTATCTCGAAATCATAAGTTTTTTATTTCATTTTTGACATTTAGGGCACAAAAGTATTAATAACATTAAAACGAATCAAATATAATGAATATAACGTTTCAAAGTCATAAAATTCAGGTCAAATTTTGTTAAATTTCAACACAAGTACATTCAATCAACTACACTTTATCTTGAAATAACAAGTTTTTTCTTTCATTTTTGACATTTAGGGCACAAAAGTAGTAATAACATTAAAACGAATCAAATATAACAAATATAAGGTTACAAAGTCATCCAATTTTGGTCAAATTATGTTAGAATTTAAACACAAGTGCATTCAATCAACTACACTTTATTTTGAAATAACAAGTTATTTTATAACTTTTTCCATATTTAGGGCACAAAAGTAGTTAAATATCATTCAAATTAATCAAATAGAATGAATGGGACATTTCAAAGTCATCAAATTCAGGTTAAATTTTTTTAAATTTCAACACAAGTACATTAAATCAACTACACTTTATTTTGAAATAACAGGTTTTTTTCTTTCATATTTGACATTTAGGGCACAAAAGTAGTAACAACATTAAAACGAATCAAATATAACGAATATAACGTTTCAAAGTCATAAAATTCAGGTCAAATTTTGTTAAATTTCAACACAAGTACATTCAATCAACTACAATTTATCTTGAAATAACAAGTTTTTTTCTTTCATTTTTGACATTTAGGGCACAAAAGTAGTAATAATATTAAAACGAATCAAATATAACGATTATGACGTTTCGAAGTCATCAAATTTAGGTCAAATTATGTTAGAATTTAAACACAAGCTCATTCAATCAACTACACTTTATCTTTAAATAACAAGTTATTTTATAACGTTTTCCATATTTAGGGCACTAAAGTAGTTAAATATCAATAAACGAATCAAATATAAGGTATAGTTGATAGAATATTTCAAAGTTATCAAATTTAGGTCAAATTATGTTAGAATTTGAACACAAGTACATTCAATCAACTATACCATAAGTTTTTTATTTCATTTTTGACATTTAGGGCACAAAAGTAATAATAACATTAAAACGAATCAAATATAACGAATATAACGTTTCAAAGTCATAAAATTCGGGTCAAATTTTGTTAAATTTCAACACAAGTACATTCAATCAACTACACTTTATCTTGAAATAACAAGTTTTTTCTTTCATTTTTGACATTTATGGCACAAAAGTAGTAATAACATTAAAACGAATGAAATATAACGAATATAACGTTTCAAAGTCATCAAATTTTGGTCAAATTATGTTAGAATTTAAACACAAGTGCATTCAATCAACTACACTTTATTTTGAAATAACAAGTTATTTTATAACGTTTTCCATATTTAGGGCACAAAAGTAGTTAAATATCATTCAAATGAATCAAATAGAATGAATGGGACATTTCAAAGTCATCAAATTCAGGTTAAATTTTTTTAAATTTCAACACCAGTACATTACATAACTACACTACGTTTATTTTGAAATAAACAGGTTTTTTTTTCTTCATATTTGACATTAGGGCACAAAATAGTAACAACATTAAAACGAATCAAATATAACGAATAAACGTTTCAAAGTCAAAAATTCAGGTCAAATTTTGTTAAATTCAACACAATACAAGTACATTCATCAACTACAATTTATCTTGAAATAACAAGTTTTTCTCTCATTTTGACATTTAGGGCACAAAAGTAGTAATAATATTAAAACGAATCAAATATAACGATTATGACGTTTCGAAGTCATCAAATTTAGGTCAAATTATGTTAGAATTTAAACACAAGCTCAATTCTCAACTACACTTATCTTTAAATAACAAGTTATTTTAAACGTTTTCCATATTTAGGGCACTAAGTAGTTAAATATCAATAAACGAATCAAATATAAGGTATAGTTGATAGAATATTTCAAGTTATCAATTTAGGTCAAATGATGTAGAATTTGAACACGTACATTCAATCAACTATACCTTATCTCGAAATCATAAGTTTTTTATTTCATTTTTGACATTTAGGGCACAAAAGTAATAATACATTAAACGAATCAAATTAACGAATATAACGTTTCAAAGTCATAAAATTCGGGTCAAATTTTGTTAAATTTCAACACAAGTACATTCAATCAACTACACTTTATCTTGAAATAACAAGTTTTTTCTTTCATTTTTGACATTTATGGCACAAAAGTAGTAATAACATTAAAACGAATGAAATATAACGAATATAACGTTTCAAAGTCATCAAATTTTGGTCAAATTATGTTAGAATTTAAACACAAGTGCATTCAATCAACTACACTTTATTTTGAAATAACAAGTTATTTTATAACGTTTTCCATATTTAGGGCACAAAAGTAGTTAAATATCATTCAAATGAATCAAATAGAATGAATGGGACATTTCAAAGTCATCAAATTCAGGTTAAATGTTTTTAAATTTCAACACAAGTACATTAAATCAACTACACTTTATTTTGAAATAACAGGTTTTTTTCTTTCATATTTGACATTTAGGGCACAAAAGTAGTAATAACATTAAAACGAATCAAATATAACGAATATAACGTTTCAAAGTCATAAAATTCAGGTCAAACTTTGTTAAATTTCAACACAAGTACATTCAATCAACTACACTTTATCTTGAAATAACAAGTTTTTTTCTTTCATTTTTGACATTTAGGCACAAAAGTAGTAATAATATTAAAACGAATCAAATATAACGATTATGACGTTTCGAAGTCACCAAATTTATGTCAAATTATGTTAAAATTTAAACACAAGTACATTCAATCAACTACACTTTATCTTGAAATAACAAGTTATTTTATAACTTCTTCCATATTTAGGGCACAAAAGTAGTTAAATTAAATAGAATGAATGGGATATTTCAAAGTCATCAAATTCAGGTTAAATGTTTTTTAATTTAAACACAAGTACATTCAATCAACTACACTTTATTTTGAAATAACAGGTTTTTTTCTTACATTTTTGACATTTAGGAGACAAAAGTAGTAATAACATTAAAACGAATCAAATATAACGAATATGACGTTTCAAAGTCATAAAATCCAGGTCAAATTTTGTTAAATTTCAACACAAGTACATTCAATCAACTACACTTTATTTTGAAATAACAGGTTTTTTTCTTTAATTTTTGACATTTAGGGGCACAAAAGTAGTAATAACATTAAAACGAATCAAATATAACGAATATGACGTTTCAAAGTCATCATATTTAGGTCAAATTATGTTAGAATTTAAACACAAGCACATTCAATAGACTACACTTTATCTTTAAATAACAAGTTTTTTTATAACTTTTCCATTTTAGGGCATAGAAGTAGTTAAATTAAATAGAATGAATGGGATATTTCAAAGTCATCAAATTCAGGTTAAAGTTTTTTTAAATTTGAACACAAGTACATTCAATAAACTTCACTTTATCTTGAAATAACAAGTTTTTTTGTTTCATTTTTGACATTTGGTGCACAAATTAGTAATAACATTAGAACGAATCAATTATAACGAATATAACGTTTCAAAGTTATATTATTCAGGTTAAATTTTGTTAAATTTCAACACAACTACATTCAATCAACTACACTTTATTTTGAAATAACAAGTTTTTTCTTTCATTTTTTGACATTTGGTGTACAAAAGTAGTAATAACATTAAAACGAATCAAATATAAGGAATATAACGTTTCAAAGTCATCAAATTCAGGTCAAATTTTGTTAAATTTCAACACGGTACATTCAATCAACTACACTTATCTTGATAAAAACAATTTTTTCTTTCATTTTGACATTTAGGGCACAAAGTAGTAATACATTAAAACGAATCAAATATAACTAATATAACGTTTCAAAGTCATCAAATTTTGATCAATTATGTTAGAATTTAAACACAAGTGCATTCATCAAGTACACTTTATTTGAAATAACAAGTTATTTATAACGTTTTCCATATTTAGGGCCCAAAAGTAGTTAAATTTCATTCAAATGAAAAATAGAATGAATGGGACATTTCAAAGTCATCAAATTCAGGTTAAATTTTTTTAAATTTCAACACAAGTACATTAAATCAACTACACTTATTTTAACAGGTTTTTCTTTCATATTTGACATTTAGGGCAAAAAGTAGTAATAACATTAAAACGAATCAAATATAACGAATATAACGTTTCGAAGTCAAAATTCAGGTCAAATTTGTTAAATTTCACACAAGTACATTCAATCAACTACACTTATCTTGAAATAACAAGTTTTTTACTTTCATTTTTGACATTTATGCACAAAAGTAGTTATAAATATAAACGAATCAAATATAACGAATATATGCGTTTCAAAGTCATCAAATTTAGGTCAAATTAATTGAATTTAAACACAAGTACATTCAATCAACTACACTTTATCTTGAAATAACAAGTTATTTTATAACTTTTTCATATTTAGGGCACTAAAGTAGTTAAATATCAATTAAATGAATCAAATAGAATGATAGGACATTTCAAAGTCATCAAATTCAAGTTAAATTTATTAAATTTCAACACAAGTTATTCAATCAACTATACTTTATCATGAAATAACAGTTTTTTTGTTTCATTTTTGACATTTGGTGCACAAATAGTAATAACATTAGAACGAATCAATTATAACGAATAAACGTTTCAAAGTATATTATTCAGGTCAAATTTTGTTAATTTCAACACAACTACATTCAATCAACTACACTTTATTTTGAAATAACAAGTTTTTTCTTTCATTTTTGACATTTGGGTACAAAAGTAGTAATAACATTAAAACGAATCAAATATAAGGAATATAACGTTTCAATGTCATCCAATTCAGGTCAAATTTTGTTAAATTTCCACACAAGTAAATTCAATCAACTACACTTTATCTTGAAATAACAAGTTTTTTTATAACTTCTTCCATATTTAGGGCACAAAAGTAGTTAAATTAAATAGAATGAATTCGATATTTCAAAGTCATCAAATTCAGGTTAAATTTTTTTTAATTTAAACACAAGTACATTCAATCAACTACACTATATCTTGAAATGACAAGTTTTTTTTATTTCGTTTTTGATAATTAGGGCACAAAAGTAGTAATAACATTGAAAGGAATCAATTATAACGAATATAACGTTTCAAAGTTATAAAATTCAGGTCAAATTTTGTTAAATTTCAACACAAGTACATTCAATCAACTACACTTTATTTTGAAATAACAGGTTTTTTTCTTTCATTTTTGACATTTAGGGGACAAAAGTAGTAATAACATTAAAACGATTCAAATATAACGAATATGAGGTTTCAAAGTCATCAAATTTAGGTCAAATTATGTTAGAATTTAAACACAAGCACATTCAATAGACTACACTTTATCTTTAAATAACAAGTTATTTTATAACTTTTCCATTTTAGGGCATAGAAGTAGTTAAATTAAATAGAATGAATGGGATATTTCAAAGTCATCAAATTCAGGTTAAAGTTTTTAAATTTGAACACAAGTACATTCAATAAAATTCACTTTATCTTGAAATAACAAGTTTTTTGTTTCATTTTGACTTTGGTGCACAAATTAGTAATAACATTAGAACGAATCAATTATAACGAATATAACATTTCAAAGTTATATTATTCAGGTCAAATTTTGTTAAATTTCAACACAAGTACATTCAATCAACTACACTTTATCTTGAAATAACAAGTTTTTTTCTTTCATTTTTGACATTTAGGGCACAAAAGTAGTAATAACATTAAAACGAATCAAATATAACGAATATAACGTTTCAAAGTCATCAAATTCGGATCAAATTTTGTTAAATTTCAACACAAGTACATTCAATCAACTACACTTTATTTTGAAATAACAGGTTTTTTTTCTTACATTTTTGACATTTAGGAGACAAAAGTAGTAATAACATTAAAACGAATCAAATATAACGAATATGACGTTTCAAAGTCATCAAATTTAGGTCAAATTAAGTTAGAATTTAAACACAAGCACATTCAATTGACTACACTTTATCTTTAAATAACAAGTTATTTTATAACTTTTCCATTTTTAGGGCATAGAAGTAGTTAAATTAAATAGAATGAATGGGATATTTCAGTCATCAAATTCAGGTTAAAGTTTTTTAAATTTGAACACAAGTACATTCAATAAAGTTCACTTTATCTTGAAATAACAAGATTTTTTGTTTCATTTTTGACATTTGGTGCACAAATTAGTAATAACATTAGAACGAATCAATTATAACGAATATAACGTTTCAAAGTTATATTATTCAGGTCAAATTTTGTTAAATTTCAAGACAACTACATTCAATCAACTACACTTTCTTTTGAAATAACAAGTTTTTTCTTTCATTTTTTGACATTTGGTGTACAAAAGTAGTAATAACATTAAAACGAATCAAATATAAGGAATATAACGTTTCAAAGTCATCCAATTTAAGTCAAATTTTGTTAAATTTAAACACAAGTACATTCAATCAACTAAACATTATCTTGAAAAAACAAGTTTTTTTCTTTCATTTTTGACATTTAGGGCACAAAAGTAGTAATAACATTAAAACGAATCAAATATAACGAATATAACGTTACAAAGTCATAAAATTCGGGTCAAATTTTGATAAATTTCAACACAAGTACATTCAATCAACTACACTTTATCTTGAAATAACAAGTTTTTCTTTCATTTTTGACATTTAGGGCACAAAGTATAATAACATTAAAACGAATCAAATATAACGAATATAACGTTTCAAAGTAATCAAATTTTGGTCAAATTATGTTAGAATTTAAACACAAGTGCATTCAATCAACTACATTTTATTTTGAAATAACAAGTTATTTTATAACGTTTTCCATATTTAGGGCACAAAAGTAGTTAAATATCATTCAAATGAATCAAATAGAATGAATGGGACATTTCAAAGTCATCAAATTCAGGTTAAATGTTTTTAAATTTCAACACAAGTACATTAAATCAACTACACTTTATTTCAAAATAACAGGTTTTTTTCTTTCATATTTGACATTTAGGGCACAAAGTATTAATAACATTAAACGAATCAAATATAACGAATTATAACGTTTCAAAGTCAAAAATTCAGGTCAAATTTTGTTAAATTCAACACAAGTACATTCAATCAATACACTTATCTTGAATAACAAGTTTTTTTCTTTCATTTTTGACATTTAGGGCACAAAAGTAGTAATAATATTAAAACGAATCAAATATAACGATTATGACGTTTCGAAGTCATCAATTTATGTCAAATTATGTTAAAATTTAAGCACAAGTACATTCAATCAATACACTATATTGAAATGACAAGTTTTTTTTATTTCGTTTTGAATTAGGGCACAAAAGTAGTAATAAAATTGAAACGAATCAATTATAACGAATATAACGTTTCAAAGTTATAAAATCCAGGTCAAATTTTGTAAATTTCAAACAAGTACATTCAATCAACTACACTTTATTTTGAAATAACAGGTTTTTTTCTTTAATTTTGACATTTAGGGCAAAAAGTAGTAATAACATTAAAACGAATCAAATATAACGATATGACGTTCAAAGTCATCAAATTTAGTCAAATTATGTTAGAATTAAACACAAGCACATTCAATAGACTACACTTTATCTTTAAATAACAAGTTATTTTATAACTTTTCCATTTTTAGGGCATAGAAGTAGTTAAATTAAATAGAATGAATGGGATATTTCAAAGTCATCAAATTCAGGTTAAAGTTTTTTAAATTTGAACACAAGTACATTCAATAAACTTCACTTTATCTTGAAATAAAAAGTTTTTTTGTTTCATTTTTGACATTTGGTGCACAAATTAGTAATAACATTAGAACGAATCAATTATAACAAATATAACGTTTCAAAGTTATATTATTCAGGTCAAATTTTGTTAAATTTCAACACAACTACATTCAATCAACTACACTTTATTTTGAAATAACAAGTTTTTTCTTTCATTTTTTGACATTTGGTGTACAAAGTAGTAATAACATTAAAACGAGTCAAATATAAGGAATATAACGTTTCAATGTCATCCAATTCAGGTCAAATTTTGTTAAATTTCAACACAAGTACATTCAATCAACTACACTTTATCTTGAAATAAGAAGTTTTTTTCTTTCATTTTTGACATTTAGGGCACAAAAGTAGTAATAACATTAAAACGAATCAAATATAACGAATATAACGTTTCAAAGTCATAAAATTCGGGTCAAATTTTGTTAAATTTCAACACAAGTACATTCAATCAACTACACTTTATTTTGAAATAACAGGTTTTTTTCTTACATTTTTGACATTTAGGAGACAAAAGTAGTAATAACATTAAAACGAATCAAATATAACGAATATGACGTTTCAAAGTCATCAAATTTAGGTCAAATTAAGTTAGAATTTAAACACAAGCACATTCAATAGACTACACTTTATCTTTAAATAACAAGTTATTTTATAACTTTTCCATTTTTAGGGCATAGAAGTAGTTAAATTAAATAGAATGAATGGGATATTTCAAAGTCATCAAATTCAGGTTAAAGTTTTTTAAATTTGAACACAAGTACATTCAATAAACTTCACTTTATCTTGAAATAACAAGATTTTTTGTTTCATTTTTGACATTTGGTGCACAAATTAGTAATAACATTAGAACGAATCAATTATAACGAATATAACGTTTCAAAGTTATATTATTCAGGTCAAATTTTGTTAAATTTCAAGACAACTACATTCAATCAACTACACTTTATTTTGAAATAACAAGTTTTTTCTTTCATTTTTTGACATTTGGTGTACAAAAGTAGTAATAACATTAAAACGAATCAAATATAAGGAATATAACGTTTCAAAGTCATCCAATTCAAGTCAAATTTTGTTAAATTTAAACACAAGTACATTCAATCAACTACACTTTATCTTGAAAAAACAAGTTTTTTTCTTTCATTTTTGACATTTAGGGCACAAAAGTAGTAATAACATTAAAACGAATCAAATATAACGAATATAACGTTACAAAGTCATAAAATTCGGGTCAAATTTTGTTAAATTTCAACACAAGTACATTCAATCAACTACACTTTATCTTGAAATAACAAGTTTTTTCTTTCATTTTTGACATTTAGGGCACAAAAGTAGTAATAACATTAAAACGAATCAAATATAACGAATATAACGTTTCAAAGTAATCAAATTTTGGTCAAATTATGTTAGAATTTAAACACAAGTGCATTCAATCAACTACACATTATTTTGAAATAACAAGTTATTTTATAACGTTTTCCATATTTAGGGCACAAAAGTAGTTAAATATCATTCAAATGAATCAAATAGAATGAATGGGACATTTCAAAGTCATCAAATTCAGGTTAAATGTTTTTAAATTTCAACACAAGTACATTAAATCAACTACACTTTATTTTGAAATTACAGGTTTTTTTCTTTCATATTTGACATTTAGGGAACAAAAGTATTAATAACATTAAAACGAATCAAATATAACGAATATAACGTTTCAAAGTCATAAAATTCAGGTCAAATTTTGTTAAATTTCAACACAAGTACATTCAATCAACTACACTTTATCTTGAAATAACAAGTTTTTTTCTTTCATTTTTGACATTTAGGGCACAAAAGTAGTAATAATATTAAAACGAATCAAATACAACGATTATGACGTTTCGAAGTCATCAAATTTATGTCAAATTATGTTAAAATTTAAACACAAGTACATCCAATCAACTACACTATATCTTGAAATGACAAGTTTTTTTTATTTCGTTTTTGATATTTAGGGCACAAAAGTAGTAATAAAATTGAAAGGAATTAATTATAACGAATATAACGTTTCAAAGTTATAAAATCCAGGTCAAATTTTGTTAAATTTCAACACAAGTACATTCAATCAACTACACTTTATTTTGAAATAACAGGTTTTTTTCTTTAATTTTTGACATTTAGGGCACAAAAGTAGTAATAACATTAAAACGAATCAAATATAACGAATATGACGTTTCAAAGTCATCAAATTTAGGTCAAATTATGTTAGAATTTAAACACAAGCATATTCAATAGACTACACTTTATCTTTAAATAACAAGTTATTTTATAACATTTCCATTTTTAGGGCATAGAAGTAGTTAAATTAAATAGAATGAATGGGATATTTCAAAGTCATCAAATTCAGGTTAAAGTTTTTTAAATTTGAACACAAGTACATTCAATAAACTTCACTTTATCTTGAAATAAAAAGTTTTTTTGTTTCATTTTTGACATTTGGTGCACAAATTAGTAATAACATTAGAACGAATCAATTATAACGAATATAACGTTTCAAAGTTATATTATACAGGTCAAATTTTGTTAAATTTCAACACAACTACATTCAATCAACTACACTTTATTTTGAAATAACAAGATTTTTCTTTCATTTTTTGACATTTGGTGTACAAAAGTAGTAATAACATTAAAACGAATCAAATATAAGGAATATAACGTTTCAAAGTCATCAAATTCAGGTCAAATTTTGTTAAATTTCAACACAAGTACATTCAATCAACTACACTTTATCTTGAAATAACAAGTTTTTTTCTTTCATTTTTGACATTTAGGGCACAAAAGTAGTAATAACATTAAAATGAATCAAATATAACGAATATAACGTTTCAAAGTCATAAAATTCGGGTCAAATTTTGTTAAATTTCAACACAAGTACATTCATCAACTACACTTTATCTTGAAATAACAAGTTTTTTCTTTCATTTTTGACATATTGGGCACAAAAGTAGTAATAACATTAAAACGAATCAAATATAACGAATATAACGTTTCAAAGTCATCAAATTTTGGTCAAATTATGTTAGAATTTAAACACAAGTGCATTCAATCAACTACACTTTATTTTGAAATAACAAGTTATTTTATAACGTTTTCCGTATTTAGGGCACAAAAGTAGTTAAATATCATTCAAATGAATCAAATAGAATGAATGGGACATTTCAAAGTCATCAAATTCAGGTTAAATGTTTTTAAATTTCAACACAAGTACATTAAATCAACTACATTTTATTTTGAAATAATACGTTTTGTTCTTTCATATTTGACATTTAGGGCACAAAAGTAGTAATAACATTAAAACCAAAGCATCCATGAAAGCCCTATGTCACTTCGGGGATCATACCGCTTGCCCTAGCCGCCGGCATAATCGGACTCAGCTCGGCCCCTACCTAGACTACTTTAACAGGTAGGGTGTTCAACATGTTATTTTATCTAGCATGGCAGACACCAATACTAATTGATGCATGTTAAACTAAACAGGTTATGATTAGACCGTGGTTAGGAATTGTCTATAACCCTAACTTTAGTTTAAAAGAGCACATTAAACATGCAGACATAGTGAATATTTAGCAGGTGGCTATTTCCGGAAAAACATAACAACGTCAACATATAAAACAACTTTTCATAAAAATCGTAATCTCACATTCATAATAAATATTTAGAACAATACAATAACAACATATAAGAGAGGGACATGGGGACTGATGCCATAAAGAAATCACCCTTTACGTAGTCTCGCCGACGGAGCGTACTGCTGTATATGTCGTATTGCTCGCCCTGACTCTGCTCGCTAGAACCTTCGGAGGACGCTTCCTCTGCCTAGTAACTGGGCTTTACCTTAATACCCAGCTTAAGCCCAGCCTTGTGGACTGACTCTTCGAATGCCTAGAGCCCTCTTAGGATCTCCTAACGAAATCCCGGGTATTCTATGAATACCAGAAACGAGCCTATCTATAGAAGCCTAAGATCTGAGACTATTTCTTAGAAACTAAAACGAAACACTAATAAGAAAGAAAACTGAGATCCGAGTCTCTGAGTGAGTTGTGTACCAAAGAATTGTACACTAGAAACCACTTAATGACTCAGATCGAGTGGAGAGGAATAAATTCAACTGTTGGGGGCCTGGGGTATTTATAGCAGCTTCCCGGGGTGATTTTTCAGCAAAAATTCGATGTGGGACTGAATCTGGGGGTTCGGGACGCCCGTCCCGGATTGGGACACCCGTCCTAATCTGTTGACTAGGTCAGGACGCCCGTCCCGAGTCCTGGACGCCCGTCCCGGGTTCGGGACGCCCGTCCTGACCCGTTGACTAAGTCAATATTTCCAAAAAATTGCATTTTTGCCCCAAAATTTGCTGTTTTCGTCTACTTTTCACCTGACACTTCCAAAATCATAAAAACTGTGAAATTAAGTAAATAATGAACAATCAAGATCAAATTACCTTCAATTTCACCCAAATTCATACATAAAAACATGCTAAAAAGGTGATACGATTTTCGCGTATCAGATAACCCCACACTTAGCTTTTTGCTTGTCCTCAAGTAAAGTCTACCTGAAGTTACTTAAATTCCTAGTCATGTTTTTATTCCAAAAATTCTTCAGACAAGTCTTAACACAGGTCTGACTGGTTAGGTTGCTATGACAAGGTCTCAAATGTTTCTAGTAGCTTGTTATGATTAGGCAGAAAACAAATCAACAACTAGGTTGAACTTTTTTTTTCTTAGTCACAGGGTCTTCCTGATGTGTAGTGTGTGTACTAGTCCAGACCAGATAGTCAACACAATGTACTCTTGTCTTAACTACTACCAGATAACACTTCGACCTATCGCTAGACATATTAGCAACAGACAACTGTTTGAGTTCTGAGCTTTGGTGATCAGATTTTTAATGTTTTAGCATTTAGCTATTTTCTTTATAGATTCAGGGTATTTTGAGTCTACTTAGAACACGTCAACTTCAACTACCCATGTAGCGAGTCTCACTCCGATGACTCCCAGATCTACACGACCTTAGGGCATCAGGCTTTAAGTTCCCCGAAGGAGTGGTGCTCGAATAGCGAAGGCCGCTAGCAAACTACCCTTATTTGATTAACTTCCTTTCATTTCTTTTCACTTCTAGCTCAGAGTCTCATCTAGTCATTCTAACTGCCAATATATCCACAACTGGTCTAATTTTATCTAGTTAAGTCTCGAACAGGTAATTGGTTGAGGTCTCTAATCCAGACAAAGTTGTGCTCAGTTATCAGGAATTCCCTATTCCTAATCAATTAGTCCAAGATAGCTATCAATTATCTCCTACTAACCATAACATACTACCTACATATCATAGACATAAGCAATTGTTTAACCAAGCATACTGCATTTAGAAGTCTGAAATGACGGCCCTACTCACGGTTCGGGACGAAGGCATCCATGAAAGCCCTATGTCACTTCGGGGATCATACCGCTTGCCCTAGCCGCCGGCATAATCGGACTCAGCTCGGCCCCTACCTAGACTACTTTAACAGGCAGGGTGTTCAACATGTTATTTTATCTAGCATGGCAGACACCAATACTAATTGATGCCTGTTAAACTAAACAGGTTATGATTAGACTGTGGTTAGGAATTGTCTATAACTCTAACTTTAGTTTAAAAGAGCACATTAAACATGCAGACATAGTGAATATTTAGCAGGTGGCTATTTCCGGAAAAACATAACAACGTCAACATATAAAACAACTATTCATAAAAATCGTAATCTCGCATTCATAATAAATATTTAGAACAATACAATAACAACATATAAGAGAGGGACATGGGGACTGATGCCATAAAGAAATCACCCTTTACGTAGTCTCGCTAACGGAGCGTACTGCTGTATATGCCGTATTGCTCGCCCTGACTCTGCTCGCTAGAACCTTCGGAGGACGCTTCCTCAGCCTAGTAACTGGGCTTTACCTTAATACCCAGCTTAAGCCCAGCCCTGTGGACTGACTCTTCGAACGCCTAGAGCCCTCTTAGGATCTCCTAACGAAATCCCGGGTATTCTATGAATACCAGAAACGAACCTATCTATAGAAGCCTAAGATCTGAGACTATTTCTCAGAAACTAAAACGAAACACTAATAAGAAAGAAAACTGAGATCCGAGTCTCTGAGTGAGTTGTGTAAGAGAGAATTGTACACTGGAAACCACTTAATGACTCAGATCGAGTGGAGAGGAATGAATTCAACTGCTGTGGTATTTATAGCAGCTTCCCGGGGTGATTTTTCAGCAAACATTCGATGTGGGATTGAATCTGGGGGTTCGGGATGCCCGTCCCGGATTGGGACGCCCGTCCTGATCTGTTGACCAGGTCGGGACGCCCGTCCCGGCGGTTTGACTGGGTCGGGACGCCCGTCCTGACCCGTTGACTAAGTCAATATTTCCAAAAATTGCGTTTTTGCCCCAAAATTTGCTGTTTTCGTCTACTTTTCACCTGACACTTCCAAAATCATAAAAACTGTGAAATTAAGTAAATAATGAACAATCAAGATCAAATTACCTTCAATTTCACCCAAATTCATACATAAAAACTTGCTAAAAAGGTGATACGATTTTCGCGTATCACATATCACTAACTTCAGGTAGACTTTGCTTGAGGACAAGCAAAAAGCTAAGTGTGGGGTTATCTGATATGCATAAATCATATCACATTTTTAGCATGTTTTTACGCATAATTTAGGGTGAAATTGAGGGTAAATCGGTCTTAATTGTTTGTTATTAACTCAATTTCACAGTTTTTATGATTTTGGAAGTGTCACGTGAAAAGTAGAAGAAAATGGCAAATTTCGGGGAAAAATGCAATTTTTTAGAAGTTCGGACTTCGGGGAGGGCGTCCCGAATCAGGACGGGCGTCCGGACTTGGTCAACAGGTCGGGACGGGCATCCAAGACTCAGGACGGCCGTCCTGACCTGGTCAACAGTCCAGGACGGGCGTCCCAATCTAGGACGGGCGTCCCGAGCTGTAATTCCAAGTCCCACATCGAATGTTTGAAGAAAAATCACTCCAGAAAGCTGTTATAAATACCCCAGGCCTTCCTCAGTTGAATTCGTCCCTCTCCACTCGATTTGAGTCATTTAGTGACTTCGATTGTACACTTTCCTCGAGTACATAAGTCACTTAGAGACTCGGGTTCAGTATAAGTTTTCTTTCTTTCTAGTTAGTGTTTCATTTTCTTAGTTTCTGAGAATTAGTCTCAGAACTTAGGCTTCGATAGATAGGTTCGTTTCTGGTATTCATAGAATACTCGGGATTTCGTTAGGAGATCCTAAGAGGGCTCTAGGCGTTCGAAGAGTCAGTCCACAGGGCTAGGCTTAAGATGGGTATTAAGGTAAATTCCAGCTACTAGGCTGAGGAAGCGTCCTCCGAAGGTTCTGGCGAGCAGAGTCGGGTCGAGCAGTACGACATATACAAGCAGTTGCTCCATCAGCGAGACTAAGTAAAGGGTGATTTCTTTATGGCATCAGTCCCCCTGTCCCTCTCTTTATATGTTTGTATTGTGATTGTCTAAATACTAATTATGTTTACGAGATTATGATTTTTATGAGTATTTGTTTTATATGTTGAAGTTCTTATGATTTTCCGGAAATGGCCACCTGCTTAAATATTCATTATGTCTACATGTCTAATGTATTCTTTTAAACTAAAATTATGGTTATAGTTAATTCCTAACCACGGTATATTCATATCCTGTTTAGTTTAACAGGCATCAATTAGTATTGGTGTCTGCCATACTAGATAAAATAACCTGCGGAACACCCTGTTTGTTAGAGTAGTCTAGGTAGGCTGAGTTGAGCGTTTATGCCGGCGGTTAGGGGTGAGCGGTATGATCCCCGAAGTGACATAGGGCTTTTATGGATGTCTTTAGTTCGAACCGTTAGTAGGGTCGTTAACCTTAACGATGGGGCAGTTTATCAGAGACCTCGGATGTGGTACACCTTTAGACTTAGAACATAGTTGCAATCCAGGCTAAGATGCATCTAAAATACTCAAAGATAGGTCAATCAACATGTAGAAACAGTATAACATAGAATCAGGACCTTATCTATAAAACACTTTTAGGCTTAATTAGACTTAAACCTAGTGGAGAATGGATCACCCTCTCATCAAAGTTATTGATGAAGATTGCATAACTGAATCATAAGATAAGAGTTAGGATAAAAGGCTAGTTACTACTAAGCCGTTACCACTTCCCTGGGAGTACGATCTTTAACTTAATAAAATCGTAGATACTTTCCAACATACTAGCTACACGATAGGTACTCTGCCTTAGGTTCTGACTGATTAAGTGACAGTATAAAGACTAAACGTGACAATTAGTCAATCCCAGTCCTTAATTACTCATAATCAACATAGGGTAAATCAACACCTATTTTAGCATATCAGTCGGGAAGCCATCAAAGTCGTTAGTAATAAAAGAAAATTTGACATGGACAAGGTGGTTCTTGATACGCGAAAATCGTATCACTTTTTTAGCATGTTTTTATGTATGATTTCGGGTGAAATTGAGGGCAAATTGATCTTAATTGTTTGTTATTTACTCAATTTCATGGTTTTTATGATTTTGGAACTGTCAGGTGAAATGTAGACGAAAACAGCAAATTTTGGTGCAAAAACGCAATTTTTGGAAATGTTGACTTGGTCAAAGGGTCAGGACGGGCGTCCCGACCCAGTCAAACTGCCGGGACGGGCATCCAGGACTCGGGACGGGCGTCCCGAACCTCCAAAACCAGTCCCACATCGAATTTTTGATGAAAAATTACCCCGGGAAGCTGCTATAAATACCCCAGGCCTCCAGCAGTTGAATTCATTCCTCTCCACTCGATCTGAGCCATTAAGTGGTTTCCAGTGTACACTTCTTTAGTACACAACTCACTCAGAGACTCGGATCTCAGTTTTCTTTCTTATTAGTGTTTTGTTTTAGTTTCTGAGAAATAATCTCAGATCTTAGGCTTACATAGATAGGTTTATTTTTGGTATTCATAGAATACCCGGGATTTCGTTAGGAGATCCTAAGAGGGCTCGAGGCGTTCGAAGAGTCAGTCCACAGGGCTGGGCTTAAGCCGGGTTGTTAAGTAAAGCCCAGTTACTAGGCTGAGGAAGCGTCCTCCGAAGGTTCTGACGAGCAGAGTCGGGTCAAGCAGTAAAGCATATATAGCAGTACGCTCCAACGGCGTGACTACGTAAAGGGTGATTTTTTTATGGCATCAGTCCCCTCTGTCCCTCTCTTTATATGTTGTTACTGTGTTTGTCCAAATACTGATTTGAATACCAGATTATGTTTTTATGAATATTTGTGATATATGTTGAAGATATTATGTTTTTCTAGAAATGGCCACCTGCTTAAATATCCATTATGTCTGCATGTCTATTTCCGTTCTTTTAAACTGAATTTAAGGTTATAGACAATTCCTAACCACGGTCTATTCATAACCTGTTTAGTTTAACAGACATCAATTAGTATTGGTGTCTGCCATACTAGATAAAATAATCTGCGGAACGCCTTGTTGGTTGAAAGTAGTCTAGGTAGGCTGAGTAGAGTTTTATGCCGGCGGTTATGAGACGAGCGGTATGATCCCCAAAGTGACATAGGGCGTTCATTGCTGACTTTAGTCCGAGCCTTGAGTAGGGCCGTTTACCTTGGCGATGGGGTGGTAGCATAGAGACTCAGATGTGGTAACCTTTAGACACAGAACATAGTTGCAATCCAGGCCAAGACATGTCTAAAATACTCGAATATAGGTCAATCAACGTATAGGAACAGTATAACATAGAATCAGCACTCATCTATAAAACACTTCTAGGATTAATTAGACTTAAACCTAGTGGAGAATGAATCACCCTCTCATCAAAGTATTTGATGAAGATTGCATAACTGGACCATAAGATAGGAGTTAGGATAAAAGGCTAGTTACTACTAAGCTGTTGCCACTTCCCTGGGAGTACGATAATTAACTTAATAAAATCTTAGATACTTTCCAACAGACTAGCTACACGATAGGTACTCTGCCTTAGGTTCTGGCTGATTAAGTGACACCATAGAGACTAAATGTGACAATTAGTCAATCACAGTCCTTAATTACTCATAATCAATAACACCTATTTAGCACGTCAACCAGAATCCCATCAAATTTTTGGCGCCGTTGCCGGGGAAATATCATAATGAATTTAGGATTATTGGCCACAATTCTAGAGACTTATGATAGGTAACGGTAGTAACCTAGACTTTAGATCCAACACTTATGTTATACCAGTTAGGCAATCACTTTCCTAAATATAGGATTATCATAACTAATTAATTTTAGATAATATCTGAAATTAAGACACTTAGGATAATCATATTTTAGAAAATTATTCTAAAACCATATTGAGGAAATTTACCTGTTTTCTAAATAAAAATTCAAAATAACTAAAAATATTTTTCTTGCTTTCTTATTTCACTTTCCTATTTTTGGTTATTTGTTATTTCTAACCAGACTTTGCACTCAGAAATGAAGAGAACAAGAGCAGCTACTAACCAGGCAAAGAAAACAGAAAACCCTGACACTCCAGGACCAAAGAAGACAAAGCCGGAAGGCCCATCTAGGCCTGCACCAGAAATACCACGAGGGACTCTTCCTTCACAACCAGTGGAAGTAAACTCAAGCCCTGATGCCAGTGAACTAGTGAGACGATTCCTGAACACCCGTGAGCATAGTCCCACGGAAGAAGATCCTTCTGAGGATACCTTCCCTCCTAGAGAAGAACCCCAGAGATCTCCAGTTCACCCTCCTGCCTAGAGAGTTCCTATAAATCCACCACCCACTGACCAAACCCAAAATTCACCAACCTCTCCTGCATACACCCCAACACCTAACGAGCGCACCCCTTCATCCGGGGGGAGTACTAACGGTTATCATTCAATGTTGTCCGTGCAGATAGACACGTTGGCTCAAAGGGTCTATGAGATGGACCAAGGAATTGCCAGCAGACTGTGTCATTTAGACCAACTCAGTCTGAATATCACAACTAACGTGGACCGACTCAGAGCCACGGTCAGTCTTCAGGAGAACCAAGGTGCACAACTACTCCGAGAGATGGCTGATTTACGCAGTGAGCAGGGCAGGCAGAGGGATGAGATGAGAGCCATAAGCATAGAAATGCGAAGCATTCGAACAGAGCTACAGGAGATCAGAGATATGGGTCGTTGAAAAAGGGAAGATTCTTTTACTTTTATTTTTAGCAAATAATTCGTTTGAACTAAACCTGAATAATTGACCCATATTTTTCTATTTTTCAAACTTTTTTTAAGGGTCCTTTATATTCTACAATTTTCTTCAGACATTTTATTTTTCATGAAAAACAAAAGTTTTGCAAAGTCATCAAATTGAATGAATGGGACGATTCAAAGTCATCAAATTCATGTCAAATTTTGTTAAATTTCAACACAATTACATTCAATCAACTATACTTTATCAACAAATAACATGTTTTTATATCATTTTTGACATTTAGGCACAAAAGTAGTATTAACATTAAAACGAATCAAATATAACGAATATAATGTTTCAAAGTCATCAAATTCAGGTCAAATTTGGTTAAATTTCAACACAAGTACATTCAATCAACTACACTTTATCTTGAAATAACAAGTTTTTTTCTTTCATTTTTGACAATTAGGGCACAAAAGTAGTAATAACATTAAAACGAATCAAATATAACGAATATGACGTTTCAAAGTTATCAAATTTAGGTCGAATTATGTTAGAATTTAAACACAAGTACATTCAATCAACTACACTTTATCTTGAAATAACAAGTTATTTTATAACTTTTTCCATTTTTAGGCACAAAAATAGTTAAATTAAATAGAATGAATGAGATATTTCAAAGTCATCAAATTCACTTTAAATATTTTTAAATTTCAACACAAGTACATTCAATCAACTACACTTTATCTTGAAATAACAAGTTATTTTATAACTTTTTTGATATTTAGGGCACAAAAGTAGTTAAATATCATTAAAATGAATCAAATAGAATGAATGAGACGTTTCAAAGTCATCAAATTCATGTTAAATTTTGTTAAATGTCAACACAAGTATACTCAATCAACTATATTTTATCTTCAAATAATAAGTTTTTTATTTCATTTTTGACATTTTGTTCACAAAAGTAGTAATAACATTAAAACGAATCAAATATAACGAATATAACGTTTCAAAGTCATAAAATTCTGGTCAAATTATTATAAATTTCAACACAAGTACATTCAATCAACTATACTTTATCTTTCAATACCAAGTTATTTTCTTTCATTTTTGACATTTAGGGCACAAAAGTCGTAATAATATTAAAACGAATCAAATATAACAAATATGACGTTTCAAAGTCATCAAATTTAGGTCAAATTATGTTAAAAATTAAACACAAGTACATTCAATCAACTACACTTTATCTTGAAATAACAAGTTATATTATAACTTTTTCCATATTTAGGGCACAAAAGTAGTTAAATTAAATAGAATGAATGGGATATTTCAAAGTCATCAAATTCAGGTTAAATATTTTTTTAATTTAAACACAAGTACATTCAATCAACTACACTTTATCTTGAAATAACAAGTTTTTTATTTCTTTTTTTATATTTAGGGCACAAAAGTAGTAATAACATTAAAACGAATCAATTATAACGAATATAACGTTTCAAAGTCATAAAATTCAGGACAAATTTTGTTAAATTTCAACACAAGTACATTAAATCAACTACACTTTATTTTGAAATAACATGTTTTTTTCTTTCATATTTGACATTTAGGGCACAAAAGTAGTAATAACATTAAAATGAATCAAATATAACGATTATAACGTTTGAAAGTCATAAAATTCAGGTCAAATTTTGTTAAATTTCAACACAAGTACATTCAATCAACTACACTTTATCTTGAAATAACAAGTTTTTTATTTCTTTTTTGATATTTAGGGCACAAAAGTTGTAATAACATTAAAACGAATCAATTATAACGAATATAACGTTCCAAAGTCATAAAATTCAGGACAAATTTTGTTAAATTTTAACACAAGTACATTTAATCAACTACACTTTATTTTGAAATAACAGGTTTTTTTCTTTCATATTTGACATTTAGGGCACAAAAGTAGTAATAACATTAAAATGAATCAAATATAACGAATATAATGTTTCAAAGTCATCAAATTCAGGTCAAATTTGGTTAAATTTCAACACAAGTACATTCAATCAACTACACTTTATCTTGAAATAACAAGTTTTTTTCTTTCATTTTTGACAATTAGGGCACAAAAGTGGTAATAAAATTAAAACGAATCAAATATAATGAATATGACGTTTCAAAGTCATCAAATTTAGGTCGAATTATGTTGGAATTTAAACACAAGTACATTCAATCAACTACACTTTATCTTGAAATAACAAGTTTTTTTCTTTCATTTTTGACAATTAGGGCACAAAAGTAGTAATAACATTAAAACGAATCAAATATAACGAATATGACGTTTCAAAGTTATCAAATTTAGGTCGAATTATGTTAGAATTTAAACACAAGTACATTCAATCAACTACACTTTATCTTGAAATAACAAGTTATTTTATAACTTTTTCCATTTTTAGGGCACAAAAGTAGTTAAATTAAATAGAATGAATGAGATATTTCAAAGTCATCAAATTCACATTAAATATTTTTAAATTTCAACACAAATACATTCAATCAACTACACTTTATCTTGAAATAACAAGTTATTTTATAACTTTTTCGATATTTAGGGCACAAAAGTAGTTAAATATCATTAAAATGAATCAAATAGAATGAATGAGACGTTTCAAAGTATCAAATTCATGTTAAATTTTGTTAAATGTCAACACAAGTATATTCAATCAACTATATTTTATCTTCAAATAATAAGTTTTTTATTTCATTTTTGACATTTTGGGCACAAAAGTAGTAATAACATTAAAACGAATCAAATATAACGAATATAACGTTTCAAAGTCATAAAATCCAGATCAAATTATTTTAAATTTCAACACAAGTACATTCAATCAACTATACTTTATCTTGAAATAACAAGTTTTTTCTATCATTTTTGACATTTAGGGCACAAAAGTCGTAATAATATTAAAACGAATCAAATATAACAAATATGACGTTTCAAAGTCATCAAATTTAGGTCAAATTATGTTAAAAATTAAACACAAGTACATTCAATCAACTACACTTTATCTTCAAATAACAAGTTATATTATAACTTTTTCCATATTTAGGGCACAAAAGTAGTTAAATTAAACAGAATGAATGGGATATTTCAAAGTCATCAAATTCAGGTTAAATATTTTTTTAATTTAAACACAAGTACATTCAATCAACTACACTTTATCTTGAAATAACAAGTTTTTTATTTCTTTTTTTATATTTAGGGCACAAAAGTAGTAATAACATTAAAACGAATCAATTATAACGAATATAACGTTTCAAAGTCATAAAATTCAGGACAAATTTTGTTAAATTTCAACACAAGTACATTAAATCAACTACACTTTATTTTGAAATAACAGGTTTTTTTTTCTTTCATATTTGACATTTAGGGCACAAAAGTAGTAATAACATTAAAATGAATCAAATATAACGATTATAACGTTTCAAAGTCATAAAATTCAGGTCAAATTTTGTTAAATTTCAACACAAGTACATTCAATCAACTACACTTTATCTTGAAATAACAAGTTATATTATAACTTTTTCCATATTTAGGGCACAAAAGTAGTTAAATTAAATAGAATGAATGGGATATTTCAAAGTCATCAAATTCAGGTTAAATATTTTTTTAATTTAAACACAAGTACATTCAATCAACTACACTTTATCTTGAAATAACAAGTTTTTTATTTCTTTTTTTATATTTAGGGCACAAAAGTAGTAATAACATTAAAACGAATCAATTATAACGAATATAACGTTTCAAAGTCATAAAATTCATGACAAATTTTGTTAAATTTCAACACAAGTACATTAAATCAACTACACTTTATTTTGAAATAACATGTTTTTTTCTTTCATATTTGACATTTAGGGCACAAAAGTAGTAATAACATTAAAATGAATCAAATATAACGATTATAACGTTTGAAAGTCATAAAATTCAGGTCAAATTTTGTTAAATTTCAACACAAGTACATTCAATCAACTACACTTTATCTTGAAATAACAAGTTTTTTATTTCTTTTTTGATATTTAGGGCACAAAAGTTGTAATAACATTAAAACGAATCAATTATAATGAATATAACGTTTCAAAGTCATAAAATTCAGGACAAATTTTGTTAAATTTTAACACAAGTACATTTAATCAACTACACTTTATTTTGAAATAACAGGTTTTTTTCTTTCATATTTGACATTTAGGGCACAAAAGTAGTAATAACATTAAAATGAATCAAATATAACGAATATAATGTTTCAAAGTTATCAAATTCAGGTCAAATTTGGTTAAATTTCAACACAAGTACATTCAATCAACTACACTTTATCTTGAAATAACAAGTTTTTTTCTTTCATTTTTGACAATTAGGGCACAAAAGTGGTAATAAAATTAAAACGAATCAAATATAATGAATATGACGTTTCAAAGTCATCAAATTTAGGTCGAATTATGTTGGAATTTAAACACAAGTACATTCAATCAACTACACTTTATCTTGAAATAACAAGTTATTTTATAACTTTTTCCATTTTTAGGGCACAAAAGTAGTTAAATTAAATAGAATGAATGAGATATTTCAAAGTCATCAAATTCACTTTAAATATTTTTAAATTTCAACACAAATACATTCAATCAACTACACTTTATCTTGAAATAACAAGTTATTTTATAACTTTTTCGATATTTAGGGCACAAAAGTAGTTAAATATCATTAAAATGAATCAAATAGAATGAATGAGACGTTTCAAAGTGATCAAATTCATGATAAATTTTGTTAAATGTCAACACAAGTATATTCAATCAACTATATTTTATTTTCAAATAATAAGTTTTTTATTTCATTTTTGACATTTTGGGCACAAAAGTAGTAATAACATTAAAACGAATCAAATATAACGAATATAACGTTTCAAAGTCATAAAATCCAGATCAAATTATTTTAAATTTCAACACAAGTACATTCAATCAACTATACTTTATCTTGAAATAACAAGTTTTTTCTATCATTTTTGACATTTAGGGCACAAAAGTCGTAATAATATTAAAACGAATCAAATATAACAAATATGACGTTTCAAAGTCATCAAATTTAGGTCAAATTATGTTAAAAATTAAACACAAGTACATTCAATCAACTACACTTTATCTTCAAATAACAAGTTATATTATAACTTTTTCCATATTTAGGGCCCAAAAGTAGTTAAATTAAACAGAATGAATGGGATATTTCAAAGTCATCAAATTCAGGTTAAATATTTTTTTAATTTAAACACAAGTACATTCAATCAACTACACTTTTTCTTGAAATAACAAGTTTTTTATTTCTTTTTTTATATTTAGGGCACAAAAGTAGTAATAACATTAAAACGAATCAATTATAACGAATATAACGTTTCAAAGTCATAAAATTTAGGACAAATTTTGTTAAATTTCAACACAAGTACATTAAATCAACTACACTTTATTTTGAAATAACAGGTTTTTTTTTCTTTCATATTTGACATTTAGGGCACAAAAGTAGTAATAACATTAAAATGAATCAAATATAACGATTATAACGTTTCAAAGTCATAAAATTCAGGTCAAATTTTGTTAAATTTCAACACAAGTACATTCAATCAACCACACTTTACCTTGAAATAACAAGTTTTTTTCTTTCATTTTTGACATTTAGGGCACAAAAGTAGTAATAACATTAAAACCAATCAAATATAACGAATATGACGTTTCAAAGTCATCAAATTTAGGTCAAATTATGTTAGAATTTAAACACAAGTACATTCAATCGACTACACTTTATCTTGAAATAACAAGTTATTTTATAACTTTCCTATTTTTAGGGCACAAAAGTAGTTAAATTAAATAGAATGAATGGGATATTTCAAAGTCATCAAATTCAGGTTAAATTTTTTAAATTTCAACAAAAGTAAATTCAATCAAATACACTTTATATTGAAATAACAAGTTATTTTATAACATTTTCGATATTTAGGGCACAAGAGTAGTTAAATATCATTAAAATGAATCTAATAGAATGAATGGGACGTTTCAAAGTCATCAAATTCATGTTAAATTTTGTTAAATTTCAACACAAGTATATTCAATCAACTATACTTTATCTTCAAATAACAAGTTTTTTATTTCATTTTTGACATTTTGGGCACAAAAGTAGTAATAACATTAAAACGAATCAAATATAACGAATATAACGTTTCAAAGTCATAAAATTCAGGTCAAATTTAGTTAAATTTCAACACAAGTACATTCAATCAACTACACTTTATCTTGAAATAACAAGTTTTTTTCTTTCATTTTTGACATTTAGGTCACAAAAGTAGTAATAATATTTAAACTAATCAAATATAACGATTATGACGTTTCAAAGTCATCAAATTTAGGTCAAATTATGTTAAAATTTAAACACAAGTACATTCAATCAACTACACTTTATCTTGAAATAACAAGTTATTTTATAACTTCTTCCATATTTAGGGCACAAAAGTAGTTAAATTAAATAGAATGAATGGGATATTTCAAAGTCATCAAATTCAGGTTAAATTGTTTTTAATTTAAACACAAGTTCATTCAATCAACTACACTATATCTTGAAATAACAAGTTTTTTTGTTTCATTTTTGACATTTGGTGCACAAATTAGTAATAACATTAAAACAAATCAATTATAACGAATATAACGTTTCAAAGTTATATTATTCAGGTCAAATTTTGTTAAATTTAAACAAAACTACATTCAATCAACTACACTTTATTTTGAAATAACAAGTTTTTTCTTTCATTTTTTGACATTTGGGGTACAAAAGTAGTAATAACATTAAAACGAATTAAATATAAGGAATATAACGTTTCAAAGTCATCAAATTTAGGTCAATTTTGGTTTGAATTTCTTACAAGTACATTTAATGAACTACTCTTTATCATAAAAACAACAAGTTATTTGAAAACTTTTTCGACAATTAGGGCACAAAAGGACATAAATAAAATTGAATTGAATTTAATATAACGAATGGAACGTTTCAAAGTTATCAAATTTAGGGCAAACTATGTTAGAATTTAAACACAAGTACATTCAATCAACTACACTTTATCTTGAAATAACAAGTAATTTCATAACTTTTCCGACATTTAGTGCACAAAAGTAGTTAAATATAATTTAAAATGAATTTAATATAATGAATGGAATGTTTCAAATTTATCAAATTTAGGTCAAATTATGTTAGAATTTAAACACAAGTACATTCAATCAACTATACCTTATCTCGAAATAACAAGTTATTTTATAACTTTTTCGATATTTAGGGCACAGAAGTAGTTAAATATCATTAAAATGAATCAAATTGAATGAATGGGACGATTCAAAGTCATCAAATTCATGTTACATTTTGTTAAATTTCAACACAAGTATATTCAATCAACTATACTTTATCTTCAAATAACAAGTTATTTATTTCATTTTTGACATTTAGGGCACAAAAGTAGTAATAACATTAAAACGAATCAAATATAACGAATATAACGTTTCAAAGTCATAAAATTCAGGTCAAATTTTGTTAAATTTCAACACAAGTACATTCAATCAACTACACTTTATCTTGAAATAACAAGTTTTTTTCTTTCATTTTTGACATTTAGGGCACAAAAGTAGTAATAACATTAAAACGAATCAAATATAACGAATATAACGTTTCAAAGTCATCCAATTTTGGTCAAATTATGTTAGAATTTAAACACAAGTGTATTCAATCAACTACACTTTATTTTGAAATAACAAGTTATTTTATAACTTTTTCCATATTTAGGGCACAAAAGTAGTTAAATATCATTCAAATGTATCAAATATATTGAATGAGACATTTCAAAGTCATCAAATTCAGGTTAAATGTTTTTAAATTTCAACACAAGTACATTCAATCAACTACACTTTATCTTGAAATAACAAGTTTTTTATTTCATTTTTGACATTTGGGGCACAAAAGTAGTAATAACATTAAAACGAATCAAATATAACGAATATAACGTTTCAAAGTCATAAAATTCAGGTCAAATTTTGTTAAATTTCAACACAAGTACATTCAATCAACTACAATTTATTTTGAAATAACAAGTTTTTTTCTTTAATTTTTGACATTTAGGACCCAAAAGTAGTAATAATATTAAAACGAATCAAATATAACGAATATGACGTTACAAAGTCATCAAATTTAGGTCAAATTATGTTAGAATTTAAACACAAGTACATTTAATCAACTACTGTTTATCTTGAAATAACAAGTTATTTTATAACGTTTTCCATATTTAGGGCACAAAAGTAGTTAAATTAAATACAATGAATGGGATATTTCAAAGTCATCAAATTCATGTTAAATGTTTTTTAAATTTCAACACAAGTACATTCAATCAACTACACTGTATCTTGAAATAACAAGTTTTTTTATTTCATTTTTGACATTTAGGGTAGTAATAACATTAAAACGAATAAATTATAACGAATATAACGTTTAAAGTCATCAAATTCAGGCCAAATTTTGTTAAATTTCAACTCAAGTACATTAAATCAACTACACTTTATTTTGAAATAACAAGTTTTTTCTTTCATATTTGACATTTAAGGCACAAAAGTAGTAATAACATTAGAACTTTTTCGACATTTAGGGCACAAAAGTAATTAAATAAAATTAAAATGAATTGAATATAATGAATGAAACGTTTCAAAGTTATTAAATTTAGGGCAAATTATGTTAGAATTTAAACACAAGTTCATTCAATCAACTACACTTTATCTTGAAATAACAAGTTATTTTATAACGTTTTCCATATTTAGGGCACTAAAGTAGTTAAATATCAATAAAATGAATCAAATAGAATGAATGGGACATTTCAAAGTCATCAAATTCAAGTTAAATTTATTTAAATTTCAACAAAAGTACATTCAATCTACTTCACTTTATCTTGAAATAACAAGTTTTTTTATTTCATTTTTGACATTTAGTGCACAAATTAGTAATAACATTAAAACGAATCAATTATAACGAATATAACGTTTCAAAGTTATATTATTCGAGTCAAATTTTGTTAAATTTCAACACAAGTACATGTTAGGCCCACATATACCCACGAGGTTGGCTTCCACCACTCAACTCCACATTAGTATGATATTGTCCGCTTTGGGCCTAAGCCCTCACGGTTTTGTTCTTGGGCAACATCCCAAAAGGCCTCATACTAATGGAGTTAGTGGAACTCTTATATGTTAGTCACCGCTAGCATTATCTTTTAGATGTGGGACATGGGTTGACACCCCAACAATCCTCCCCTCGAACTAAGGACCATAGCACAAATCAAGGACCACATACTCGTGGGCCTCCCCTAGACGAATAATCTTGCACATCTGGGACATGTGTTGACACCCCAACAATTCTCCCCTCAAACTAAGGACCACAGCACAAATCAAGGACCACATACTTGTGGGCCTCCCCTAGACATCTTTTCGCAGGACATCCACATCTGGCAAGCGCTCCAATCATCTTGCATATTTTTGCAAGGCATCCATCCACATTTGGCAAGCAAGCCCTAATTGCTAGGTCTTCAAGAATGAGGGCCTTTCGCAAGACATCCATCCACATCTGGCAAGCAAACCCTAATCATCTTCCATCTTTTCGCAAGACATCCACATCACATCTGGCAAGGAAGCCCTAATTGCTAGGTCTTCAAGAATGTGGGTGATACGCGAAAATCATATACCTTTTTTAGCATGTTTTTATGTATGATTTAGGGTGAAATTGATAGGAAATCGATCTTAATTGATTGTTATTTACTCAATTTCACAGTTTTTATGATTTTGGAAGTGTCAGGTGAAAATTGGACGAAAACAGCAAATTTTGGGGCAAAAATGCAATTTTTGGAAATGTTGACTTGGTCAACGGTCCGGGACGGGCGTCCCGACCCAGTCAGACCACCAGGACGGGCGTCCCAATTCAGGACGGGCGTCCCGAAGCCCCAGAAGCTGTACCACATCGAATTTTTTGGAGATTTTCACTCCAGAAAGCTGCTATAAATACCCCAGGCCTCCAGGAGTTGAAATCATCCCTCTCCACTCGATCTGAGTCATTAAGTGGTTTCCAGTGTACAATTCTCTAGTACACAACTCACTCAGAGACTCGGATCTCAGTTTTCTTTCTTATTAGTGTTTGTTTTAGTTTCTGAGAAATAGTCTCAGATCTTAGGCTTCTATAGATAGGTTCATTTCTGGTATTCCTAGAATACCCGGGATTTCGTTAGGAGATCCTAAGAGGGCTCGAGGCGTTCGAAGAGTCAGTCCACAGGGCTGGGCTTAAGCCGGGTTGTTAAGTAAAGCCCAGCTACTAGGCTGAGGAAGCGTCCTCCGAAGGTTCTGACGAGCAGAGTCGGGTCAAGCAATACGGCATATACAGCAGTACGCTCCATCGGCGAGACTTCGTAAAGGGTGAATTCTTTATGGCATCGGTCCCCCTGTCCCTCTCTTATATGTTGTTATTGTGTTTGTCCAAATACTGATTGGAATACCAGATTATGTTTTTATGAATATTTGTGATATACGTTGAAGTTATTATGTTTTTCTAGAAATGGCCACCTGCTTAAATATCCATTATGTCTGCATGTCTATTGCCGTTCTTTTAAACTGAAATTAGGGTTATAGACAATTCCTAACCACGGTCTATTCATAACCTGTTTAGTTTAACAGGCATCAATTAGTATTGGTGTCTGCCATACTAGATAAAATAATCTGCGGAACACCCTGTTGGTTGAAAGTAGTCTAGGTAGGCTGAGTTGAGTATTATGCCGGCGGTTATGAGACGAGCAGTATGATCCCCAAAGTGACATAGGGCGGTCATTGCTGACTTTAGTCCGAGCCGTGAGTAGGGCCGTTACCCTTAACGATGGGGCGGTAGCGTAGAAACTCAGATGTGGTAACCTTTAGACACAGAACATAGTTGCAATCCAGGCCAAGACATGTCTAAAATACTCGAATATAGGTCAATCAATGTATAGTGTATAACATAGAATCAGAACTCATCTTTAAAACACTGTTAGGGTTAATTAGACTTGAACCTAGTGGAGAATGGATCACCCTCTCATCAAAGTATTTGATGAAGATTGCATAACTGGATCATAAGATAGGAGTTAGGATAAAAGGCTAGTTACTACTAAGTCGTTGCCACTTCCCTGGGAGTACGATAATTATTTAATAAAATCGTAGATACTTTCCAATAGACTAGCTACACGATAGGTACTCTGCCTTAGGTTCTGGCTGATTAAGTGACACCATAGACTAAATGTGACAATTAGTTAATTCACAGTCCTTAATTATTCATAATCAACATAGGGTAAAATAACACCTATTTAGCACGTCGGTCGGAAACCGCATCAGATTTTTGGCGCCGTTGCCGGGGAAATATCATAATGAATTTAGGATTAAAGGCCACAATTCTAGAGACTTATGATAGGTAACGGTAGTAACCTAGACCTTAAACCTAACACTTATTTTATGCTAGTTAGACAATCAATTTCCGAAATATAGGGTTATCATAACTAATTAATTTTAGATATTATCTGGAATTAAGATACTTAGGATAATCAAATTTTAGAAAATCATTCTAAAACAGTATTGAGGGAATTTACTTGCTTTCGAAATATCAAAAAGAAAAAAAATGTTAAATTTTAAAATCCAAAAAGATTGTACTTTTCTTGTTCAATGGTAAGTTGCTCTTTTCCCTATCTCTTGTTCCCTCTTAGTTCTTTTCTTAGTTGCTCTTTTTCATGTTTTTCTTCTTTTATTTAATTTAGAAGAAATAAAAATGGAAATGAGGATAAAACATATTTTCTTCTGAGTTGTAAAATTCTGGCTTAGATTTTCATCGGGAAGAAATTCCATTTTAGAATTTTCTTAGAGTCATGCCGGCTTTATTAGGACAAGTTATGAAATAATTTTTCCTTAATAGCCAGACCTTTGAATATTCTATTGAAAAAAAGGATGTTCCTTTTGTTTTGTTGATAATTGCATGAGATCTTTTCAAACCAAAAGGAACTACTGCACCCATCATAACATCACCTGGTTAGAATCTTCTTGTTGAATTAATATGTGATGTAATGATGTAGTAAGAATTGTTTTAGGACAGAAACATGATAAGAAAGTTCACATATGATAAAATTCCGATCTTATCTGGTCTTGTCTAAAAATAATAGGTTTCCTGTGAAAATAATTACATCATAGTAGTCGTGGAACATTTTTTCAAAATGGCCTGAGCCACAGGCATTACCTACTAATGATGTTAAAGTCATGTGCAGATTCTATGAGAAATTGTTTTCCAGATTCAGAGTGCCAATGTCTTAGGAAGAACCGTTGAGTCTATGTATCTAATCTGTGAAGTCTGCCAAGTACCACACTCTAGCAGGGATTGCTATGGGAATGACTGACCATTCCAAAAGAGGTAGGAGTAGGTTACTGCAGAATGCTGCTCCAATGGGAAATGCATACAATCCTAGCCGGAGAAATCATACAGGATTTAGCTGAGGACTAATTCGGAAGCTGGAAACTTTCAGAAGACACCACCACAGCAAAACCCCTACTCGCAGAATAAACAGATGAGATACTGGCAACAATTAAAGCCAGACCAGTGCAAGCAAGTAATCTACCAAGTAGTATCGAACGGTCGAAGGGATATAGAAGAATTTGGCGTTGTATCAGGAGCATAGCAATGGAGGAGCTTGTATCCCCTGCATACCAATCAGCTGTGAGAAACTTCCCCGAGGAAGTCTCAAATACTTGGGCCCAGATCTACACAACTGGAGCCCCTACCACCACAGCTTCGCCAAAACTTCAGGTATCTTTTTTTTTTCCATTCGAGACTTGCATGCAATACCTTTACTAACATTGGCGGAAGGCAACAAATCCCAGAAATCTCATTCCTAGACACGTTCCTCCTGGACACGTTGCTATGATTGTGAGAAATCTTACAAATGAGTCGAGGAAGCAGTCCGTGGGGCTCGAGCCATTCAATGAATAGGCCACTACCTAGAGCTCGACGATGAAGGATCGAAGCTGACGTCATCCTTTCCAGTATCTAGAGCTTACAGAGTCAAGAATGCCTCATCAATAGCACATGGCTAAGGTGAAGAGCCAATTGACAGATCAGAGAAGACCCTTCTGCTCGCGACATGAAGGGAGTTTTTCTAATCCTCATATTCCTTTATTTATTTGTTTTGTGTTCTGTTTTGTTATCATTGTTGTTTTGTTGTTTTATTTTCTCTCTTACCCTTAATTAGTCAAATAAGTGTGGGGTAAGAGTTCTTTGTTTTATTTTCGTTTCTTCTTGTTTGCAAATAAGTGTGGGGTAATTAGATATGCATGAACACTAAGGACAGTGTCAGAAATAAGTGTGGGGGTAGCAGTGCACGGTGCACTGTAGCAGTTGGCAAAAGTTTTGCATGATTTTGCTTGTTTTCCCCGTATTTTCACACCCTTCCAAAATTTTTTCAAAATTTTTCCGTCTTTCAGACTTCTAAATGCAGTATGCTTGGTTAAAAAATTGCTTATGTCTATGATATGTAGGTAGTATGTTGTGGTTAGTAGGAGATAATTGATAATTATTGCTGAACCTATTGATTAGAAGTAGGGAATTCCTGATAATTGCGCACAACTTAGTCTGGATTAGAGACCTCAACCAATTACCTTTTCAAAACTTAACAAGATAAAATTAGACCAGTTGCAGGATGCATTGACAATTGGAATGAACTAGATGAGACTCTGAGCCAAAGTGAAAAGAAATTAAAGAAAATTAAGTAAAATAGGGTAGTTTGCCAGCGGCCTTCGCTACTCGAGCACCACTCCTTCGGGGAACTTAAAGCCAGATGCCCTAAGGTCGTGTAGATCTGGGAGTCATCGGAGTGGGACTCGCTACATGGGTAGTTGAAGTTGACGTGTTCTAAGCAGACTCAAAATACCCTAGAAAATCTATAAACGAAAGAAATCAATAAATGCTAAATGATAGAATCTGATCACCAAAGCTCAGAACTCAGAAAGTTATCTGTTGTCAGTGTGTCTAGCGATAGGTCGAAGTGTTATCTGGTAATAGTTAAGACAAGAGTTTATTGTGTTGACTATCTGGTCTGGACCAGTACACACACTACACATCAGGAAGACCTTATGACTAAGAAAGAGTTCAGCCTAGTTGTAATTGTTTTCTGCTCAATCCTAACATCTAGAGACATTTGAGACCTTGTCATAGCAACTAAACTAGTCAGACCTGTGTTAAGAATTATCTGAATAATTTTTGGAATAAAAACATGACTAGAAATTTAAGTGACTGCACATATGATTTAGAATCACTAACTTCAGGTAGACTTTGCTTGAGGACAAGCAAAAAAGCTAAGTGTGGGTTATCTGATACGCGAAAATCATATACCTTTTTTAGCATGTTTTATGTGATTTAGGGTGAAATTGATAGGAAATCGATCTTAATTGATTGTTATTTACTCAATTTCACAGTTTTTATGATTTTGGAAGTGTCAGGTGAAAATTGGACGAAAACAGCAAATTTTGGGGCAAAAATGCAATTTTTGGAAATGTTGACTTGTCAACGGTCCGGGACGGGCGTCCCGACCCAGTCAGACCACCAGGCGGCGTCCCAATTCAGGACGGGCGTCCCGAAGCCCCAGAAGCTGTACCACATCGAATATTTTGGAGATTTTCACTCCAGAAAGCTGCTATAAATACCCCAGGCCTCCAGGAGTTGAAATCATCCCTCTCCACTCGATCTGAGTCATTAAGTGGTTTCCAGTGTACAATTCTCTAGTACACAACTCACTCAGAGACTCGGATCTCAGTTTCTTTCTTATTAGTTTTTGTTTTAGTTTCTGAGAAATAGTCTCAGATCTTAGGCTTCTATAGATAGGTTCATTTCTGGTATTCCTAGAAACCCGGGATTTCGTTAGGAGATCCTAAGAGGGCTCGAGGCGTTCGAAGAGTCAGTCCACAGGGCTGGGCTTAAGCCGGGTTGTTAAGTAAAGCCCAGCTACTAGGCTGAGGAAGCGTCCTCCGAAGGTTCTGACGAGCAGAGTCGGGTCAAGCAATACGGCATATACAGCAGTACGCTCCATCGGCGAGACTTCGTAAAGGGTGAATTCTTTATGGCATCGGTCCCCCTGTCCCTCTCTTATATGTTGTTATTGTGTTTGTCCAAATACTGATTGGAATACTAGATTATGTTTTTATGAATATTTGTGATATACGTTGAAGCTATTATGTTTTTCTAGAAATGGCCACCTGCTTAAATATCCATTATGTCTGCATGTCTATTGCCGTTCTTTTAAACTGAAATTAGGGTTATAGACAATTCCTAACCACGGTCTATTCATAACCTGTTTAATTTAACAGGCATCAATTAGTATTGGTGTCTGCCATACTAGATAAAATAATCTGCGGAACACCCTGTTGGTTGAAAGTAGTCTAGGTAGGCTGAGTTGAGTATTATGCCGGCGGTTATGAGACGAGCAGTATGATCCCCAAAGTGACATAGGGCGGTCATTGCTGACTTTAGTCCGAGCCGTGAGTAGGGCCGTTACCCTTAACGATGGGGCGGTAGCGTAGAAACTCAGATGTGGTAACCTTTAGACACAGAACATAGTTGCAATCCAGGCCAAGACATGTCTAAAATACTCGAATATAGGTCAATCAATGTATAGTAACAGTATAACATAGAATCAGAACTCATCTTTAAAACACTGTTAGGGTTAATTAGACTTGAACCTAGTGGAGAATGGATCACCCTCTCATCAAAGTATTTGATGAAGATTGCATAACTGGATCATAAGATAGGAGTTAGGATAAAAGGCTAGTTACTACTAAGTCGTTGCCACTTCCCTGGGAGTACGATAATTATTTAATAAAATCGTAGATACTTTCCAATAGACTAGCTACACGATAGGTACTCTGCCTTAGGTTCTGGCTGATTAAGTGACACCATAGACTAAATGTGACAATTAGTTAATTCACAGTCCTTAATTATTCATAATCAACATAGGGTAAAATAACACCTATTTAGCACGTCGGTCGGAAACCGCATCAGTGGGCCTCCCCACACATCTCTTACAAAGCTCTGATACCACTTGTTAGGCCCACATATACCCACGAGGTTGGGCTTCCACCACTCAACTCCACATTAGTATGATATTGTCCGCTTTGGGCCTAAGCCCTCACGGTTTTGTTCTTGGGCAACATCCCAAAAGGCCTCATACTAATGGAATTAGTGAAACTCTTATATGCTAGTCACCGCTAGCATTATCTTTTAGATGTGGGACATGGGTTGACACCCCAACAGTACATTCAATCAACTAGACTTTATTTTGAAATAACAAGTTTTTTTTTCTTTCATTTTTTGACATTAAGGGCACTAAAGTAGTTATAACATTAAAACGAATCAAATATAAGGAATATAACGCTTCAAAGTCATCAAATTTAGGTCAATTTTGGTTTGAATTTCTTTACAAGTACATTTAATCAACTAGACTTTATCATAAAAATAACAAGTTATTTGAATACGATTTCGACAATTAGGGCACAAAAGTACATAAATAAAATTAAAATGAATTTAATATAATGAATGGAACGTTTCAAAGTTATCAAATTTAGGGCAAACTATGTTAGAATTTAAACACAAGTACATTCAATCAACTATACTTTATCTTGAAATAACAAGTTATTTTATAACGTTTTCCATATTTAGGGCACTAAAGTAGTTAAATATCAATAAAATGAATCAAATAGAATGAATGCGACATTTCAAAGTCATCAAATTCAAGTTAAATTTATTTAAATTTCAACAAAAGTACATTCAATCAACTTCACTTTATCTTGAAATAACAAGTTTTTTATTTCATTTTTGACATTTAGTGCACAAATTAGTAATAACATTAAAACGAATCAATTATAACGAATATAACGTTTCAAAGTTATATTATTCCAGTCAAATTTTGTTAAATTTCAACACAAGTACATTCAATCAACTACACTTTATTTTGAAATAACAAGTTTTTTTTTCTTTCATTTTTTGACATTAAGGGCACTAAAGTAGTTATAACATAAAAACGAATCAAATATAAGGAATATAACGCTTCAAAGTCATCAAATTTAGGTCAATTTTGGTTTGAATTTCATTACAAGTACATTTAATCAACTACACTTTATCATAAAAATAACAAGTTATTTGAATACTTTTTCGACAATTAGGGCACAAAAGTACATAAATAAAATTAAAATGAATTTAATATAATGAATGGAACGTTTCAAAGTTATCAAATTTAGGGCAAACTATGTTAGAATTTAAACACAAGTACATTCAATCAACTATACTTTATCTTGAAATAACAAGTTATTTTATAACGTTTTCCATATTTAGGGAACTAAAGTAGTTAAATATCAATAAAATGAATCAAATAGAATGAATGGGACATTTCAAAGTCATCAAATTCAAGTTAAATTTATTTAAATTTCAACAAAAGTACATTCAATCTACTTCACTTTATCTTGAAATAACAAGTTTTTTATTTCATTTTTGACATTTAGTGCACAAATTAGTAATAACATTAAAACGAATCAATTATAAATAATATAACGTTTCAAAGTTATATTATTCAAGTCAAATTTTGTTAAATTTCAACACAAGTACATTCAATCAACTACAATTTATCTTGAAATAACAAGTAATTTCATAACTTTTTCGACATTTAGGGCACAAAAGTAGTTAAATATAATTTAAAATGAATTTAATATATTGAATGGAATGTTTCAAAGTTATCAAATTTACGTCAAATTGTGTTAGAATTTAAACACAAGTACATTCAATCAACTATACCTAATCTCGAAATAACAGGTTATTTTAAAACGTTTTCGATTTTTAGGGCATAAAAGTAGTTAAATATCATTAAAATAAATCAAATTGAATGAATGGGACGATTCAAAGTCATCAAATTCATGTTAAATTTTGTTAAATTTCAACACAAGTACATTCACTCAACTATACTTTATCTTCAAATAACAAGTTTTTCATTTCATTTTTGACATTTAGGGCACAAAAGTAGTAATAATATTAAAACGAAACAATTATATCGAATATAACGTTTCAAAGTCATAAAATTCAGGTCAAATTTTGTTAAATTTCAACACAAGTACATTAAATCAACTACACTTTATTTTGAAATAACAAGTTTTTTTCTTTCATATTTGACATTTAGGGCACAAAAGTAGTAATAACATTAAAACGAATCAAATATAACGAATATAACATTTCAAAGTCATCAATTTGAGGTCAATTTTTGTTTGAATTTCATTACAAGTACATTTAATCAACTACACTTTATCATAAAAATAACAATTTATTTGAATACTTTTTCGACATTTTGGGCACAAAAGTACTTAAATAAAATTAAAATGAATTTAATATAATGAATGGAACGTTTCAAATTATCAAATTTAGGGCAAACTATGTTAGAATTTAAACACAAGTACATTCAATCAACTATACTTTATCTTGAAATAACAAGTTATTTTATAACGTTTTCCATATTTAGGGCACTAAAGTAGTTAAATATCAATAAAATGAATCAAATAGAATGAATGGGACATTTCAAAGTCATCAAATTCAAGTTAAATTTATTTAAATTTCAACAAAAGTACATTCAATCAACTTCACTTTATCTTGAAATAACAAGTTTTTTATTTCATTTTTGACATTTAGTGCACAAATTAGTAATAACATTAAAACGAATCAATTATAACGAATATAACGTTTCAAAGTTATATTATTCCAGTCAAATTTTGTTAAATTTCAACACAAGTACATTCAATCAACTACACTTTATTTTGAAATAACAAGTTTTTTTCTCTTTCATTTTTTGACATTAAGGGCACTAAAGTAGTTATAACATAAAAACGAATCAAATATAAGGAATATAACGCTTCAAAGTCATCAAATTTAGGTCAATTTTGGTTTGAATTTCATTACAAGTACATTTAATCAACTACACTTTATCATAAAAATAACAAGTTATTTGAATACTTTTTCGACAATTAGGGCACAAAAGTACATAAATAAAATTAAAATGAATTTAATATAATGAATGAAACGTATCAAAGTTATCAAATTTAGGGCAAACTATGTTAGAATTTAAACACAAGTACATTCAATCAACTATACTTTATCTTGAAATAACAAGTTATTTTATAATGTTTTCCATATTTAGGGCACTAAAGTAGTTAAATATCAATAAAATGAATCGAATAGAATGAATGAGACATTTCAAAGTCATCAAATTCAAGTTAAATTTATTTAAATTTCAACAAAACTACATTCAATCAATTTCACTTTATCTTGAAAAAACAAGTTTTTTTATTTCATTTTTGACATTTAGTGCACAAATTAGTAATAACATTAAAACGAATCAATTATAATGACAATTTTGGTTTGAATTTCATTACAAGCACATTTAATCAACTACACTTTATAATAAAAAAAAAGTTATTTGAATACTTTTTTGACAATTAGGCACAAAAGTACATAAAAAATTAAAATGAATTTAATATAATGAATGGAACGTTTCAAAGTTATCAATTTAGGGCAAATTATGTTAGAATTTAAACACAAGTACATTCAATCAACTAAACTTTATCTTGAAATAACAAGTAATTTCATAACTTTTTCGACATTTAGGCACAAAAGTAGTTAAATGTAATTTAAAATGAATTTAATATAATGAATGGAATGTTTCAAAGTTATCAAATTTAGGTCAAATTATGTTAGAATTTAAACACAAGTACATTCAATCAACTATACCTTATCTCGAATAACAAATTATTTTATAACGTTTTCGATTTAGGCACAAAAGTAGTTAAATATCATTAAATGAATCAAATGAATGAATGGGACGATTCAAAGTCATCAAATTCATGTTAATTTTGTTAAATTTCAACACAAGTACATTCAATCTCTACTTTATCTTCAAATAACAAGTTTTTTATTTCATTTTTGACATTTAGGGCACAAAAGTAGTAATAACATTAAAACGAATTAAATATAACGAATATAACGTTTCAAAGTCATAAAATTCAGGTCAAATTTTGTTAAATTACAACACAAGTACATTCAATCAACTACACTTTATCTTGAAATAACAAGTTTGTTTCTTTCATTTTTGACATTTAGGGCACAAAAGTAGTAATAACATTAAAACGAATCAAATATAACGTTTCAAAGTCATCCAATTTTGGTCGAATTATGTTAGAATTTAAACACAAGTGCATTCAATCAACTACACTTTATTTTGAAATAACAAGTTATTTTATAACTTTTCCATATTTAGGGCACAAATGTAGTTAAATATCATTCAAATGAATCAAATATATTGAATGAGACATTTCAAAGTCATCAAATTCAGGTTAAATTTTTTTAAATTTCAACACAAGTACATTCAATCAACTACACTTTATCTTGAAATAACAAGTTTTTTTTTCATTTTTGACATTTAGGGTAGTAATAACATTAAAACGAATCAAATATAACGAATATAACGTTTCAAAGTCATCAAATTTAGGTCAATTTTTGTTTGAATTTCATTACAAGTACATTTAATCAACTACACTTTATCATAAAAATAACAAGTTATTTGAATACTTTTTCGACAATTAGAGCACAAAGTACATAAATAAATTAAAATGAATTAATTAATGAATGGAACGTATCAAAGTTATCAAATTTAGGGCAAATTATGTTAGAATTTAAACACAAGTACATTCAATCAACTACACTTTATCTTGAAATAACAAGTAATTTTGTTACTTTTTCGACATTAAGGTCACAAAAGTAGTTAAATAACTTTAAAATAAATTTAATATAAGGAATGGAACGTTTCAAGGTTATTAAATTTAGGTCAAATTATATTAGAATTTAAACACAAGTACATTCAATCAACTACACTTTATCTTGAAATAACAAGTTATTTTATAATGTTTTCCATATTTAGGGCACTAAAGTAGTTAAATATCAATAAAATGAATCGAATAGAATGAATGAGACATTTCAAAGTCATCAAATTCAAGTTAAATTTATTTAAATTTCAACAAAACTACATTCAATCAATTTCACTTTATCTTGAAAAAACAAGTTTTTTTATTTCATTTTTGACATTTAGTGCACAAATTAGTAATAACATTAAAACGAATCAATTATAATGACAATTTTAGTTTGAATTTCATTACAAGCACATTTAATCAACTACACTTTATAATAAAAAAAACAAGTTATTTGAATACTTTTTTGACAATTAGGACACAAAAGTACATAAATAAAATTAAATGAATTAAATAATGAATGGAACGTTTCAAAGTTATCAAATTTAGGGCAAATTATGTTAGAATTTAAACACAAGTACATTCAATCAACTAAACTTTATCTTGAAATAACAAGTAATTTCATAACTTTTTCGACATTTAGGGCACAAAAGTAGTTAAATGTAATTTAAAATGAATTTAATATAATGAATGGAATGTTTCAAAGTTATCAAATTTAGGTCAAATTATGTTAGAATTTAAACACAAGTACATTCAATCAACTATACCTTATCTCGAAATAACAAATTATTTTATAACGTTTTCGATATTTAGGGCACAAAAGTAGTTAAATATCATTAAAATGAATCAAATTGAATGAATGGGACGATTCAAAGTCATCAAATTCATGTTAAATTTTGTTAAATTTCAACACAAGTACATTCAATCAACTATACTTTATCTTCAAATAACAAGTTTTTTATTTCATTTTTGACATTTAGGGCACAAAGTAGTAAAACATTAAAACGAAATTAAATATAACGAATATAACGTTTCAAAGTCATAAAATTCAGGTAAATTTTGTTAAATTACAACAAGTACATTCAATCAACTACACTTTATCTTGAAATAACAAGTTTGTTTCTTTCATTTTTGACATTTAGGGCACAAAAGTAGTAATAACATTAAAACGAATCAAATATAACGTTTCAAAGTCATCCAATTTTGGTCGAATTATGTTAGAATTTAAACACAAGTGCATTCAATCAACTACACTTTATTTTGAAATAACAAGTTATTTTATAACTTTTCCATATTTAGGGCACAAATGTAGTTAAATATCATTCAAATGAATCAAATATATTGAATGAGACATTTCAAAGTCATCAAATTCAGGTTAAATTTTTTTAAATTTCAACACAAGTACATTCAATCAACTACACTTTATCTTGAAATAACAAGTTTTTTTTTCATTTTTGACATTTAGGGTAGTAATAACATTAAAACGAATCAAATATAACGAATATAACGTTTCAAAGTCATCAAATTTAGGTCAATTTTTGTTTGAATTTCATTACAAGTACATTTAATCAACTACACTTTATCATAAAAATAACAAGTTATTTGAATACTTTTTCGACAATTAGGGCACAAAAGTACATAAATAAAATTAAAATGAATTTAATATAATGAATGGAACGTATCAAAGTTATCAAATTTAGGGCAAATTATGTTAGAATTTAAACACAAGTACATTCAATCAACTACACTTTATCTTGAAATAACAAGTAATTTTGTTACTTTTTCGACATTAAGGTCACAAAAGTAGTTAAATAACTTTAAAATAAATTTAATATAAGGAATGGAACGTTTCAAGGTTATTAAATTTAGGTCAAATTATATTAGAATTTAAACACAAGTACATTCAATCAACTACACTTTATCTTGAAATAACAAGTTATTTTATAATGTTTTCCATATTTAGGGCACTAAAGTAGTTAAATATCAATAAAATGAATCGAATAGAATGAATGAGACATTTCAAAGTCATCAAATTCAAGTTAAATTTATTTAAATTTCAACAAAACTACATTCAATCAATTTCACTTTATCTTGAAAAAACAAGTTTTTTTATTTCATTTTTGACATTTAGTGCACAAATTAGTAATAACATTAAAACGAATCAATTATAATGACAATTTTGGTTTGAATTTCATTACAAGCACATTTAATCAACTACACTTTATAATAAAAAAAACAAGTTATTTGAATACTTTTTTGACAATTAGGACACAAAAGTACTAAATAAAATTAAATGAATTTAATATAATGAATGGAACGTTTCAAAGTTATCAAATTTAGGGCAAATTATGTTAGAATTTAAACACAAGTACATTCAATCAACTAAACTTTATCTTGAAATAACAAGTAATTTCATAACTTTTTCGACATTTAGGGCACAAAAGTAGTTAAATGTAATTTAAAATGAATTTAATATAATGAATGGAATGTTTCAAAGTTATCAAATTTAGGTCAAATTATGTTAGAATTTAAACACAAGTACATTCAATCAACTATACCTTATCTCGAAATAACAAATTATTTTATAACGTTTTCGATATTTAGGGCACAAAAGTAGTTAAATATCATTAAAATGAATCAAATTGAATGAATGGGACGATTCAAAGTCATCAAATTCATGTTAAATTTTGTTAAATTTCAACACAAGTACATTCAATCAACTATACTTTATCTTCAAATAACAAGTTTTTTATTTCATTTTTGACATTTAGGGCACAAAAGTAGTAATAACATTAAAACGAATTAAATATAACGAATATAACGTTTCAAAGTCATAAAATTCAGGTCAAATTTTGTTAAATTACAACACAAGTACATTCAATCAACTACACTTTATCTTGAAATAACAAGTTTTTTTCTTTCATTTTTGACATTTAGGGCACAAAAGTAGTAATAACATTAAAACGAATCAAATATAACGTTTCAAAGTCATCCAATTTTGGTCGAATTATGTTAGAATTTAAACACAAGTGCATTCAATCAACTACACTTTATTTTGAAATAACAAGTTATTTTATAACTTTTCCATATTTAGGGCACAAATGTAGTTAAATATCATTCAAATGAATCAAATATATTGAATGAGACATTTCAAAGTCATCAAATTCAGGTTAAATTTTTTTAAATTTCAACACAAGTACATTCAATCAACTACACTTTATCTTGAAATAACAAGTTTTTTTTTTCATTTTTGACATTTAGGGTAGTAATAACATTAAAACGAATCAAATATAACGTTTCAAAGTCATCAAATTTAGGTCAATTTTTGTTTGAATTTCATTACAAGTACATTTAATCAACTACACTTTATCATAAAAATAACAAGTTATTTGAATACTTTTTCGACAATTAGGGCACAAAAGTACATAAATAAAATTAAAATGAATTTAATATAATGAATGAAACGTATCAAAGTTATCAAATTTAGGGCAAACTATGTTAGAATTTAAACACAAGTACATTCAATCAACTATACTTTATCTTGAAATAACAAGTTATTTTATAAGGTTTTCCATATTTAGGGCACTAAAGTAGTTAAATATCAATAAAATGAATCAAATAGAATGAATGGGACATTTCAAAGTCATCAAATTCAAGTTAAATTTATTTAAATTTCAACAAAAGTACATTCAATCAACTTCACTTTATCTTGAAATAACAAGTTTTTTTATTTCATTTTTCACATTTAGTGCACAAATTAGTAATAACATTAAAACGAATCAATTATGAAGAATATAACGTTTCAAAGTTATATTATTCAAGTCAAATTTTGTTAGAATTTAAACACAAGTACATTCAATCAACTACACTTTATCTTGAAATAACAAGTAATTTTGTTACTTTTTCGACATTAAGGTCACAAAAGTAGTTAAATAACTTTAAAATAAATTTAATATAATGAATGGAACGTTTCAAGGTTATTAAATTTAGGTCAAATTATATTAGAATTTAAACACAAGTACATTCAATCAACTACACTTTATCTTGAAATAACAAGTAATTTTGTTACTTTTTCGACATTAAGGTCACAAAAGTAGTTAAATAACTTTAAAATAAATTTAATATAAGGAATGGAATGTTTCAAGGTTATTAAATTTAGGTCAAATTATATTAGAATTTAAACACAAGTACATTCAATCAACTACACTTTATCTTGAAATAACAAGTTATTTTAAAACGTTTTCCATATTTAGGGCACTAAAGTAGTTAAATATCAATAAAATGAATCGAATAGAATGAATGAGACATTTCAAAGTCATCAAATTCAAGTTAAATTTATTTAAATTTCAACAAAACTACATTCAATCAATTTCACTTTATCTTGAAAAAACAAGTTTTTTTATTTCATTTTTGACATTTAGTGCACAAATTAGTAATAACATTAAAACGAATCAATTATAATGACAATTTTGGTTTGAATTTCATTACAAGCACATTTAATCAACTACACTTTATAATAAAAAAAACAAGTTATTTGAATACTTTTTTGACAATTAGGACACAAAAGTACATAAATAAAATTAAAATGAATTTAATATAATGAATGGAATGTTTCAAAGTTATCAAATTTAGGGCAAATTATGTTAGAATTTAAACACAAGTACATTCAATCAACTAAACTTTATCTTGAAATAACAAGTAATTTCATAACTTTTTCGACATTTAGGGCACAAAAGTAGTTAAATGTAATTTAAAATGAATTTAATATAATGAATGGAATGTTTCAAAGTTATCAAATTTAGGTCAAATTATGTTAGAATTTAAACACAAGTACATTCAATCAACTATACCTTATCTCGAAATAACAAATTATTTTATAACGTTTTCGATATTTAGGGCACAAAAGTAGTTAAATATCATTAAAATGAATCAAATTGAATGAATGGGACGATTCAAAGTAATCAAATTCATGTTAAATTTTGTTAAATTTCAACACAAGTACATTCAATCAACTATACTTTATCTTCAAATAACAAGTTTTTTATTTCATTTTTGACATTTAGGGCACAAAAGTAGTAATAACATTAAAACGAATCAAATATAACGAATATAACGTTTCAAAGTCATAAAATTCAGGACAAATTTTGTTAAATTACAACACAAGTACATTCAATCAACTACACTTTATCTTGAAATAACAAGTGTTTTTCTTTCATTTTTGACATTTAGGGCACAAAAGTACTAATAACATTGAAACGAATCAAATATAACGAATATAACGTTTCAAAGTCATCCAATTTAGGTCGAATTATGTTAGAATTTAAACACAAGTGCATTCAATCAACTACACTTTATTTTGAAATATCAAGTTATTTTATAACTTTTCCATATTTAGGGCACAAATGTAGTTAAATATCATTCAAAGGAATCAAATATATTGAATGAGACATTTCAAAGTCATCAAATTCAGGTTAAATTTTTTTAAATTTCAACACAAGTACATTCAATCAACTACACTTTATCTTGAAATAACAAGTTTTGTTTTTCATTTTTGACATTTAGGGTAGTAATAACATTAAAACGAATCAAATATAACGAATATAACATTTCAAAGTCTTCAAATTTAGGTCAATTTTTGTTTGAATTTCATTACAAGTACATTTAATCAACTACACTTTATCATAAAAATAACAAGTTATTTGAATACTTTTTCGACATTTAGGGCACAAAAGTACTTAAATAAAATTAAAATGAATTTAATATAATGAATGGAACGTTTCAATGTTATCAAATTTAGGGCAAATTATGTTAGAATTTAAACACAAGTTCATTCAATCAACTACACTTTATCTTGAAATAACAAGTTATTTTATAACGTTTTCCATATTTAGGGCACTAAAGTAGTTAAATATCAATAAAATGAATCAAATAGAATGAATGGGACATTTCAAAGTCATCAAATTCAAGTTAAATTTATTTAAATTTCAACAAAAGTACATTCAATCAACTTCACTTTATCTTGAAATAACAAGTTTTTTTATTTCATTTTTCACATTTAGTGCACAAATTAGTAATAACATTAAAACGAATCAATTATGAAGAATATAACGTTTCAAAGTTATATTATTCAAGTCAAATTTTGTTAAATTTCAACACAAGTACATTCAATCAACTACACTTTATTTTGAAATAACAAGTTTTTTTTTTCTTTCATTTTTTGACATTTAGGGCACTAAAGTAGTAATAACATTAAAATGAATCAAATATAAGGAATATAATGATTCAAAGTCATCAAATTCATGTTAAATTTTGTTAAATTTCAACACAAGTACATTCAATCAACTATACTTTATCTTCAAAAAACAAGTTTTTTATTTCATTTTTGACATTTAGGTCACAAAAGTAGTAATAATATTAAAACGAATCAATTATAACGAATATAACGTTTCAAAGTCATCAAATTCAGGTCAAATGTTTTTAAATTTCAACACAAGTACATTAAATCAACTAAACTTTATTTTGAAATAACAGGTTTTTTTCTTTCATATTTGACATTTAGGGCACAAAAGTAGTTATAACATTAAAACGAATCAAATATAACGAATATAACGTTTCAAAGTCATAAAATTCAGGTGAAATTTTGTTAAATTTCAACACAAGTACATTCAATCAACTACACTTTATCTTGAAATAACAAGTTTTTTCTTTCATTTTTGACATTTAGGGCACAAAAGTAGTAATAATATTAAAACGAATCAAATATAACGATTATGACGTTTCGAAGTCATCAAATTTATGTCAAATTATGTTAAAATTTAAACACAATTACATTCAATCAACTACACTTTATCTTGAAATAACAAGTTATTTTATAACTTCTTCCATATTTAGGGGACAAAAGTAGTTAAATTAAATAGAATGAATGGGATATTTCAAAGTCATCAAATTCAGGTTAAATTGTTTTTAATTTAAACACAAGTACATTCAATCAACTACACTATATCTTGAAATGACAAGTTTTTTTTTATTTTGTTTTTGATATTTAGGACACAAAAGTAGTAATAACATTGAAACGAATCAATTATAACGAATATAACGTTTCAAACTTATAAAATTCAGGTCAAATTTTGTTAAATTTCAACACAAGTACATTCAATCAACTACACTTTATTTTGAAATAACATGTTATTTTCTTTCATTTTTGACATTTAGGGCACAAAAGTAATAATAACATTAAAACGAATCAAATATAACGAATATAACGTTTCAAAGTCATAAAATTCAGGTCAAATTTTGTTAAATTTCAACACAAGTACATTCAATCAACTACACTTTATCTTGAAATAACAAGTTTTTTTCTTTCATTTTTGACATTTAGGGCACAAAAGTAGTAATAATATTAAAACGAATCAAATATAACGATTATGATGTTTCGAAGTCATCAAATTTATGTCAAATTATGTTAAAATTTAAACACATTTACATTCAATCAACTACACTTTATTTTGAAATAACAAGTTTTTTTCTTTCATATTTGACATTTAGGGCACAAAAGTAGTAATAACATTAAAACGAATCAAATATAACGAATATAACGTTTCAAAGTCATCAAATTTCGGTCAATTTCTGTTTGAATTTCATTACAAGTACATTTAATCAACTACACTTTATCATAAAAATAACAATTTATTTGAATACCTTTTCGACATTTAGGGCACAAAAGTACTTAAATAAAATTAAAATGAATTTAATATAATGAATGGAACGTTTCAAGGTTATTAAATTTAGGTCAAATTATATTAGAATTTAAACATAAGTACATTCAATCAACTACACTTTATTTTGAAATAACTAGTTATTTTATAACGTTTTCCATATTTAGGGCACTAAAGTAGTTAAATATCAATAAAATGAATCAAATAGAATGAATGGGACATTTCAAAGTCATCAAATTCAAGTTAAATTTATTTAAATTTCAACAAAACTACATTCAATCAATTTCACTTTATCTTGAAAAAACAAGTTTTTTATTTCATTTTTGACATTTAGTCACAAATGAGTAATAACCTTAAAACGAATCAATTATAACAAATATAACGTTTCAAAGTCATCAAATTTTGGACAATTTTGGTTTGAATTTCATTACAAGTACATTTAATCAACTACACTTTATAATAAAAATAACAAGTTATTTGAATACTTTTTTGACAATTAGGGCACAAAAGTACATAAATAAAATTAAATTGAATTTAATATAATGAATGGAACGTTTCAAAGTTATCAAATTTAGGGCAAAATATGTTAGAATTTAAATACAAGTACATTCAATCAACTAAACTTTATCTTGAAATAACAAGTAATTTCATAACTTTTTGGACATTTACGGCACAAAAGTAGTTAAATATAATTTAAAATGAATTTAATATAATGAATGGAATGTTTCAAAGTTATCAAATTTAGGTCAAATTATGTTAGAATTTAAACACAAGTACATTCAATCAACTATACCTTATCTCGAAATAACAAGTTATTTTATAACTTTTTCGATATTTAGGGCATAAAAGTAGTTAAATATCATTAAAATGAATCAAATTGAATGAATGGGACGATTCAAAGTCATCAAATTCATGTTAAATTTTGTTAAATTTCAACACAAGTACATTCAATCAACTATACTTTATCAACAAATAACAAGTTTTTTATATCATTTTTGACATTTAGGCACAAAATTAGTAATAACAATAAAACGAATCAAATACAACGAATATAATGTTTCAAAGTCATCAAATTCAGGTCAAATTTGGTTAAATTTCAACACAAGTACATTCAATCAACTACACTTTATCTTGAAATAACAAGTTTTTTTCTTTCATTTTTGACAATTAGGGCACAAAAGTGGTAATAAAATTAAAACGAATCAAATATAACGAATATGACGTTTCGAAGTCATCAAATTTATGTCAAATTATGTTAAAATTTAAACACAATTACATTCAATCAACTACACTTTATCTTGAAATAACAAGTTATTTTATAACTTCTTCCATATTTAGGGCACAAAAGTAGTTAAATTAAATAGAATGAATGGGATATTTCAAAGTCATCAAATTCAGGTTAAATTGTTTTTAATTTAAACACAAGTACATTCAATCAACTACACTTTATCTTGAAATAACAAGTTATTTTATAACTTTTTCCATTTTTAGGGCACAAAAGTAGTTAAATTAAATAGAATGAATGAGATATTTCAAAGTCATCAAATTCACTTTAAATATTTTTAAATTTCAACACAAGTACATTCAATCAACTACACTTTATCTTGAAATAACAAGTTATTTTATAACTTTTTCCATTTTTAGGGCACAAAAGTAGTTAAATTAAATAGAATGAATTAGATATTTCAAAGTCATCAAATTCACTTTAAATATTTTTAAATTTCAACACAAGTACATTCAATCAACTACACTTTATCTTGAAATAACAAGTTATTTTATAACTTTTTCGATATTTAGGGCACAAAAGTAGTTAAATATCATTAAAATGAATCAAATAGAATGAATGGGATGTCTCAAAGTCATCAAATTAATGTTAAATTTTGTTAAATGTCAACACAAGTATATTCAATCAACTATATTTTATCTTCAAATAATAAGTTTTTTATTTCATTTTTGACATTTTGGGCACAAAAGTAGTAATAACATTAAAACGAATCAAATATAACGAATATAACGTTTCAAAGTCATAAAATCCAAATCAAATTATTTTAAATTTCAACACAAGTACATTCAATCAACTATACTTTATCTTGAAATAACAAGTTTTTTTCTTTCATTTTTGACATTTAGGGCACAAAAGTCGTAATAATATTAAAACGAATCAAATATAACAAATATGACGTTTCAAAGTCATCAAATTTAGGTCAAATTATGTTAAAAATTAAACACAAGTATATTCAATCAACTACACTTTATCTTGAAATAACAAGTTATATTATAACTTTTTCCATATTTAGGGCACAAAAGTAGTTAAATTAAATAGAATGAATGGGATATTTCAAAGTCATCAAATTCAGGTTAAATATTTTTTTAATTTAAACACAAGTACATTCAATCAACTACACTTTATCTTGAAATAACAAGTTTTTTATTTCTTTTTTTATATTTAGGCACAAAAGTAGTAATAACATTAAAACGAATCAATTATAACGAATATAACGTTTCAAAGTCATAAAATTCAGGACAAATTTTGTTAAATTTCAACACAAGTACATTAAATATAATAAACTTTATTTTGAAATAACAGGTTTTTTTCTTTCATATTTGACATTTAGGGCACAAAAGTAGTAATAACATTAAAATGAATCAAATATAACGATTATAACGTTTCAAAGTCATAAAATTCAGGTCAAATTTTGTTAAATTTCAACACAAGTACATTCAATCAACTACACTTTATCTTGAAATAACAAGTTTTTTTCTTTCATTTTTGACATTTAGGGCACAAAAGTAGTAATAACATTAAAACCAATCAAATATAACGAATATGACGTTTCAAAGTCATCAAATTTAGGTCAAATTATGTTAGAATTTAAACACAAGTACATTCAATCAACTACACTTTATCTTGAAATAACAAGTTATTTTATAACTTTCCTATTTTTAGGGCACAAAAGTAGTTAAATTAAATAGAATGAATGGGATATTTCAAAGTCATCAAATTCACGTTAAATTTCTTAAATTTCAACAAAAGTAAATTCAATCAACTACACTTTATCTTGAAATAACAAGTTATTTTATAACTTATTGGATATTTAGGGCACAAAAGTAGTTAAATATCATTAAAATGAATAAAATAGAATGAATGGGACTTTTCAAAGTCATCAAATTCATGTTAAATTTTGTTAAATTTCAACACAAGTATATTCAATCAACTATACTTTATCTTCAAATAACAAGTTTTTTATTTCATTTTTGACATTTTGGGCACAAAAGTAGTAATAACATTAAAACGAATCGAATATAACGTTTCAAAGTCATAAAATTCAGGTCAAATTTAGTTAAATTTCAACACAAGTACATTCAATCAACTACACTTTATCTTGAAATAACAAGTTTTTTTCTTTCATTTTTGACATTTAGGGCACAAAAGTAGTAATAATATTTAAACTAATCAAATATAACGATTATGACGTTTCAAAGTCATCAAATTTAGGTCAAATTATGTTAAAATTTAAACACAAGTACATTCAATCAACTACACTTTATCTTGAAATAACAAGTTATTTTATAACTTCTTCCATATTTAGGGCACAAAAGTAGTTAAATTAAATAGAATGAATGGGATATTTCAAAGTCATCAAATTCAGGTTAAATGTTTTTTAATTTAAACACAAGTACATTCAATCAACTACACTATATCTTGAAATAACAAGTTTTTTTGTTTCATTTTTGACATTTGGTGCACAAATTAGTAATAACATTAAAACGAATCAATTATAACGAATATAACGTTTCAAAGTTATATTATTCAGGTCAAATTTTGTTAAATTTCAACAAAACTACATTCAATCAACTACACTTTATTTTGAAATAACAAGTTTTTTCTTTCATTTTTTGACATTTGGGGTACAAAAGTAGTAATAACATTAAAACGAATCAAATATAAGGAATATAACGTTTCAAAGTCATCAAATTTAGGTCAATTTTGGTTTGAATTTCTTACAAGTACATTTAATCAACTACACTTTATCACAAAAACAACAAGTTATTTGAATACTTTTTAGACAATTAGGGCACAAAAGTACATAAATAAAATTAAATTGAATTTAATATAATGAATGGAACGTTTCAAAGTTATCAAATTTAGGGCAAACTATGTTAGAATTTAAACACAAGTACATTCAATCAACTGCACTTTATCTTGAAATAACAAGTAATTTCATAACTTTTCCGACATTTAGTGCACAAAAGTAGTTAAATATAATTTAAAATGAATTTAATATAATGAATGGAATGTTTCAAAGTTATCAAATTTAGGTCAAATTATGTTAGAATTTAAACACAAGTACATTCAATCAATTATACATTATCTCAAAATAACAAGTTATTTTATAACCTTTTCGATATTTAGGGCATAGAAGTAGTTAAATATCATTAAAATGAATCAAATTGAATGAATGGGACGATTCAAAGTCATCAAATTCATGTTAAATTTTGTTAAATTTCAACACAAGTACATTCAATCAACTATACTTTATCTTCAAATAACAAGTTATTTATTTCATTTTTGACATTTAGGGCACAAAAGTAGTAATAACATTAAAACGAATCAAATATAACGAATATAACGTTTCAAAGTCATAAAATTCAGGTCAAATTTTGTTAAATTTGAACACAAGTACATTCAATCAACTACACTTTATCTTGAAATAACAAGTTTTTTTCTTTCATTTTTGACATTTAGGGCACAAAAGTAGTAATAACATTTAAACGAATCAAATATAACGAATATAACGTTTCAAAGTCATCCAATTTTGGTCAAATTATGTTAGAATTTAAACACAAGTGTATTCAATCAACTACACTTTATTTTGAAATAACAAGTTATTTTATAACTTTTTCCATATTTAGGGCACAAAAGTAGTTAAATATCATTCAAATGAATCAAATAGAATGAATGGGACATTTCAAAGTCATCAAATTCAGGTTAATTTTTTTTTAAATTTCAACACAAGTACATTAAATCAACTACACTTTATTTTGAAATAACAGGTTTTTTTCTTTCATATTTGACATTTAGGGCACAAAAGTAGTAATAACATTAAAACGAATCAAATATAACGAATATAACATTTCAAAGTCATAAAATTCAGGTCAAATTTTGTTAAATTTCAACACAAGTACATTCAATCAACTACACTTTATCTTGAAATAACAAGTTTTTTACTTTCATTTTTGACATTTAGGGCACAAAAGTAGTAATAATATTAAAACGAATCAAATATAACGAATATGACGTTTCAAAGTCATCAAATTTAGGTTAAATTATGTTAGAATTTAAACACAAGTACATTCAATCAACTACACTTTATTTTGAAATAACAAGTTTTTTTCTTTCATTTTTGACATTTAGGGAACAAAAGTAGTAATAATATTAAAACGAATCAAATATAACGATTATGACGTTTCGAAGTCATCAAATTTATGTCAAATTATGTTAAAATTTAAACACAATTACATTCAATCAACTACACTTTATCTTGAAATAACAAGTTATTTTATAACTTCTTCCATATTTAGGGCACAAAAGTAGTTAAATTAAATAGAATGAATGGGATATTTAAAAGTAATCAAATTCAGGTTAAATTTTTTTTTAATTTAAAAACAAGTACATTCAATCAACTACACAATATCTTGAAATGACAAGTTTTTTTTATTTTGTTTTTGATATTTAGGACACAAAAGTAGTAATAACATTGAAACGAATCAATTATAACGAATATATCGTTCCAAAGTTATAAAATTTAGGTCAAATTTTGTTACATTTCAACACAAGTATATTCAATCAACTACACTTTATTTTGAAATAACAGGTTTTTTTCTTTCATTTTTGACATTTAGGGCACAAAAGTAGTAATAACATTAAAACGAATCAAATATAACGAATATAACGTTTCAAAGTCATAAAATTCAGGTCAAATTTTGTTAAATTTCAACACAAGTACATTCAATCAACTACACTTTATCTTGAAATAACAAGTTTTTTTCTTTCATTTTTGACATTTAGGGAACAAAAGTAGTAATAATATTAAAACGAATCAAATATAATGATTATGACGTTTCGAAGTCATCAAATTTATGTCAAATTATGTTAAAATTTAAACACAAGTACATTCAATCAACTACACCTTATCTTGAAATAACAAGTTATTTTATAACTTCTTCCATATTTAGGGATCAAAAGTAGTTAAATTAAATAGAATGAATGGGATATTTCAAAGTCATCAAATTCAGGTTAAATTGTTTTTAATTTAAAAACAAGTACATTCAATCAACTACACTATATCTTGAAATGACAAGTTTTTTTTATTTCGTTTTTGATATTTAGGACACAAAAGTAATAATAACATTGAAACGAATCAATTATAACGAATATAACGTTTCAAAGTTATAAAATTTAGGTCAAATTTTGTTACATTTCAACACAAGTACATTCAATCAACTACACTTTATTTTGAAATAACAGGTTTTTTTCTTTCATATTTGACATTTAGGCCACAAAAATAGTAATAACATTAAAACGAATCAAATATAACGAATATAATGTTTCAAAGTCATAAAATTCAGGTGAAATTTTGTTAAATTTCAACACAAGTACATTCAATCAACTACACTTTATCTTGAAATAACAAGTTATTTTCTTTCATTTTTGACATTTAGGGCACAAAAGTAGTAATAATATTAAAACGAATCAAATATAACGATTATGACGTTTCGAAGTCATCAAATTTATGTCAAATTATGTTAAAATTTAAACACAAGTACATTCAATCAACTACACTTTATCTTGAAATAACAAGTTATTTTATAACTTCTTCCATATTTAGGGCACAAAAGTAGTTAAATTAAATAGAATGAATGGGATATTTCAAAGTCATCAAATTCACGTTAAATTGTTTTTAATTTAAATACAAGTACATTCAATCAACTACACTATATCTTGAAATGACAAGTTTTTTTTATTTCGTTTTTTATATTTAGGGCACAAAAGTAGTAATAACATTGAAACGAATCAATTATAACGAATATAACGTTCCAAAGTCATCAAATTTAGGTCAAATTATGTTAGAATTTAAACACAAGCACATTCAATAGACTACACTTTATCTTTAAATAACAAGTTATTTTATAACTTTTCCATTTTTAGGGCATAGAAGTAGTTAAATTAAATAGAATGAATGGGATATTTCAAAGTCATCAAATTCAGGTTAAAGTTTTTTAAATTTGAACACAAGTACATTCAATAAACTTGACTTTATCTTGAAATAACAAGTTTTTTTGTTTCATTTTTGACATTTGGTGCACAAATTAGTAATAACATTAGAACGAATCAATTATAACGAATATAACGTTTCAAAGTTATATTATTCAGGTCAAATTTTGTTAAATTTCAACACAAGTACATTCAATCAACTACACTTTATCTTGAAATAACAAGTTTTTTCTTTCATTTTTGACATTTAGGGCACAAAAGTAGTAATAACATTAAAACGAATAAAATATAACGAATATAACGTTTCAAAGTCATCAAATTTTGGTCAAATTATGTTAGAATTTAAACACAGGTGCATTCAATCAACTACACTTTATTTTGAAATAACAAGTTATTTTATAACGTTTTCCATATTTAGGGCACAAAAGTAGTTAAATATCATTCAAATGAATCAAATAGAATGAATGGGACATTTCAAAGTCATCAAATTCAGGTTAAATGTTTTTTAAATTTCAACACAAGTACATTAAATCAACTAAACTTTATTTTGAAATAACAGGTTTTTTTCTTTCATACTTGACATTTAGGGCACAAAAGTAGTAATAACATTAAAACAAATCAAATATAACGAATATAACGTTTCAAAGTCATAAAATTCAGGTCAAATTTTGTTAAATTTGAACACAAGTACATTCAATCAACTACACTTTATCTTGAAATAACAAGTTTTTTTCTTTCATTTTTGACATTTAGGGCACAAAAGTAGTAATAATATTAAAACGAATCAAATATAACGATTATGACGTTTCGAAGTCATCAAATATATGTCAAATTATGTTAAAATTTAAACACAAGTACATTCAATCAACTACACTTTATCTTGAAATAACAAGTTATTTTATAACTTCTTCCATATTTAGGGCACAAAAGTAGTTAAATTAAATAGAATGAATGGGATATTTCAAAGTCATCAAATTCAGGTTAAATTTTTTTTATTTTAAACACAAGTACATTCAATCAACTACACTATATCTTGAAATGACAAGTTTTTTTTATTTCGTTTTTGATATTTAGGGCACAAAAGTAGTAATAAAATTGAAACGAATCAATTATAACGAATATAACGTTTCAAAGTTATAAAATTCAGGTCAAATTTTGTTAAATTTCAACACAAGTACATTCAATCAACTACACTTTATCTTGAAATAACAAGTTTTTTTCTTTCATTTTTGACATTTAGGGCACAAAAGTAGTAATAATATTAAAACGAATCAAATATAACGATTATGACGTTTCGAAGTCATCAAATTTATGTCAAATTATGTTAAAATTTAAACACAAGTACATTCAATCAACTACACTTTATCTTTAAATAACAAGTTTTTTTCTTTCATTTTTGACATTTAGGGAACAAAAGTAGTAATAATATTAAAACGAATCAAATATAACGATTATGACGTTTCGAAGTCATCAAATTTATGTCAAATTATGTTAAAATTTAAACACAATTACATTCAATCAACTACACTTTATCTTGAAATAACAAGTTATTTTATAACTTCTTCCATATTTAGGGCACAAAAGTAGTTAAATTAAATAGAATGAATGGGATATTTAAAAGTAATCAAATTCAGGTTAAATTTTTTTTTAATTTAAAAACAAGTACATTCAATCAACTACACTTTATTTTGAAATAACAGGTTTTTTTCTTTCATATTTGACATTTAGGACACAAAAGTAGTAATAACATTCAAACGAATCAAATATAACGAATATAATGTTTCAAAGTCATAAAATTCAGGTGAAATTTTGTTACATTTCAACACAAGTACATTCAATCAACTACACTTTATCTTGAAATAACAAGTTATTTTCTTTCATTTTTGACATTTAGGGCACAAAAGTAGTAATAATATTAAAACGAATCAAATATAACGATTATGACGTTTCAAAGTCATAAAATTCAGGTCAAATTTTGTTAAATTTCAACACAAGTACATTCAATCAACTACACTTTATCTTGAAATAACAAGTTTTTTTCTTTCATTTTTGACATTTAGGGAACAAAAGTAGTAATAATATTAAAACGAATCAAATATAATGATTATGACGTTTCGAAGTCATCAAATTTATGTCAAATTATGTTAAAATTTAAACACAAGTACATTCAATCAACTACACCTTATCTTGAAATAACAAGTTATTTTATAACTTCTTCCATATTTAGGGATCAAAAGTAGTTAAATTAAATAGAATGAATGGGATATTTCAAAGTCATCAAATTCAGGTTAAATTGTTTTTAATTTAAAAACAAGTACATTCAATCAACTACACTATACCTTGAAATGACAAGTTTTTTTTATTTCGTTTTTTGATATTTAGGACACAAAAGTAATAACATTGAAACGAATCAATTAAACGAATATAAACGTTTCAAAGTTATAAAATTTAGGTCAAATTTTGTTACATTTCAACACAAGTATTCAATCAACTACACTTTATTTTGAAATAACAGGTTTTTTTTTCATATTTGACATTTAGCCACAAAAATAGTAATAACATTAAAACGAATCAAATATAACGAATATAATGTTTCAAAGTCATAAAATTCAGGTGAAATTTTGTTAAATTTCAACACAAGTACATTCAATCAACTACACTTTATCTTGAAATAACAAGTTATTTTCTTTCATTTTTGACATTTAGGGCACAAAAGTAGTAATAATATTAAAACGAATCAAATATAACGATTATGACGTTCGAAGTCATCAAATTTATGTCAAATTATGTTAAAACTTAAACACAAGTACATTCAATCAACTACACTTTCTCTGAAATAACAAGTTATTTTATAACTTCTTCCATATTTAGGGCACAAAAGTAGTTAAATTAAATAGAATGAATGGGATATTCAAAGTCATCAAATTCACGTTAAATTGTTTTTAATTTAAATACAAGTACATTCAATCAACTACACTATATCTTGAAATGACAAGTTTTTTTTATTTCGTTTTTTATATTTAGGGCACAAAAGTAGTAATAACATTGAAACGAATCAATTATAACGAATATAACGTTCCAAAGTCATCAAATTTAGGTCAAATTATGTTAGAATTTAAACACAAGCACATTCAATAGACTACACTTTATCTTTAAATAACAAGTTATTTTAACTTTTCCATTTTTAGGGCATAGAAGTAGTTAAATTAAATAGAATGAATGAGATATTTCAAAGTCATCAAATTCAGGTTAAAGTTTTTTAAATTTGAACACAAGTACATTCAATAAACTTGACTTTATCTTGAAATAACAAGTTTTTTTGTTTCATTTTGACATTTGGTGCACAAATTAGTAATAACATTAGAACGAATCAATTATAACGAATAACGTTTCAAAGTTATATTATTCAGGTCAAATTTTGTTAAATTTCAACACAAGTACATTCAATCAACTACACTTTATCTTGAAATAACAAGTTTTTTTTCATTTTTGACATTTAGGGCACAAAAGTAGTAATAACATTAAAACGAATAAAATATAACGAATATAACGTTTCAAAGTCATCAAATTTTGGTCAAATTATGTTAGAATTTAAACACAGGTGCATTCAATCAACTACACTTTATTTTGAAATAACAAGTTATTTTATAACGTTTTCCATATTTAGGGCACAAAAGTAGTTAAATATCATTCAAATGAATCAAATAGAATGAATGGGACATTTCAAAGTCATCAAATTCAGGTTAAATGTTTTTTAAATTTCAACACAAGTACATTAAATCAACTAAACTTTATTTTGAAATAACAGGTTTTTTTCTTTCATACTTGACATTTAGGGCACAAAAGTAGTAATAACATTAAAACAAATCAAATATAACGAATATAACGTTTCAAAGTCATAAATTCAGGTCAAATTTTGTTAAATTTGAACACAAGTACATTCAATCAACTACACTTTATCTTGAAATAACAAGTTTTTTCTTTCATTTTGACATTTAGGGCACAAAAGTAGTAATAATATTAAAACGAATCAAATATAACGATTATGACGTTTCGAAGTCATCAAATATATGTCAAATTATGTTAAAATTTAAACACAAGTACATTCAATCAACTACACTTTATCTTGAAATAACAAGTTATTTTATAACTTCTTCCATATTTAGGGCACAAAAGTAGTTAAATTAAATAGAATGAATGGGATATTTCAAAGTCATCAAATTCAGGTTAAATTTTTTTTATTTTAAACACAAGTACATTCAATCAACTACACTATATCTTGAAATGACAAGTTTTTTTTATTTCGTTTTGATATTTAGGGCACAAAAGTAGTAATAAAATTGAAACGAATCAATTATAACGAATATAACGTTTCAAAGTTATAAAATTCAGGTCAAATTTTGTTAAATTTCAACACAAGTACATTCAATCAACTACACTTTATCTTGAAATAACAAGTTTTTTCTTTCATTTTTGACATTTAGGGCACAAAAGTAGTAATAATATTAAAACGAATCAAATATAACGATTATGACGTTTCGAAGTCATCAAATTTATGTCAAATTATGTTAAAATTTAAACACAAGTACATTCAATCAACTATACTTTATCTTTAAATAACAAGTTTTTTCTTTCATTTTTGACATTTAGGGAACAAAAGTAGTAATAATATTAAAACGAATCAAATAACGATTATGACGTTTCGAAGTCATCAAATTTATGTCAAATTATGTTAAAATTTAAACACAATTACATTCAATCAACTACACTTTATCTTGAAATAACAAGTTATTTTATAACTTCTTCCATATTTAGGGCACAAAAGTAGTTAAATTAAATAGAATGAATGGGATATTTAAAAGTAATCAAATTCAGGTTAAATTTTTTTTAATTTAAAAACAAGTACATTCAATCAACTACACTTTATTTTGAAATAACAGGTTTTTTTCTTTCATATTTGACATTTAGGACACAAAAGTAGTAATACCATTGAAACGAATCAAATATAACGAATATAATGTTTCAAAGTCATAAAATTCAGGTGAAATTTTGTTACATTTCAACACAAGTACATTCAATCAACTACACTTTATCTTGAAATAACAAGTTATTTTCTTTCATTTTTGACATTTAGGGCACAAAAGTAGTAATAATATTAAAACGAATCAAATATAACGATTATGACGTTTCGAAGTCATAAAATTCAGGTCAAATTTGTGTAAATTTCAACACAAGTACATTCAATCAACTACACTTTATCTTGAAATAACAAGTTTTTTCTTTCATTTTTGACATTTAGGGAACAAAAGTAGTAATAATATTAAAACGAATCAAATATAATGATTATGACGTTTCGAAGTCATCAAATTTATGTCAAATTATGTTAAAATTTAAACACAAGTACATTCAATCAACTACACCTTATCTTGAAATAACAGTTATTTTAAACTTCTTCCATATTTAGGGATCAAAAGTAGTTAAATTAAATAGAATGAATGGGATATTTCAAAGTCATCAAATTCAGGTTAAATTGTTTTAATTTAAAAACAAGTACATTCAATCAACTACACTATATCTTGAAATGACAAGTTTTTTTATTTTGTTTTTGATATTTAGGACACAAAAGTAATAATAACATTGAAACGAATCATTATACGAATATAACGTTTCAAAGTTATAAAATTTAGGTCAAATTTTGTTACATTTCAACACAAGTACATTCAATCAACTACACTTATTTTGAAATAACAGGTTTTTTTCTTTCATACTTGACATTTAGGGCACAAAGTAGTAAAACATTAAAACAAATCAAATATAACGAATATAACGTTTCAAAGTCATAAATTCAGGTCAAATTTTGTTAAATTTGAACACAAGTACATTCAATCAACTACACTTTATCTTGAAATAACAAGTTTTTTTCTTTCATTTTTGACATTTAGGCACAAAAGTAGTAATAATATTAAAACGAATCAATATAACGATTATGACGTTTCGAAGTCATCAAATTATGTCAAATTATGTTAAAATTTAAACACAAGTACATTCAATCAACTACACTTTATCTTGAAATAACAAGTTATTTTATAACTTCTTCCATATTTAGGGCACAAATAGTTAAATTAAATAGAATGAATGGGATATTTAAAAGTAATCAAATTCAGGTTAAATTTTTTTTTAATTTAAAAACAAGTACATTCAATCAACTACACTTTATTTTGAAATAACAGGTTTTTTTCTTTCATATTTGACATTTAGGACACAAAAGTAGTAATAACATTCAAACGAATCAAATATAACGAATATAATGTTTCAAAGTCATAAAATTCAGGTGAAATTTTGTTACATTTCAACACAAGTACATTCAATCAACTACACTTTATCTTGAAATAACAAGTTATTTTCTTTCATTTTTGACATTTAGGGCACAAAAGTAGTAATAATATTAAAACGAATCAAATATAACGATTATGACGTTTCGAAGTCATCAAATTTATGTCAAATTATGTTAAAATTTAAACACAAGTACATTCAATCAACTACACTTTATCTTGAAATAACAAGTTATTTTATAACTTCTTCCATATTTAGGGCACAAAAGTAGTTAAATTAAATAGAATGAATGGGATATTTCAAAGTCATCAAATTCAGGTTAAATTGTTTTTAATTTAAATACAAGTACATTCAATCAACTACACTATATCTTGAAATGACAAGTTTTTTTTATTTCGTTTTTTATATTTAGGGCACAAAAGTAGTAATAACATTGAAACGAATCAATTATAACGAATATAACGTTCCAAAGTCATCAAATTTAGGTCAAATTATGTTAGAATTTAAACACAAGCACATTCATAGACTACACTTATCTTTATCTTTAAATAACAAGTTATTTTATAACTTTTCCATTTTTAGGGCATAGAAGTAGTTAAATTAAATAGAATGAATGGGATATTTCAAAGTCATCAAATTCAGGTTAAAGTTTTTTAAATTTGAACACAAGTACATTCAATAAACTTGACTTTATCTTGAAATAACAAGTTTTTTTGTTTCATTTTTGACATTTGGTGCACAAATTAGTAATAACATTAGAACGAATCAATTATAACGAATATAACGTTTCAAAGTTATATTATTCAGGTCAAATTTTGTTAAATTTCAACACAAGTACATTCAATCAACTACACTTTATCTTGAAATAACAAGTTTTTTCTTTCATTTTTGACATTTAGGGCACAAAAGTAGTAATAACATTAAAACGAATAAAATATAACGAATATAACGTTTCAAAGTCATCAAATTTTGGTCAAATTATGTTAAATTTAAACACAGGTGCATTCAATCAACTACACTTTATTTTGAAATAACAAGTTATTTTATAACGTTTTCCATATTTAGGGCACAAAAGTAGTTAAATATTATTCAAATGAATCAAATAGAATGAATGGGGCATTTCAAAGTCATCAAATTAAGGTTAAATGTTTTTAAATTTCAACACAAGTACATTAAATCAACTAAACTTTATTTTGAAATAAACAGGTTTTTTCTTTCATACTTGACATTAGGGCACAAAAGTAGTAATAACATTAAAACAAATCAAATATAACGAATATAACGTTTCAAAGTCATAAAATTCAGGTCAAATTTTGTTAAATTGAACACAAGTACATTCAATCAACTACACTTTATCTTGAAATAACAAGTTTTTTCTTTCATTTTTGACATTTAGGGCACAAAAGTAGTAATAATATTAAAACGAATCAAATATAACGATTATGACGTTTCGAAGTCATCAAATATGTCAAATTATGTTAAAATTAAACACAAGTACATTCAATCAACTACACTTTATCTTGAAATAACAAGTTATTTTATAACTTCTTCCATATTTAGGGCACAAAAGTAGTTAAATTAAATAGAATGAATGGGATATTTCAAAGTCATCAAATTCAGGTTAAATTTTTTTTATTTTAAACACAAGTACATTCAATCAACTACACTATATCTTGAAATGACAAGTTTTTTTTATTTCGTTTTTGATATTTAGGGCACAAAAGTAGTAATAAAATTGAAACGAATCAATTATAACGAATATAACGTTTCAAAGTTATAAAATTCAGGTCAAATTTTGTTAAATTTCAACACAAGTACATTCAATCAACTACACTTTATCTTGAAATAACAAGTTTTTTTCTTTCATTTTTGACATTTAGGGCACAAAAGTAGTAATAATATTAAAACGAATCAAATATAACGATTATGACGTTTCGAAGTCATCAAATTTATGTCAAATTATGTTAAATTTAAACACAAGTACATTCAATCAACTACACTTTATTTAAATAACAAGTTATTTTATAACTTCTTCCATATTTATGGCACAAAAGTAGTTAAATTAAATAGAATGAATGGGATATTTCAAAGTCATCAAATTCAGGTTAAATTTTTTTAATTTAAACACAAGTACATTCAATCAACTACACTATATCTTGAAATGACAAGTTTTTTTATTTCGTTTTTGATATTTAGGCACAAAAGTAGTAAAAAATTGAAACGAATCAATTATAACGAATATAACGTTTCAAAGTTATAAAATTCAGGTCAAATTTTGTTAAATTTCAACACAAGTACATTCAATCAACTACACTTTTTTTGAAATAACACAGTTTTTTTCTTTCATTTTTGACATTTAGGGCACAAAAGTAGTAATAACATTAAACGAATCAAATATAACGATATGACGTTTCGAAGTCATCAAATTTTGTCAATTATGTTAAATTTAAACACAAGTACATTCAATCAACTACACTTTATCTTGAAATAACAAGTTATTTTATAACTTCTTCCATATTTAGGGCACAAAGTAGTTAAATTAAATAGAATGAATGGGATATTTCAAAGTCATCAAATTCAGGTTAAATTTTTTTAATTTAAACACAAGTACATTCAATCAACTACACTATCTTGAAATGACAAGTTTTTTTTTTTTTTGATATTTAGGGCACAAAAGTAGTAATAAAATTGAAACGAATCAAATTAAACGAATATAACGTTTCAAAGTTATAAAATTCAGGTCAAATTTTGTTAAATTTCAACACAAGTACATTCAATCAACTACACTTTATTTGAAATAACAAGTTTTTTTCTTTCATTTTTGACATTTAGGGCACAAAAGTAGTAATAATATTAAAACGAATCAAATATAACGATTATGACGTTTCAAAGTCATCAAATTTTGTCAAATTATGTTAAAATTTAAACACAAGTACATTCAATCAACTACACTTTATCTTTAAATAACAAGTTATTTTATAACTTTTCCATATTTAGGGCACAAAAGTAGTTAAATTAAATGAATGAATGGGATATTTCAAAGTCATCAAATTCAGGTTAAATTTTTTTTAATTTAAACACAAGTACATTCAATCAACTACACTATATCTTGAAATGACAAGTTTTTTTTTTATTTCGTTGATATAGGCACAAAAGTAGTAATAAATTGAAACGAATCAATATAACAAATAAACGTTTCAAAGTTATAAAATTCAGGTCAAATTTTGTTAAATTTCAACACAAGTACATTCAATCAACTACACTTTATTTGAAATAACAGGTTTTTTTCTTTCATTTTTGACATTTAGGGCACAAAAGTAGTAATAACATTAAAACGAATCAAATATAACGATATAACGTTTCAAAGTCATCAAATTTTGGTCAAATTATGTTAGAATTTAAACACAAGTACATTCAATCAACTACACTTTATCTTGAAATAACAAGTTATTTTATAACTTCTTCCATATTTAGGGCAAAAAGTAGTTAAATTAAAAGAATGAATGGGATATTTCAAAGTCATCAAATTCAGGTTAAATGTTTTTTAAATTTCAACACAAGTACATTCAATCACTACACTATATCTTGAAATGACAAGTTTTTTTATTTCGTTTTGATATTTAGGGCACAAAAGTAGTAATAAAATTGAAACGAATCAATTATAACGAATATAACGTTTCAAAGTTATAAAATTCAGGTCAAATTTGTTAAATTTCAACACAAGTACATTCAATCAACTACACTTTATTTGAAATAACAAGTTTTTTTCTTTCATTTTGACATTTAGGGCACAAAAGTAGTAATAATATTAAAACGAATCAAATATAACGATTATGACGTTTCGAAGTCATCAAATTTATGTCAAATTATGTTAAAATTTAAACACAAGTACATTCAATCAACTACACTTTATCTTTAAATAACAAGTTATTTTATAACTTCTTCCATATTTATGGCACAAAAGTAGTTAAATTAAATAGAATGAATGGGATATTTCAAAGTCATCAAATTCAGGTTAAATGTTTTTTAATTTAAACACAAGTACATTCAATCAACTACACTATATCTTGAAATGACAAGTTTTTTTTATTTCGTTTTTGATATTTAGGGCACAAAAGTAGTAATAAAATTGAAACGAATCAATTATAACGAATATAACGTTTCAAAGTTATAAAATTCAGGTCAAATTTTGTTAAATTTCAACACAAGTACATTCAATCAACTACACTTTATTTTGAAATAACAGGTTTTTTTCTTTCATTTTTGACATTTAGGGCACAAAAGTAGTAATAACATTAAAACGAATCAAATATAACGAATATAACGTTTCAAAGTCATCAAATTTTGGTCAAATTATGTTAGAATTTAAACACAAGTACATTCAATCAACTACACTTTATTTTGAAATAACAAGTTATTTTATAACGTTTTGCATATTTAGGGCACAAAAGTAGTTAAATATCATTCAAATGAATCAAATAGAATGAATGGGACATTTCAAAGTCATCAAATTCAGGTTAAATGTTTTTAAATTTCAACACAAGTACATTAAATCAACTACACTTTATTTTGAAATAACAGGTTTTTTTCTTTCATATTTGACATTTAGGGCACACAAATAGTAATAACATTAAAACGAATCAATATAACGAATATAACGTTTCAAAGTCATAAAATTCAGGTCAAATTTTGTTAAATTTCAACACAAGTACATTCAATCAACTACACTTTATTTTGAAATAACAGGTTTTTTTCTTTCATTTTTGACATTTAGGGCACAAAAGTAGTAATAACATTAAAACGAATCAAATATAACAAATATGGCGTTTCAAAGTCATCAAATTTAGGTCAAATTATGTTAGAATTTAAACACAAGCACATTCAATAGACTACACTTTATCATTAAATAACAAGTTATTTTATAACTTTTCCATTTTTAGGGCATAGAAGTAGTTAAATTAAATAGAATGAATGGGATATTTCAAAGTCATCAAATTCAGGTTAAAGTTTTTTAAATTTGAACACAAGTACATTCAATAAACTTCACTTTATCTTGAAATAACAAGTTTTTTTGTTTCATTTTTGACATTTGGTGCACAAATTAGTAATAACATTAGAACGAATCAATTATAACTAATATAACGTTTCAAAGTTATATTATTCAGGTCAAATTATGTTAAATTTCAACACAACTACATTCAATCAACTACACTTTATTTTGAAATAACAAGATTTTTCTTTCATTTTTTGACATTTGGTGTACAAAAGTAGTAATAACATTAAAACGAATCAAATATAAGGAATATAACGTTTCAAAGTCATCAAATTCAGGTCAAATTTTGTTAAATTTCAACACAAGTACATTCAATCAACTACACTTTATCTTGAAATAACAAGTTTTTTTCTTTCATTTTTGACATTTAGGGCACAAAAGTAGTAATAACATTAAAACGAATCAAATATAACGAATATAACGTTTCAAAGTCATAAAATTCGGGTCAAATTTTTTAAATTTCAACACAAGTACATTCAATCAACTACACTTTATCTTGAAATAACAAGTTTTTTCTTTCATTTTTGACATTTAGGGCACAAAAGTAGTAATAACATTAAAACGAATCAAATATAACGAATATAACGTTTCAAAGTCATCAAATTTTGGTCAAATTATGTTAGAATTTAAACACAAGTGCATTCAATCAACTACACTTTATTTGAATAACAAGTTATTTTATAACGTTTTCCATATTTAGGGCACAAAAGTAGTTAAATATCATTCAAATGAATCAAATAGAATGAATGGGACATTTCAAAGTCATCAAATGCAGGTTAAATGTTTTTAAATTTCAACACAAGTACATTAAATCAACTACACTTTATTTTGAAATAACAGGTTTTTTCTTTCATATTTGACATTTAGGGCACAAAAGTAGTAATAACATTAAAACGAATCAAATATAACGAATATAACGTTTCAAAGTCATAAAATTCAGGTCAAATTTTGTTAAATTTAAACACAAGTACATTCAATCAACTACACTTTATTTTGAAATAACAAGTATTTTTCTTTCATTTTTGACATTTAGGGCACAAAAGTAGTAATAATATTAAAACGAATCAAATATAACGATTATGACGTTTCGAAGTCATCAAATTTATGTCAAATTATGTTAAAATTTAAACACAAGTACATTCAATCAACTACACTTTATCTTGAAATAACAAGTTATTTTATAACTTCTTCCATATTTAGGGCACAAAAGTAGTTAAATTAAATAGAATGAATGGGATATTTCAAAGTCATCAAATTCAGGTTAAATGTTTTTTAATTTAAACACAAGTACATTCAATCAACTACACTATATCTTGAAATGACAAGTTTTTTTTATTTCGTTTTTTATATTTAGGGCACAAAAGTAGTAATAAAATTGAAACGAATCAATTATAACGAATATAACGTTTCAAAGTTATAAAATTCAGGTCAAATTTTGTTAAATTTCAACACAAGTACATTCAATCAACTACACTTTATTTTGAAATAACAGGTTTTTTTCTTTCATTTTTGACATTTAGGGCACAAAAGTAGTAATAACATTAAAACGAATCAAATATAACGAATATAACGTTTCAAAGTCATCAAATTTTGGTCAAATTATGTTAGAATTTAAACACAAGTACATTCAATCAACTACACTTTATCTTGAAATAACAAGTTATTTTATAACTTCTTCCATATTTAGGGCACAAAAGTAGTTAAATATCATTCAAATGAATCAAATAGAATGAATGGGACATTTCAAAGTCATCAAATTCAAGTTAAATGTTTTTAAATTTCAACACAAGTACATTAAATCAACTACACTTTATTTTGAAATAACAGGTTTTTTTCTTTCATATTTGACATTTAGGGCACAAAAGTAGTAATAACATTAAAACGAATCAAATATAACGTTTCAAAGTCATAAAATTCAGGTCAAATTTTGTTAAATTTCAACACAAGTACATTCAATCAACTACACTTTATCTTGAAATAACAAGTTTTTTTCTTTCATTTTTGACATTTAGGGCACAAAAGTAGTAATAATATTAAAACGAATCAAATATAACGATTATGACGTTTCGAAGTCATCAAATTTATGTCAAATTATGTTAAAATTTAAACACAAGTACATTCAATCAACTACACTTTATCTTGAAATAACAAGTTATTTTATAACTTCTTCCATATTTAGGGCACAAAAGTAGTTAAATTAAATAGAATGAATGGGATATTTCAAAGTCATCAAATTCAGGTTAAATTTTTTTTAATTTAAACACAAGTACATTCAATCAACTACACTATATCTTGAAATGACAAGTTTTTTTTATTTCGTTTTTTATATTTAGGGCACAAAAGTAGTAATAAAATTGAAACGAATCAATTATAACGAATATAACGTTTCAAAGTTATAAAATTCAGGTCAAATTTTGTTAAATTTCACACAAGTACATTCAATCAACTACACTTTATTTTGAAATAACAGGTTTTTTTCTTTCATTTTTGACATTTAGGGCACAAAAGTAGTAATAAATTAAAACGAATCAAATATAACGAATATAACGTTTCAAAGTCATCAAATTTTGGTCCAATTATGTTAGAATTTAAACACAAGTACATTCAATCAACTACACTTTATCTTTGAATACAAGTTATTTATAACTTCTTCCATATTTATGGCACAAAAGTAGTTAAATATAAAATAGAATGAATGGGAATTTCAAAGTCATCAATTCAGGTTAAATTTTTTTAATTTAAACACAAGTACATTACAATCAACTACACTATATCTTGAAATGAACAGTTTTTTTTATTTTGTTTTTGATATTAGGGCACAAAAGTAGTAATAAAATTGAAACGAATCAATATAACGAATATAACGTTCAAAGTTATAAAATTCAGGTCAAATTTTTTAAATTTCAACACAAGTACATTCAATCAACTACACTTTATTTTGAAATAACAAGTTTTTTTCTTTCTTTATTTTGACATTTAGGGCACAAAAGTAGTAATAATATTAAACGAATCAAATATAACGATTATGACGTTTCGAAGTCATCAAATTTATGTCAAATTATGTTAAAATTTAAACACAAGTACATTCAATCAACTACACTTTATCTTTAATAACAAGTTATTTTATAACTTCTTCCATATTTATGGCACAAAAGTAGTTAAATTAATAGATGAATGGGATTTTCAAAGTATCAAATTCAGGTTTAAATGTTTTTTAATTTAAACACAGTACATTCAATCAACTACATATCTTGAAATGACAAGTTTTTTTATTCGTTTTTTATATTTAGGGCACAAAAGTAGTAATAAAATTGAACGAATCAATTATAACGAATATAACGTTTCAAAGTTATAAAATTCAGGTCAAATTTTGTTAAATTTCAACACAAGTACATTCAATCAACTACACTTTATTTGAAATAACAGTTTTTTTCTTTCATTTTTGACATTTAGGGCACAAAGTAGTAATAACATTAAAACGAATCAAATATAACGAATATAACGTTTCAAAGTCATCAAATTTTGGTCAAATTATGTTAGAATTTAAACACAAGTACATTCAATCAACTACACTTTATTCTGAAATAACAGTTATTTATAACGTTTGCATATTTAGGGCACAAAAGTAGTTAAATATCATTCAAATGAATCAAATAGAATGAATGGGACATTTCAAAGTCATCAAATTCAGGTTAAATGTTTTTAAATTTCAACACAAGTACATTAAATCAACTACACTTATTTGAAATAACAGGTTTTTTTCTTTCATATTTGACATTTAGGGCACAAAAGTAGTAATAACATTAAAACGAATCAATATAACGTTTTCAAAGTCATAAAATTCAGGTCAAATTTTGTTAAATTTCAACACAAGTACATTCAATCAACTACACTTATCTTGAATAACAAGTTTTTTTCTTTATTTTTGACATTTAGGGCACAAAAGTAGTAATAATATTAAAACGAATCAAATATAACGATTATGACGTTTCGAAGTCATCAAATTTATGTCAAATTATGTTAAAATTTAAACACAAGTACATTCAATCAACTACACTTTATCTTGAAATAAAAAGTTATTTTATAACTTCTTCCATATTTATGGCACAAAAGTAGTTAAATTAAATAGAATGAATGGGATATTTCAAAGTCATCAAATTCAGGTTAAATTTTTTTTAATTTAAACACAAGTACATTCAATCAACTACACTATATCTTGAAATGACAAGTTTTTTTTATTTCGTTTTGATATTTAGGGCACAAAAGTAGTAATAAAATTGAAACGAATCAATTATCGAATATAACGTTTCAAAGTTATAAAATTCAGGTCAAATTTTGTTAAATTTCAACACAAGTACATTCAATCAACTACACTTTATCTTGAAATAACAAGTTTTTTTTCTTTCATTTTGACATTTAGGGCACACAAAGTAGTAATATTAAACGAATCAATATAACGATTATGACGTTTCGAAGTCATCAAATTTATGCAATTATGTTAAATTTAAACACAAGTACATTCAATCAACTACACTTTATATCTTAAATACAAGTTATTTATTTCTATATACTCTTCATATTTATGGCACAAAAGTAGTTAAATTAAATAGAATGAATGGGATATTTCAAAGTCAATCAAATTCAGGTTAAATGTTTTTTAATTTAACAAGTACATTCAATCAACTACACTATATCAAATGACAAGTTTTTTTTATTTCGTTTTTGATATTTAGGGCACAAAGTAGTAATAACATTAAACGAATCAATTATAACGAATATAACGTTTCAAAGTTATAAAATTCAGGTCAAATTTTGTTAAATTTCAACACAAGTACATTCAATCAACTACACTTTATTTTGAAATAACAGGTTTTTTTCTTTCATTTTTGACATTTAGGGCACAAAAGTAGTAATAACATTAAAACGAATCAAATATAACGAATATGACGTTTCAAAGTCATCAAATTTAGGTCAAATTATGTTAGAATTTAAACACAAGCACATTCAATAGACTACACTTTATCATTAAATAACAAGTTATTTTATAACTTTTCCATTTTTAGGGCATAGAAGTAGTTAAATTAAATAGAATGAATGGGATATTTCAAAGTCATCAAATTCAGGTTAAAGTTTTTTAAATTTGAACACAAGTACATTCAATAAACTTCACTTTATCTTGAAATAACAAGTTTTTTGTTTCATTTTTGACATTTGGTGCACAAATTAGTAATAGCATTAGAACGAATCAATTATAACGAATATAATGTTTCAAAGTTATATTATTCAGGTCAAATTTTGTTAAATTTCAACACAACTACATTCAATCAACTACACTTTATTTTGAAATAACAAGTTTTTTCTTTCATTTTTTGACATTTGGTGTACAAAAGTAGTAATAACATTAAAACGAATCAAATATAAGGAATATAACGTTTCAAAGTCATCCAATTCAGGTCAAATTTTGTTAAATTTAAACATAACTACATTCAATCAACTACACTTTATCTTGAAATAACAAGTTTTTTTCTTTCATTTTTGACATTTAGGGCACAAAAGTAGTAATAACATTAAAACAAATCAAATATAACGAATATAACTTTTCAAAGTCATAAAATTTGGGTCAAATTTTGTTAAATTTCAACACGAGTACATTCAATCAACTACACTTTATCTTGAAATAACAAGTTTTTTCTTTCATTTTTGACATTTAGGGCACAAAAGTAGTAATAACATTAAAACGAATCAAATATAACAAATATAACGTTTCAAAGTCATCAAATTTTGGTCAAATTATGTTAGAATTTAAACACAAGTGCATTCAATCAACTACACTTTATTTTGAAATAACAAGTTATTTTATAATGTTTTCCATATTTAGGGCACAAAAGTAGTTAAATATCATTCAAATGAATCAAATAGAATGAATGGGACATTTCAAAGTCATCAAATTCAGGTTAAATGTTTTTAAATTTCAACACAAGTACATTAAATCAACTACACTTTATTTTGAAATAACAAGTTTTTTTCTTTCATATTTAACATTTAGGGCACAAAAGTAGTAATAACATTAAAACCAAAGCATCCATGAAAGCCCTATGTCACTTCGGGGATCATACCGTTTGCCCTAGCCGCCGGCATAATCGGACTCAGCTCGGCCCCTACCTAGACTACTTTAACAGGTAGGGTGTTCAACATGTTATTTTATCTAGCATGGTAGACACCAATACTAATTGATGCCTGTTAAACTAAACAGAAATGATTAGACCGTGGTTAGAAATTATCTATAACCCTAACTTTAGTTTAAAAGAGCACATTAAACATGCAGACATAGTAAATATTTAGCAGGTGGCTATTTCCGGAAAAACATAACAACGTCAACATATAAAACAACTATTCATAAAAATCGTAATCTCGCATTCATAATAAATATTTAGAACAATACAATAACAACATATAAGAGAGGGACATGGGGACTGATGCCATAAAGAAATCACCCTTTACGTAGTCTCGCCGACGGAGCGTACTGCTGTATATGTCGTATTGCTCGCCCTGACTCTGCTCGCCAGAACCTTCGGAGGACGCTTCCTCTGCCTAGTAACTGGGCTTTACCTTAATACCCAGCTTAAGCCCAGCCTTGTGGACTGACTCTTCGAACGCCTAGAGCCCTCTTAGGATCTCCTAACGAAATCCCGGGTATTCTATGAATACCAGAAACGAACCTATCTATAGAAGCCTAAGATCTGAGACTATTTCTCAGAAACTAAAACGAAACACTAATAAGAAAGAAAACTGAGATCCGAGTCTCTGAGTGAGTTGTGTACCGGAGAATTGTACACTAGAAACCACTTAATGACTCAGATCGAGTGGAGAGGAATGAATTCAACTGCTGGGGGCCTGGGGTATTTATAGCAGCTTCCCGGGGTGATTTTTCAGCAAAAATTCGATGTGGGACTGAATCTGGGGTTCGGGACGCCCGTCCCGGATTGGGACACCCGTCCTGATCTGTTGACTAGGTCGGGACGCCCGTCCCGAGTCTTGGACGCCCGTCTACTTTTCACCTGACACTTCCAAAATCATAAAAACTGTGAAATTAAGTAAATAATGAACAATCAAGATCAAATTACCTTCAATTTCACCCAAATTCATACATAAAAACATGCTAAAAAGGTGATACGATTTTCGCGTATCAGATAACCCCACACTTAGCTTTTTGCTTGTCCTCAAGCAAAGTCTACCTGAAGTTACTTAAATTCCTAGTCATGTTTTTATTCCAAAAATTCTTCAGACAAGTCTTAACACAGGTCTGACTGGTTAGGTTGCTATGACAAGGTCTCAGATGTTTCTAGTAGCTTGTTATGATTAGGCAGAAAACAAATCAACAACTAGGTTGAACTTTTTTTTTCTTAGTCACAGGGTCTTCCTGATGTGTAGTGTGTGTACTAGTCCAGACCAGATAGTCAACACAATGTACTCTTGTCTTAACTACTACCAGATAACACTTCGACCTATCGCTAGACATATTAGCAACAGACAACTGTTTGAGTTCTGAGCTTTGGTGATCAGATTTTTAATGTTTTAGCATTTAGCTATTTTCTTTATAGATTCAGGGTATTTTGAGTCTGCTTAGAACACGTCAACTTCAACTACCCATGTAGCGAGTCCCACTCCGATGACTCCCAGATCTACACGACCTTAGGGCATCAGGCTTTAAGTTCCCCGAAGGAGTGGTGCTCGAATAGCGAAGGCCGCTAGCAAACTACCCTTATTTGATTAACTTCCTTTCATTTCTTTTCACTTCTAGCTCAGAGTCTCATCTAGTCATTCTAACTGCCAATATATCCACAACTGGTCTAATTTTATCTAGTTAAGTCTCGAACAGGTAATTGGTTGAGGTCTCTAATCCAGACAAAGTTGTGCTCAGTTATCAGGAATTCCCTATTCCTAATCAATTAGTCCAAGATAGCTATCAATTATCTCCTACTAACCATAACATACTACCTACATATCATAGACATAATCAATTGTTTAACCAAGCATACTGCATTTAGAAGTCTGAAAGACGGAAAACATTTTGAAAATTTTTTGGAAGGGTGTGAAAGTACGTGAAAAACAAGCAAAAGCATACAAAAACTGCTACAGTGCACCGTGCACTGCTACCCCACACTTATTTGAAAACAAGAAACAAAAACAAAACAAAGAACTCTTACCCCACACTTATTTGACTAACTAAGGGTAAGAGAGAAAATAAAACAACCAAAGAAATAACAAAACAGGACACCAAACAAAGAAAATAAAAGTAAAGGAACATGAGGATTAGAAAAACTCCCTTCATGTCGCGAGCAGAAGGGTCTTCTCTGATCTGTCAATTGGCTCTTCACCTTAGCCATGTGCTATTGATGAGGCATTCTTGACTCTGTAAGCACTAGATACTGTAACGGATGATGTCAACTTCGATCCTTCATTGTCGAGCTCTAGGTATTGGGCTATTCATTTGATGAATGGCTCGAGCCCTACGGTCTGCTTCCTCGAATCATTTGTAAGATTTCTCACAATCATAGCACCGTGTCCAGGAGTAATGTATCTAGGAATGAGACTTCTTGGGATTTGTGTGCCTTCTTGCCACTGTTAGTATAGGTATGGCATGCAAGTCTCGACTGGAAGAAAAGATACCTGAAGTTTTGGCGAAGTTGTGGTGGTAGGGGGCTCCAGTTGTGTAGATCTGGGCCCAAGTATTTGAGACTTCCTCGGGGAAAGTTTCTCACAGCTGATTGGTATGCAGGGAATGCAAGCTCCTCCATTGCTATGCTCCCGACACAATGCCAAATTCCTCTATATCTGTCGTCCGTTCTTTACCTCTTGGTAGATCACTTGCTTGCACTGGTCTGGCTTTAATTGTTGCCAGTATCTCATCTATTGATTCTGCGAGTGTGGGTTTTGCTGTGGTGGTGTCTTCTGAAAGTTTCCAGCTTCCGAATTACTCCTCAGCTAAATCCCGTATGATTCCTCCAGCTGGGATTGTATGCATTTCCCATTGGAGCAGCATGCTGCAGTAACCTGCTCCAACCACTTTTGGAATGGTCAGTCATTCACATAGCAATCCCTGCTAAAGTGTGGTACTTAGCAGACTTCACAGATTTGATACACAGACTGAACGTTTCTTCCTAAGACATTGGCACTCTTAATCTAGAAAACAACTAGAACTGCACATGACTTTAACATCATTAGTAGGTAATGCCTGTTAATGATGTGTTGCCTGTTATTTGGCGGAGCATCGCGAGATTGTATCAGAGATACAAAATCCTTGAATATAGTGGGTCAACAAGATCCTACTTTCAACATTTTCCGGGTAGTGTTGATAGCCATCAATTGGTCTCCCGTAGATTCTTTAGGGCAATGCTCCAAAATCTTGTGTCCTTCATCTTCTGAGACACATCTTCTGATCAACTGATCTGCAAAAATTTGAAATAGAAGAGAAATCTGCCCAGTAGTAATATTTCCAATCAGCAAAGAATTTCTTCTTTTGCTGATAAGTCATATCACTTGGGAATAATTAGCAGCTAGATAATTAGTAATATCAGTAAACCACGGAGGAGAATCATAGCAAACAATGAAAATAGATCCTCATTCAGAAATCTGTCAGATACTACTGTCTCGTCAATAACCTCTAACTCAGGGTTTCCTAATCCAGACCAAAGGTTTGCTTTCTAGATTCTTAACCCTTTTTCTTATCCCTTCATTCTATATCAAATTCAAGTAACAACAAAACCTAACTTAGTCAATTATGGTTCAGTATCAGTTTATTGAACACAGATATCTCAGAGTGATCAGTGTAACCTATTGTTTTTAGACAAGACTAGATAAGATTAGGATTTATCATACATGAACTTTCTTATCATGTTTCTGTCCTAAAACAATTCTTACTACATCATTACATCACATATTCATTCAAAAAGTAGATTTCAATCAGGTGATGTCATAATGGGTGCAATAATTCCTTTTGGTTTTAAAAATAATCTCATGCAATTATCAGCAAAACAAAAGGAACATCCTTTTTTCAATAGAACATTCAAAGGTCTGGCTATTAAGGAAAAACTATTTCATAACTCATCCTAATACGGTCGGCATGACTCTAAGATAATTCTAAAATAGAGTTTCTTCCCGATAAAAATCTAAGCCAACATTTTACATCTCAGAAGAAAATATATTTTATCCTCATTTCCATTTTTATTTCTTCGAAATTAAATAAAGGAAGAAAAACACGAAAAGAGCAACTAAGAAAACAAAAAAAACAAGAGATAGGGAAAAGGAACAACTCACCGTTGAGCAAGAAAGATACATTCTTTTTGGGATTTTAAAATTTAAAAAAAATTCTTTTTTTTTCGAAAGCAGTTAAATTTCCTCAATATAGTTTTAAAATGATTTTCTAAAATTTGATTATCCTAAGTGTCTTAATTTCAGATATTATCTAAAATCAATTAGTTATGATAATCCTATATTTCGGAAACTGGTTGTCTAACTAGCATAAAATAAGTGTTAGGTCTAAGGTCTAGGTTACTACCGTTACCTATCATAAGTATCTAGAATTTTGATCAGTGTCTAGAATTTTGATCAGGAGCCCTAAATTCATTATGATATTTCCCCGACAACGGCGCCAAAAATCTGATGCGTTTCCGGTTGACGTGCTAAATAGGTGTTATTTTACCCTATGTTGATTATGAATAATTAAGGACTGTGATTGACTAATTGTCACATTTAGTCTCTATGGTGTCACTTAATCAGCCAGAACCTGAGGCAGAGTACCTATCGTGTAGCTAGTCTGTTGGAAAGTATCTACGATTTTATTAAGTTAAATATCGTACTCCCAGGGAAGTGGCAACGGCTTAGGAGTAACTAGCCTTTTATCCTAACTCCTATCTTATGATCCAGTTATGCAATCTTCATCAAATACTTTGATGAGAGGGTGATTCATTCTCCACTAGGTTTAAGTCTAATTAATCCTAGAAGTGTTTTATAGATGAGTCCTGATTCTATGTTATACTGTTCCTATATGTTGATTGACCTATCTTCGATTATTTTAGATGCATCTTAGCCTGGATTGCAACTATGTTCTGTATCTAAAGGCGTACCACATCCGAGGTCTCTAATAAACCGCCCTACCTTAATGACGGCCCTACTCACGGTTCGGGACGAAGGCATCCATGAAAGCCCTATGTCACTTTGGGGATCATACCGCTTGCCCTAGCCGCCGGCATAATCGGACTCAGCTCGGCCCCTACCTAGACTACTTTAACAGGCAGGGTGTTCAACATGTTATTTTATCTAGCATGGCAGACACCAATACTAATTGATGCCTGTTAAACTAAACAGGTTATGATTAGACCGTGGTTAGGAATTGTCTATAACCCTAACTTTAGTTTAAAAGAGCACATTAAACATGCAGACATAGTGAATATTTAGCAGGTGGCTATTTTCGGAAAAACATAACAACGTCAACATATAAAACAACTATTCATAAAAATCGTAATCTCACATTCATAATAAATATTTAGAACAATACAATAACAACATATAAGAGAGTGACATGGGGACTGATGCCATAAAGAAATCACCCTTTACGTAGTCTCGCTGACGGAGCGTACTGCTGTATATGTCGTATTGCTCGCCCTGACTCTGCTCACTAGAACCTTCGGAGGACGCTTCCTCAGCCTAGTAACTGGGCTTTACCTTAATACCTAGCTTAAGCCCAGCCCTGTGGACTGACTCTTCGAACGCCTAGAGCCCTCTTAGGATCTCCTAACGAAATCCCGGGTATTCTATGAATACCAGAAACGAACCTATCTATAGAAGCCTAAGATCTGAGACTATTTCTCAGAAACTAAAATGAAACACTAATAAGAAAGAAAACTGAGATCCGAGTCTCTGAGTGAGTTGTGTAAGAGAGAATTGTACACTGGAAACCACTTAATGACTCAGATCGAGTGGAGAGGAATGAATTCAACTGCTGGAGGCCTGGGGTATTTATAGCAGCTTCCCGGGGTGATTTTTCAGCAAACATTCGATGTGGGATTGAATCTGGGGGTTCGGGACGCCCGTCCCGGATTGGGACGCCCGTCCTGATCTGTTGACCAGGTCGGGACGCCCGTCTCGGCGGTTTGACTGGGTCGGGACGCCCGTCCTGACCCGTTGACTAACTCAATATTTCCAAAAATTGCGTTTTTGCCCCAAAATTTGCTGTTTTCGTCTACTTTTCACATAACACTTCCAAAATCATAAAAACTGTGAAATTAAGTAAATAATGAACAATCAAGATCAAATTACCTTCAATTTCACCCAAATTCATACATAAAAACATGCTAAAAAGGTGATACGATTTTCGCGTATCACATATCACTAACTTCAGGTAGACTTTGCTTGAGGACAAGCAAAAAGCTAAGTGTGGGGTTATCTGATATGCATAAATCATATCACATTTTTAGCATGTTTTTACGCATAATTTAGGGTGAAATTGAGGGTAAATCGGTCTTAATTGTTTGTTATTAACTCAATTTCACAGTTTTTATGATTTTGGAAGTGTCACGTGAAAAGTAGAAGAAAATGGCAAATTTCGGGGAAAAATGCAATTTTTTAGAAGTTCGGACTTCGGGGAGGGCGTCCCGAATCAGGACGGGCGTCCGGACTTGGTCAACAGGTTGGGACGGGCATCCAAGACTCAGGACGGCCGTCCTGACCTGGTCAACAGTCCAGGACGGGCGTCCCGAGCTGTAATTCCAAGTCCCACATCGAATGTTTGAAGAAAAATCACTCCAGAAAGCTGCTATAAATACCCCAGGCCTTCCTCAGTTGAATTCATCCCTCTCCACTCGATTTGAGTCATTTAGAGACTTCGATTGTACACTTTCCTCGAGTACATAAGTCACTTAGAGACTCAGGTTCAGTATAAGTTTTCTTTCTTTCTAGTTAGTGTTTCGTTTTCTTAGTTTCTGAGAATTAGTCTCAGAACTTAGGCTTCGATAGATAGGTTCGTTTCTGGTATTCATAGAATACTCGGGATTTCGTTAGGAGATCCTAAGAGGGCTCTAGGCGTTCGAAGAGTCAGTCCACAGGGCTAGGCTTAAGATGGGTATTAAGGTAAATTCCAGCTACTAGGCTGAGGAAGCGTCCTCAGAAGGTTCTGGCGAGCAGAGTCGGGTCGAGCAGTACGACATATACAAGCAGTTGCTCCATCAGCGAGACTAAGTAAAGGGTGATTTCTTTATGGCATCAGTCCCCCTGTCCCTCTCTTTATATGTTTGTATTGTGATTGTCTAAATACTAATTATGTTTACGAGATTATGATTTTTATGAGTATTTGTTTTATATGTTGAAGTTCTTATGATTTTCCGGAAATGGCCACCTGCTTAAATATTCATTATGTCTGCATGTCTAATGTATTCTTTTAAACTAAAATTATGGTTATAGATAATTCCTAACCACGGTATATTCATATCCTGTTTAGTTTAACAGGTATCAATTAGTATTGGTGTCTGACATACTAGATAAAATAACCTGCGGAACACCCTGTTTGTTAGAGTAGTCTAGGTAGGCTGAGTTGAGCGTTTATGCCGGCGGTTAGGGGCAAGCGGTATGATCCCCGAAGTGACATAGGGCTTTTATGGATGTCTTTAGTTCGAACCGTTAGTAGGGTCGTTAACCTTAACGATGGGGCGGTTTATCAGAGACCTTGGATGTGGTACACCTTTAGACTTAGAACATAGTTGCAATCCAGGCTAAGATGCATCTAAAATACTCGAAGATAGGTCAATCAACATGTAGAAACAGTATAACATAGAATCAGGACCTTATCTATAAAACACTTTTAGGCTTAATTAGACTTAAACCTCGTGGAGAATGGATCACCCTCTCATCAAAGTTATTGATGAAGATTGCATAACTGAATCATAAGATAAGAGTTAGGATAAAAGGCTAGTTACTACTAAGCCGTTACCACTTCCCTGGGAGTACGATCTTTAACTTAATAAAATCGTAGATACTTTCCAACATACTAGCTACACGATAGGTACTCTGCCTTAGGTTCTGACTGATTAAGTGACAGTATAAAGACTAAACGTGACAATTAGTCAATCCCAGTCCTTAATTACTCATAATCAACATAGGGTAAATCAACACCTATTTTAGCATATCAGTCGGGAAGCCATCAAAGTCGTTAGTAATAAAAGAAAATTTGACATGGACAAGGTGGTTCTTGATACGTGAAAATCGTATCACTTTTTTAGCATGTTTTTATGTATGATTTCGGGTGAAATTGAGGGCAAATTGATCTTAATTGTTTGTTATTTACTCAATTTCATGGTTTTTATGATTTTGGAACTGTCAGGTGAAAAGTAGACGAAAACAGCAAATTTTGGTGCAAAAACGCAATTTTTGGAAATGTTGACTTGGTCAAAGGGTCAGGACGGGCGTCCCGAACCCGGGAAGGGCATCCAGGACTCGGGACGGGCGTCCCGACCTGGTCAACAGATCAGGACGGGCGTCCCAATCCAGGACGGGCGTCCCGAACCCCCAAAACCAGTCCCACGTCGAAATTTTGATGAAAAATCACCCCGGGAAGCTGCTATAAATACCCCAGGCCTCCAGCAGTTGAATTCATTCCTCTCCACTCGATCTGAGTCATTAAGTGGTTTCCAGTGTACACTTCTTTAGTACACAACTCACTCAGAGACTCGGATCTCAGTTTTCTTTCTTATTAGTGTTTTGTTTTAGTTTCTGAGAAATAATCTCAGATCTTAGGCTTACATAGATAGGTTCGTTTTTGGTATTCATAGAATACCCGGGATTTCGTTAGGAGATCCTAAGAGGGCTCGAGGCGTTCGAAGAGTCAGTCCACAGGGCTGGGCTTAAGCCGGGTTGTTAAGTAAAGCCCAGTTACTAGGCTGAGGAAGCGTCCTCCGAAGGTTCTGACGAGCAGAGTCGGGTCAAGCAGTAAGGCATATATAGTAGTACGCTCCAACGGCGTGACTACGTAAAGGGTGATTTTTTTATGGCATCAGTCCCCTCTGTCCCTCTCTTTATATGTTGTTACTGTGTTTGTCCAAATACTGATTTGAATACCAGATTATGTTTTTATGAATATTTGTGATATATGTTGAAGATATTATGTTTTTCTAGAAATGGCCACCTGCTTAAATATCCATTATGTCTGCATGTCTATTTCCGTTCTTTTAAACTGAATTTAAGGTTATAGACAATTCCTAACCACGGTCTATTCATAACCTGTTTAGTTTAACAGACAGCAATTAGTATTGGTGTCTGCCATACTAGATAAAATAATCTGCGAAACGCCATGTTGGTTGAAAGTAGTCTAGGTAGGCTGAGTAGAGTTTTATGCCGGCGGTTATGAGACGAGCGGTATGATCCCCAAAGTGACATAGGGCGTTCATTGCTGACTTTAGTCCGAGCCGTGAGTAGGGCCGTTTACCTTGGCGATGGGGCGGTAGCATAGAGACTCAGATGTGGTAACCTTTAGACACAGAACATAGTTGCAATCCAGGCCAAGACATGTCTAAAATACTCGAATATAGGTCAATCACGTATAGGAACAGTATAACATAGAATCAGAACTCATCTATAAAACACTTCTAGGATTAATTAGACTTAAACCTAGTGGAGAATGAATCACCCTCTCATCAAAGTATTTGATGAAGATTGCATAACTGGACCATAAGATAGGAGTTAGGATAAAAGGCTAGTTACTACTAAGTCGTTGCTACTTCCCTGGGAGTACGATAATTAACTTAATAAAATCGTAGATACTTTCCAACAGACTAGCTACACGATAGGTACTCTGCCTTAGGTTCTGGCTAATTAAGTGACACTATAGAGACTAAATGTGACAATTAGTCAATCACAGTCCTTAATTACTCATAATCAACATAGGGTAAAATAACACCTATTTAGCACGTCAACCGGAATCCCATCAGTTCTTAATGAAGAGTGTTCGGCGATTTTGTTGAATAAACTGCCGTCTAAACAGAAAGATCCTGGTTGTTTTACCTTGCCATGTACATTTGGAAATATTACTAACATGCATGCATTAGCAGACTTAGGAGCTAGTATTAATCTCATGCCATCTACTTTATTTGATAAATTAGGATTGCATGATTTGAAAACGACTAGGATGTGCATACAACTTGCAGATAGGACAGTCAAAATCCCCAAAGGAATATTTGAAGATCTCTTAGTAAAGGTTGGAAAATTTGTGTTCCATGTGGACTTTGTTGTCATGGATATGAATGGGGAAGGAGGAGTGCCCCTGATCCTAGGTCGGCCATTTCTAGCTACCTCAAAAGTATTAATAGACGTTAGTAATGGTCAAATTAAGTTAAGGGTAGGTAATGAGGACATCACTTTTGATCTGAATAAGACCCTTAGGTATCCCATGCATCTAGATGATACTTGTTTTTATGTGGATGCTATTGAACACTTGATTGCAGTTAACGTGACAGACCTATGCTCAAACTATCAAGTCCTGAGTGAGGACTCCCTAGAATTAGAGGAGACTAAACTTAGCTCTTCTGAAAATGAAATTACTTCTGATAGTTTCACTGAGATAGGTGATGATGATATGAAGAAAGAACAGACTTCGTTTGAAGATCCACCAGACTTGGAACTAAAGGAACTGCCCACTCATCTGTGCTACGAATTCCTAGATGACAACAAGAAACTTCCCATTATTCTTGCAGCTGATCTGACTGCAGAACAACGGAAGCTGACCGTGGACATATGCAGAAAGTATAGAAGAGCCTTCTCCTACAAAATTGCAGACATTCGAGGTATTAATCCAAGCTTTTGTTCGCATAAGATTCTTCTAGAAAATGAGTATAAGCCATGTGTACAACCTCAAAGGAGGTTGAATCCTAATGTGTGTGATGTTGTTAAGAAAGAAGTAATCAAATTGTTAGATGCAGGACTTATCTACCCTATCTCAGATAGTGAGTGGGTAAGCCCGGTGCAGGTAGTACCTAAGAAAGGCGGTATAACAGTTGTCAGGAATGAACATAATGAACTAATCCCTACGAGAACTGTAACTGGTCATCGTGTATGCATAGACTATAGAAAATTAAATACAGCCACACAAAAAGACCACTTCCCCCTTCCTTTTATTGACCAAATGTTAGAAAGATTGTCTGGACATATGTTTTATTGCTTTCTTGATGGGTTTTCTGGTTATTTTCAAATTCCTATTTCCCCTGAGGACCAGCATAAAACTACTTTTACATGCCCTTTTGGAACATTTGCATATAGAAGGATGCCTTTTGGTTTGTGTAATGCACCTGCTACATTTCAACGTTGTATGACTGCTATCTTTGAGGACATGTTAGGAAAGTCTATGGAAGTATTCATGGATGACTTTTCTATTTTTGGTAATTCATTTGAGGTTTGTCTAAAGAACTTGGAATTAATGTTGAAACGTTGTATAAAATCTAACTTGGTTTTAAATTGGGAAAAATGCTACTTCATGGTAAAAAAGGGAATCGTTTTAGGACATAAGATCTCACACCTAGGTATGGAAGTAGATAAGGCCAAAATCAAAGTTATTTCAAAGTTACCTCCACCCAAGAATGTGAGAGTCGTTAGAAGTTTTTTGGGACACGCTGGCTTTTATCGTAGGTTTATAAAAGATTTCTCATTAATAGTCAGGCCGTTGACCAATTTACTCGGAAAAGATGTTCCATTTGTCTTTGATGAAAAATGTCTAAAAGCTTTTAATAGACTTAAGGAACTTTTAACTACTGCACCTGTCATGACGTCACCTGACTGGAGTCTACCTTTTGAACTTATGTGTGATGCTAGTGATTATGCAGTAGGAGTTCTTTTAGGACAAAGACATGATAAGAAATTTCAGTTAATATATTATGCTAGTAAAACCTTAACTGATGCTCAGGAAAATTACACTACCACAGAGAAGGAACTATTAGCAGTAGTATATGCATTTGACAAATTTCGATCTTATCTAGTCATGTCTAAAACTATTGTTTATACTGATCATTCTGCATTAAAGTACTTGTTCAATAAAACCGACGCAAAGCCAAGATTAATCAGATGGGTTTTATTGCTTCAATAATTCGACATAGAAATTCAGGATAAGAAAGGGGCAGAAAACTTAGCCGCAGACCACTTGTCCAGGCTAGAAAATCTGACCCTAGAAGCTATTGATGAATCAATTATATCTGATAAATTTCTGGATGAGAATCTATGTGCAATGTTTGCTATTTTCTCACCCCCTTGGTTTGCAGATATAGCAAATTACTTGGCAGCCCAGACTCTCCCTAGTGATATCACTGCTCAACAAAGAAGAAAATTATTTGCTGACCTGAAATATTACTATTGGGAAGATCCTTTTCTATTTCGAATATGTGCAGATTAGATGATCAGGAGACGTGTCTCTCAAGAAGAAGGTTTCCAAATTCTGGAACATTGTCACTGCGGACCAACAGGCGGTCACTTAGCTGCAGCTAATACCGCCCGAAAAGTATTAGAAGCGGGCTTCTACAGGCCTACCATATTCAAAGACGCCGCAGCGTTCACAGGATCGTGTGATGCCTATCAGAAAGCTGGAACCATATCTTCTCGAGACAGTCTACCCCAACAGGTAATTCAAAGTGTAGAGATATTTGACATATGGGGTATAGACTTTATGGGTCCGTTTCCTCCCTCTTTTGGTAAGCAGTACATCATAGTAGCTGTAGAATATTTTTCAAAATGGCTGAGGCACAGGCCCTACCTACTAATGATGCTAGAGTCATATGCAAATTCCTTAAGCAGATTTTCGCCAGATTTGGATGTCCGAAAGCCCTAATCAGTGACCGAGGTACGCAGTTCTGCAACTCTCAATTGCAGAAGGTACTTCAGCAATACAGAGTTCAACATCGTGTTTCCACAGCCTACCATCCTCAAACCAATGGGCAGGCTGAAGTAACCAATAGCGGAATAAAGAGAATCCTAGAAAAGACTATGGGTGTTAACCGTAATGATTGGGCCATAAAGCGGGATGATGCATTATGGGCCTTCCGTACAGCATACAAGACCACTACGGGGTTCTCACCTTATCGACTAGTCTATGGAAAAGCATGCCACCTTCCGGTTGAACTCGAACACAAAACTTACTGGGAAGTGCAAAAATGGAATCTCGACGATAACTTAACTAAGGAACAATGGATTCTACAACTCAACGAATTGGATGAGTGGATGCTCAAAGCCTATGAAAACTCACACTAGTTCAAGATGACAAGTAAACTCCGGCATGACAGGCGACTCAGAGCCCAGAAAAATTTTGAACCAGGAGATAAGGTATTGTTGTACAACTCACGTTTCAAATTTTTCCCAGGAAAGCTGCGTAGCTGTTGGTCAGGCCCGTTCACAATCACGGAAGTATCACCTTTCGGAGCATGTGACATCATGGATTCTGACGGCATTATTCAAAAAGTGAACGGACAACGCTTAAAGATTTACAGAGCGCCTTTTGACTTGTCCGAGCAGACTATTGAATTTGCAGAATAAGGGAGTATCTCTTTCATTTTAATTTATGTTTTGTTATTTGTTATTTCTTTTATTGCTCTATTTTCCTTCTTACACGTAGTTAGTTGAATAAGTGTAGGGTAAGAGTTTTCTATTTTGTTTTTGTTTCTTGTTTTCAAATAAGTGTGGGGTAGTTTAGCTATGCATGAACACTGAGGACAGTGTCAGACTTAAGTGTGGGGTAGCAGTGCACCGTGCACTGTAGTAGTTTGAAAAAGTTTTGCATGATTTTACATGTTTTCCCCGTATTTTCACACCCTTCCAAAAATTTTCAAAATTTTTCAATCTTTTAGACTTCTAAATGTAGTATGATTGGTAAAACATTGCTTATGTCTATGATATGTAGGTAGAATGTTATGGTTAGGAGGAGACAATGTGATGACTATTTTGAACTTATTGATTAGGCATAGAGAATTCTTGATAACTGAGCACAACTTAGTCTGGATTAGAGACCTCAGCCAATTACCTTTTCAAGACTTAACTAGATAAGATTAGATCAGTCGTGGATGTATTGACAATTAGAATGACTATATGAGACTCTGAGCTAAAAGTGAAAAGAAACAAAAGAAAGTTAATTAAATAAGGGTAGTTGCCAGCGGCCTTTGCTACTTGAGCACCACTCCTTAGGGGAACTTAAAGCCTGATGTCCTAAGGTCGTGTAGGTCTGGGAGTCATCGGAGTGGGACTCGCTACATGGGTAGTTGAAGTTGACGTGTTCAAAGTAAACTCAAAACACCCTGAATCTATAAAAGAAAGAAAATCAATAAACGCTAAATAATTAAAAATCTGATCACCAAGGCTCAGAACTCAGAAAGTTGTCTGTTGTTAGTATGTCTAGCGACGGGTCAAAGTGTTATCTAGTAGTAGTTAAGACGAGAGTATATTGTGTTGACTATCTGGTCTAGACTAGTACACACACTACACATCAGGAAGACCTTGTGACTGAGAGAAGAGTTCAATCTAGTTGTTAAGTTGTTAACTGCTTGATTATAACAATCTACTAAAAACATTTGAGACCTTATCATAGCAACCTAACCAGTCAGACCTGTGTTAAGAATTGTCTGAATAATTTTTGGAATAAAAACATGACTAGGAAATTTAAGTGACTGCACATACGATTTAGAATCACTAACTTCAGGTAGACTTTGCTTGAAGACAAGCAAAAAGCTAAGTGTGGGGTTATCTGATATGCATAAAACATATCACATTTCTAGCATGTTTTTAGGCATAATTTAGGATGAAATTGAGGGCAAATCGGTCTTAATTGTTTGTTATTAACTCAATTTCACAGTTTTCATGATTTTGGAAGTGTCAGATGAAAAGTAGAAGAAAATGGCAAATTTCGGGGCAAAAACGCAATTTTTCAGAAGTTCAGACGTCGGGGAGGGCGTCCCGAATCAGGATGGGCGTCCAGGACTCGGGACGGCCGTCCTGACCTGGTCAACAGTCCAGGACGGGCGTCCCAATCCAGGACGGGCGTCCCGAGCTGAAATTCCAAGTCCCACATCGAATTTTTGAAGAAAAATCACTCCAGAAAGCTACTATAAATACCTCAGGCCTTCCTCAGTTGAATTCATTCCTCTCCACTCAATCTGAGTCATTTAGTGACTTAAGTTGTACATTTTTCTTGAGTACATAAGTTACTTAGAGACTCGGGTTCAATATAAGTTTTCTTCTATTTTTAGTTAGTGTTTCGTTTTCTTAGTTTCTGAGAATTAGTCTCAGATCTTAGGCTTCGATAGATAGGTTCGTTTCTGGTATTCATAGAATACCCGGGATTTCGTTAGGAGATCCTAAGAGGGCTCTAGGCGTTCGAAGAGTCAGTCCATAGGGCTGGGCTTAAGCTGGGTATTAAGGTAAAGTCCAGCTACTAGGCTGAGGAAGCGTCCTCTGAAGGTTCTGTCGAGCAGAGTCGGGTCGAGCAGTACGACATATACAAGCAGTTGCTCCATCGGTGAGACTAAGTAAAGGGTGATTTCTTTATGGCATCAGTCCCACTGTCCCTCTCTTTATATGTTTGTATTGTGTTTATCCAAAGATTTATTATGAATATGAGATTATGATTATTATGAGTATCTGTTATATGTGTTGAAGTTTTTATGATTTTCCGGAAATGGCCACCTGCTTAATATTCATTATGTCTGCATGTCTAATGTAGTCTCTTTTAAACTAAATTTAGCGTTATAGACAATTCCTAACCACGGTCTATTCATAACCTGTTTAGTTTAACAGGCATCAATTAGTATTGGTGTCTGCCATATTAGATAAAATAACCTACAGAACACCATGTTTGTTAGAGTAGTCTAAGTAGGCTGAGTTGAGCGTTTATGCCGGCGGTTAGGGCGAGCGGCATGATCCCCTAAGTGACATAGGGCTTTCATGGATGCCTTTAGCTCGAACCGTGAGTAGGGTCGTTAACCTTGGCGATGGGGCGGTTTATTAGTGACTCAGATGTGGTACACCTTTAGACTCAGAACATAGTTGCAATCTAGGCCAAGACATGTCTTAAATACTCGAAGATAGGTCAATCAACATATAGGAACAATATAACATAGAATCAGGACATTATCTATAAAACACTTTTAGGCTTAAATAGACTTAAACCTAGTGGAGAATGAATCACCCTCTCATCAAAGTTATTGATGACGATTGCATAACTGAATCATAAGATAAGAGTTAGAGTAAAAGGCTAGTTACTACTAAGCCATTACCACTTCCCAGGGAGTACGATATTTAACTTAATAAAATCGTAGATACTTTCCAACAGACTAGCTACACGATAGGTACTCTGCCTTAGGTTCTAACTGATTAAGTGACATTATTAAGACTAAACGTGACAATTAGTCAATCCTAGTCCTTAATTACTCATAATCAACATAGGGTAAATCGACACCTATTTTAGCATATCAGTCGGAGCAGCATCAGTGGTGTCCCTTGCAATATTGACCGCACGGTCATGCGCCTCAAGCAAGTGCCATGCAATTAACCTGTCAACTAGACCCCTTCCGATTAGAAAGCCAGATACTAGTTCGATACATAACTTGGACAGTCGTAACCGCAAGTTATTCCTAATCCATTTAAGTAATTGCATGAATAAACTAAGCATGCCCCATACAAGCATCAATAAGGAAAACAATACACAAAACTTATGCATTCTTATCATCTTATGCCACATTACGTTTTTCCACATGTTTATGATTTACTAGACTACAACACCTTCAGGTTATGAATATATATTTTGCTGAAACGAATCATGAAAGATAAGGATCAACGTAATAGGAAAAACAGTCCCTAGGTTCATAGTGACACTAGTCAATCCCAGAACGGAAAACATATCAATCCAAAAATAGTATTTAATTAATCCTTGAATCCATGTAAATATTCTCATGTTACAAAGAATACTTAATCATAAAACAGTAGCAAATTAAAGAAATGGAAAGAGGGTTACTCTGGGTCAGAGATCACCCTACTGCCCAAATCGAATTTAATCAACGTACTGCTGCCCTTCATTTCCTCTATGTGGTGCTGCTACCCTCGGTTATGCACAGCTCGTAAAATTCCAGAAAATTCGCCCAAGCCTTCTCAGGTTCTTTTCCACTCTATCTAGACTCAAAGACACTCTAAAACACACTACCCACTGCCCCTAATCTAAACAGACCAGACACTAGATACAAAGGAAATAAACCTACTGCTAACCTATCACTCTATTTCACTAAAGTATCTTCATTTTTCTCCCTATTTTCTGTCTAACCAGTCTAACTCTTTTCCAACCCGTCTCTTCTTCTCTTCCTTGTATTTATCTTTGTCTTCGATGCTCCCAGAACTTCATTTGTCCACCGATTGATAGTGGACAACTGTCCCTTTCTTCAAACAATACACACATTGCTTTTGCCCCGATAGTTGTACAATTGCTGGTTTCCTTGATGATTTCTGCTGCGAGCTAGGATGATTCTTGGATGTATATGTGTATATATATATATATATAAGTTCTAGCACATCATTCTTTATCACTTTGCTTTTTTGTCTTTTTGTCCACTTGTCAACATGCATGTGTATATATATATATATATATATATAACATAAATTCCCATCTTTCTCGGTACAATTCCCTAAATTAGTTGACCATAATTTTGACCAGCCAACTTCCCATTTTACCCTTGGTCAATTGGTTCCAAAAATTTCATCATCTTTTATGTGAAATTCTGCACAAATTTAAATGTTAACAATGGAATAATAAAATTTAGGGATTTCTTCAATTAAAATGGCCCTTTTCAACAATTAATCCACAAAATTAAAATTGGGAAAAGAATTATGCAATTTAAAAAAATCTAACTCAAAATCATAGACAAGTCAAGCAAATGGAGTTAGAAAATAGGCAAAACAAGTGCAAATAACTCTACTATTGTAGAGTTAGCACCCCTAGACGAGTTTCTATATGTTTATGAATTGTTTTATCTGGATATTGATTTGATACTGAATTCATATATCATACATGTTTTACAATTTGAGATGCTATCCATTTTCCCGGGAAGATCATAGAGCTAGAATTATCATTATGAATGTTGAACTGTCGTGTCCTTTTAAATTAAACTAGGGTTATAAATAACTCCTAACCAAGGTCTAAATCATAACCGGTTTAGTTTAACATACTATAAAAGGTTTGCCAGATTAGGAAGAAATAACAAAATAGATCACCATGTTTGTTAGAGTACCCTAATAAAGCTGAGTTTGTACGCTAGGCCAATCCTAGGGTTAAGTGGCATGATACCGAAGTGACATAGGGGACCGTTCATGGATACTTTAATCCGACAGATGAGAAGGATCATCCCAAGGTAGGGGTGAATACACCAAGTAACTCAGATATGGTAAACAAATAGTTACATTTCATAATTGTCTTTGAGATCAAGATATATCTAAAATGTTCGAATATAAGGTCAAACAAAGTTGTAATAACTGAGCTTATTTGATGAATGCATGTCTACTCTTGAATGCTATTTGCTTGTTATGTGTGATTGGGATCACCAATCAATCTCAAAGAATTGATTAACTGATTGATTAATAGCATGATAAGATAAGTGTTAAGGTTTAAGGGATAGTTACTACTAAGCCGTTACCAGTTACTAGGAGTACGATATTAATAAATTAATATCGTAGATACTTTCCAAGAACTAGCTACACGATAAGTACTCTGCCTTAGGTTCTGATTGATCAAGTGATGCGATTCCGGTTGACATGCTAAATAGGTGTTATTTTACCCTATGTTGATTATGAATAATTAAGGACTGTGATTGACTAATTGTCACATTTAGTCTCTATGGTGTCACTTAATCATCCAGAACCTAAGGCAGAGTACCTATCGTGTAGCTAGTCTATTGGAAAGTATCTACGATTTTATTAAATAAATATCGTACTCCCAGGGAAGTGGCAACGGCTTAGTAGTAACTAGCCTTTTATCCTAACTCCTATCTTATAATTCAGTTATGCAATCTTCATCAAATACTTTGATGAGGGGGTGATCCATTCTCCACTAGGTTCAGGTCTAATTAATCCTAAAAGTGTTTTAAAGATGAGTTCTGATTCTATGCTATACTGTTCCTATATGTTGATTGACCTGTCTTCGAGTATTTTAGATGCATCTTAGCCTGGATTGCAACTATGTTCTGTGTCTAAAGGCGTACCACATCCGAGGTCTCTAATAAACCGCCCTACCTTAATGACGGCCCTACTCACGGTTCGGGACGAAGGCATCCATGAAAGCCTTATGTCATTTCGGGGATCATACCGCTTGCCCTAGCCGCCGGCATAATCGGACTCAGCTCGACTCCTACCTAGACTACTTTAACAAGCAGGGTGTTCAGCATGTTATTTTATCTAGCATGGCAGACACCAATACTAATTGATGCCTATTAAACTAAACAGGTTATGATTAGACCGTGGTTAGGAATTGTCTATAACCCTAACGTTAGTTTAAAAGAGCACATTAAACATGCAGACATAGTGAATATTTAGCAGGTGGATATTTCTAGAAAAACATAATAACTTCAACATATCTAACAAATATTCATAAAAATCATAATCTGGTATTCAGAACTGTTATTTGGACAAACACAATAACAACATATAAGAGAGGGACAGGGGGACCGATGCCATAAAGAATTCACCCTTTACGAAGTCTCGCCGATGGAGCGTACTGCTATATATGCCGTATTGCTTGACCCGACTCTACTCACCAGAACCTTCGGAGGACGCTTCCTCAGCCTAGTAGCTAGACTTTACCTTACATCCTGGGCTTAAGCCTAGCCCTGTGGACTGACTCTTCGAACGCCTAGAGCCCTCTTAGGATCTCCTAACGAAATCCCGGGTGTTCTATGAATACCGAAAACGAACCTATCTATAGAAACCTAAGATCTGAGACTATTTCTCAGAAACTAAAACAAACACTAATAAGAAAGAAAACTGAGATCCGAGTCTCTGAGTGAGTTGTGTACTGGAAAATTGTACACTGGAAACCACTTAATGACTCAGATCGAGTGGAGAGGGATGAATTCAACTGCTGGAGGCCTGGGGTATTTATAGCAGCTTCCCGGAGTGAAAATCTCTGAAAAATTCGATGTGGGACAGCTTCTGGCGGCTCGGGACGCCCGTCCCGGTTCGGGACGCCCGTCCTGATTCGTTGACCAGGTTCGGGACGCCCATCCCGGTTCAGGACGCCCGTCCTGGCGGTTTGACTAGGTCGGGACGCCCGTCCCGGGTTCGGGACGCCCGTCCCGGACCTTTGACCGGGTCAACATTTCCATAAATTGCGTTTTTACCCTAGAATTTGCTGTTTTCGTCTACTTTTCACCTGACACTTCCAAAATCATAAAAACCGTGAAATCAGGAAAATAGTAAACAATTAATGTCAATTTACTCTCAATTTCACATTAAAACATATATAAAAACATGCTAAAAATGTGATACGATTTTCGCGTATTAGATAACCCCACACTTAGCTTTTTGCTTGTCCTCAAGCAAAGTCTACATGGAGTTAGTGATTTTAAACCGTAGTGCAGTCACTTAAATTCCTAATCATGTTTTTATTCCAAAAATTCTTCAGACAATTCTTAACACAGGTCTGACTGGTTAGGTTGCTATGACAAGGTCTCAAATGTTTCTAGTAGCTTGTTATGATCAGGCAGAAAACAAATCAACAGCTAGGTTGGACTTTTTTCTTAGTCACAGGGTCTTCCTGATGTGTAGTGTGTGTACTAGTCTAGACCAGATAGTCAACACAATGAACTCTTATCTTAACTGCTACCAGATAATACTTCGACCTATTGCTAGACACACTGACAACAGATAACTTTCTGAGTTCTGAGCTTTGGTGATAAGATTTTTAATGTTTTAGCACTTAGTTATTTTCTTTATAGATTCAGGGTATTTCGAGTCTGCTTAGAACACGTCAACTTCAACTACCCATGTAGCGAGTCCCACTCCGATGACTCCCAGATCTACACGACCTTAGGGCATCAGGCTTTAAATTCCCCGAAGGAGTGGTGCTCGAGTAGCGAAGGCCGCTGGCAAACTACCCTATTGTAATTAACTTCCTTAAGTTCTTTTCACTTTTAGCTCAGAATCTCATCTAGTCATTCTAACTGCCAATATATCCACAACTGGTCTAATTTTATCTAGTGGAGTCTCGAATAGGCAATTGGTTGAGGTCTCTAATCCAGACAAGGTTGTGCTCAGTTATCAGGAATTCCCTATTCCTAATCAATTAGTCCAAGATAGCTATCGACTATCTCCTACTAACCATAACATACTACCTACATATCATAGACATAAGCAATTGTTTAACCAAGCATACTGCATTTAGAAGTCTGAAAGACGGAAAAATTTTTGAAAAAAAAATTTGGAAAGGTGTGAAAGTATGTGAAAACAAGCAAAATCATGCGAAAAATTGTTCACTCTGCTACAGTGCACCGTGCACTGCTACCCCACACTTAAGTCTGGCACTGTCCTCAGTGTTCATGCATATCTAATTACCCCACACTTATTTGAAAATAAGAAATAAAACAGAAAACAGATAGCTCATACCCCACACTTATTCGACTAACTAAGGGTAAGAGAAAAAATAAGGAAACGAAACAAGAAGGATATCAAAACAGAACACAAAGCAAATAAAATAGAAGTAAAGGAATATGAGGATTAGAAAAACTCCCTTCATGTCGCGAGCAGAAGGGTCTTCTCTGATCTGTCAATTGGCTCTTCACCTTAGCCATGTGCTATTGCTGAGGTGTTCTTGACTCTGCAAGCTCTAGATATTGGAACGGATGACGTCAGCTCCGATCCTTCATTGTCGAGCTCTAGGTAGTGGCATATCCATTTGAGGAATGACTCAATCCCCAAAGACTGTTTCCTCGAATCATTTGTAAGATTTCTCATAATCATAGCAATGTGTCCAGGGGGGACGTGTTTAGGAATGAGACTTCTTGGGATTTGTGTGCCATCTTGCCAATGTTAGTAAAGGTATTGCATGCAAGTCTTGAATGGAAGGAAAGATACCTGAAGCTTTGGCTAAGCCGTGGTGGTATGAGGCTCCAGTTGTGTAGATCTGGGCCCAAGTATTTGAGACTTCCTCGGGGAAGTTTCTCACAGCTGATTGGTATGCAGGGAATGCAAGCTCCTCCATTGCTATGCTCCCGACACAATGCCAAATTGCTCTATATCTGCCGACCGTTCGTTACCTCTTGGTAGATCACTTGCTTGCACTGATCTGGCTTTAATTGTTGCCAGTATCTCATGTATTGATTCTGCGGGTGTGGATTTTGCTGTGGTGGTGTCTTCTGAAAGTTTCCAGCTTCCGAATTACTCCTCAGCTAAATCCCGTACGATTCCTCTAGTTGGGATTGTATGCGTTTCCCATTGGAGCAGCATTCTGCAGTAACCTACTCCTACCTCTTTTGGAATGGTCAGTCATTCCCATAGCAATCCCTGCTAAAGTGTGGTACTTAGCAGACTTCACAGATTTGATACACATGCTGAACATTTCTTCCTAAAACATTGGCACTTTGAATCTGGAAAACAACTAGAATCTTGTTGGGGTAGATGATCTCTGAAGGATGTGTTGCCTGTTATTTGGCGAGCATCGCGAGATTGTATCAGAGATACAAAATCCTTGAATATAGTGGGTCAACAAGATCCTGCTTTCAACATTTTCCGGATAGTGTTGATAGCCATCAATTGGTCTCCCGTAGATTCTTTAGGGCAATGCTCCAAAATCTTGTGTCCTTCATCTTCTGATCAACTGATCTGTAAAAATTTGAAATAGAAGAGAAACTGCCCAGTAGTAATATTTCAAATCAGCAAAGAATTCCTTCTTTTGCTGATAAGTCATATCACTTGGAACTTATTCAGTGACTAGATAATTTGCAATAAACCACAGATGAGAATTATTATACATAGCAAACAATGCAAATAAGTTTTCATTCAAAAATTTATCAGTATTACACTAGCCTCTAACTCGGGGTTTTCTAATCTAGACCAATGGTTTGCTTTCTAGATTTTCAACCCTTTTTCTTATCCCTTTATTCTATATCAAGTTCAAGTAACAATAAAACTTAACTAAATCAAGTATGGTTCAGTATCAGTTTTATTGAACACAAATATCTCAGAGTGATCAGTGTAACCTATTGTTTTTAGACAAGACTAAATAAGATTAGGATTTATCATACATAAACTTTCTTATCATCTTTCTGTCCTAAAACAATTCTTACTACATCATTACATCACATATTCATTCAAAAAGCAGATTTCAATCAGGTGATGTCATAATGGGTGCAATAATTCCTTTTGGTTTAAAAGTTCTCATGCAATCATCAAACAAAAGGAACATCCTTTCTCACTAGAATACTCAGAGGTCTGTCTATTAAAGAAAATTTTATTTCATGATTCTGTCTAATAGACTAAGCATGACCTAAGAAAATTCCACAATGATATTTCTTCCAGATTAAAGCCTTAGCCAAAAATTGACAACTCAGAAAAATATTCTATTCTCATTTCCATTTTTATTTTTTTTTTCGAAATTAACTAAAGGAAGAAAAACACGAAAAAGAGCAACTAAGAAAACAACTAAAACAAAACAAGAGATAGGGAAAAGGAGCAACTCACCGTTGAGCAAGAAAGATACATTCTTTTTGGGATTTTAAATTTTTAACATTTTTTTTCTTTTTATGTTTAATTTAGAAAGCAGGTAAATTTCCTTAATATGGTTTTAGAATAATTTTCTAAAATTTGATTATCCTAAGTGTCTTAATTTCAGATATTATCTAAAATTAATTAGTTATGATAACCCTATATTTCGGAAAGTGATTGCCTAACTAGTATAACATGAGTGTAGGTCTAAGGTCTAGGTTACTACCGTTACCTATCATAAGTCCCTAGAATTGTGGCCTTTAATCCTAAATTCATTATGATATTTCCCCGGCAACGGCGCCAAAAATCTAATGCGATTCCGATTGACATGCTAAATAGGTGTTATTTTACCCTATGTTGATTATGAATAATTAAGGACTGTGATTGACTAATTGTCACATTTAGTCTCTATGGTGTCACTTAATCAGCCAGAACCTAAGGCAGAGTACCTATCGTGTAGCTAGTCTATTGGAAAGTATCTACGATTTTATTAAATAAATATCGTACTCCCAGGGAAGTGGCAACGGCTTAGTAGTAACTAGCCTTTTATCCTAACTCCTATCTTATAATCCAGTTATGCAATCTTCATCAAATACTTTGATGAGGGGGTGATCCATTCTCCACTAGGTTCAGGTCTAATTAATCCTAAAAGTGTTTTAAAGATGAGTTCTGATTCTATGCTATATTGTTCCTATATGTTGATTGACCTGTCTTCGAGTATTTTAGATGCATCTTAGCCTGGATTGCAACTATGTTCTGTGTCTAAAGGCGTACCACATCCGAGGTCTCTAATAAACCGCCCTACCTTAATGACGGCCCTACTCACGGTTCGGGATGAAGGCATCCATGAAAGCCCTATGTCACTTCGGGGATCATACCGCTTGCCCTAGCCGCCGGCATAATCGGACTCAGCTCGACTCCTACCTAGACTACTTTAACAAGAAGGGTGTTCAGCATGTTATTTTATCTAGCATGGCAGACACCAATACTAATTGATGCCTGTTAAACTAAACAGGTTATGATTAGACCGTGGTTAGGAATTGTCTATAACCCTAACGTTAGTTTAAAAGAGCACATTAAACATGCAGACATAGTGAATATTTAGCAGGTGGCTATTTCTAGAAAAACATAATAACTTCAACATATCTAACAAATATTCATAAAAATCATAATCTGGTATTCAGAACTGTTATTTGGACAAACACAATAACAACATATAAGAGAGGGACAGGGGGACCGATGCCATAAAGAATTCACCCTTTACGAAGTCTCGCCGATGGAGCGTACTGCTGTATATGCCGTATTGCTTGACCCGACTCTACTCACCAGAACCTTCGGAGGACGCTTCCTCAGCCTAGTAGCTAGACTTTACCTTACATCCTGGGCTTAAGCCTAGCCCTGTGGACTGACTCTTCGAACGCCTAGAGCCCTCTTAGGATCTCCTAACGAAATCCCGGGTGTTCTATGAATACCGGAAACGAACCTATCTATAGAAACCTAAGATCTGAGACTATTTCTCATAAACTAAAACAAACACTAATAAGAAAGAAAACTGAGATCCGAGTCTCTGAGTGAGTTGTGTACTGGAAAATTGTACACTGGAAACCACTTAATGACTCAGATCGAGTGGAGAGGGATGAATTCAACTGCTGGAGGCCTGGGGTATTTATAGCAGCTTCCCGGAGTGAAAATCTCTGAAAAATTCGATGTGGGACAGCTTCTGGCGGCTCGGGACGCCCGTCCTGATTCGTTGACCAGGTTCGGGACGCCCGTCCCGGTTCAGGACGCCCGTCCTGGCGGTTTGACTGGGTCGGGACGCCCGTCCCGGACCTTTGACCGGGTCAACATTTCCAAAAATTGCGTTTTTGCCCCAGAATTTGCTGTTTTCGTCTACTTTTCACCTGACACTTCCAAAATCATAAAAACCGTGAAATCAGGTAAATAGTAAACAATTAATGTCAATTTACTCTCAATTTCACATTAAAATATATATAAAAACATGCTAAAAATGTGATACGATTTTCGCGTATCATCAAGTGACAACATTAATGTTAAAGTGATAGTTAGTAAGCCTCAGTCCTTAATTACTCATAATCAACATAGGTAAATAAAAGCCTATCTTTTAGCATACCAATCAGAACGCATCACAAGCCTCAACCGAAGCACCCTCCTATGCTGCCCTAGGGGCTGGAATACCCTCCTTTGCCACACTTGGGGACCCCTCCACCAAAATTGGCTCTACAACCGGAGTAGGCTCCACCGCCTCGGGTACCTCAATTGAAGCAGGCTCCATCAGAGTCGACTACATCGCAGTTGCTGCACCCCGGAGTTGGTCGCACAGCTCCTCCAATGTAGGTGACACCGGTGTTGGCTGACTCCAATGCCTTCCCTCCTTCAGATCATTAGTTGCAATCTCCGCCAGTTCACTCTCCGTGAATGGGACGAAGTCTCAGCTATTCCTAAATTCATGATTGGCATAGGAGCCCTCGTATGCTCGGCACATCAGCGCCTTGTCAGGAATGAACTAATGGAACTGACAAAGTATGTGGGAGCAGCCTTTGTCATAATAGGCCTTGGACTTCACAAAGAACTCCTCAAATTTGGGAGAACTTTTGTAAATGTCCGCCACCTTGGCGGTATATTCGGCGGACTCATAGTAGCCCATCTTCTCTTCAGCTACCCGACATCTCGACTATGACTCCTTCAATCTTATGTCGAAGTCCCAAAGCTGCAATGTGGCACATTGTATCATCAACTCCGGTCGCAGCCCGGCAGAGATTTTGGGAAAGGTCAAAGTCCATGGCTCTATTTAGCACCGCCTTCTCGAAGAGCTTCCCCATCTTCGAGTTTGATAGTTGCAGGTTGATCGAGGGTGGAGAGGCCCACTGGATCTCCTACGCCAGATGGTCAAGGTCCCTCCTGGACTCCAGCAGCTTGAAGCCCTCTCTAGTCCAAGGGCAAGAAGAAAAAGGACCAGAGGAGCTTTCCCCCTATGAGCCTTGGAGTGTCAAGATTTGTGCAGTGGCGGAGGCGACCTCCCTCAGCCCGGCGGAGTCAAGCAGGTGAGGACCCTGTGAGGGCCTCTTTCTAGATGGCACAACCTCGTACCCCTCACGGGTCCTCTTGGCAGCAAAGTGAACGAGCTCCTTCCCCTTGGAGTAGTCCGTTTGCTTGGCCATTTGTGGTGACTGGCCCGCCAGAGTCCCCGGTGTAGTCATTGAAGTGGAGACATCCCCCAACGATGTAGCAGCAGCAACAAGCAAAGTGCGCTCCACCACCCTTGCAGGATTGGGGGTGGAACGGTTGACAGCAGCCTCACGAGCACGCGTGCTGCTTCGCGACGTTCATTGAAAGAAAGCCTCATATCTGACGAAGTCAAACAAAGAAAACAAGTTAGCAAGAGAATGATGAGAAACGAAGTGTGAAAACTTGTAAATAAAAAATTGACAAAACTAATCTACCCTTGGCCACAAGGCAACTAGCATTTCTAGGGTCTGAGCATTCCGGGCACTCATTGAAAAACACCCTATTTGGGTGTAATCTCCACACCGGGTACTCATCATTGTCCTCAAGTCCAAGCTCTCTCCGGCGGGCATCAATCGATCGCCTGCCTATCCCACAAGCGTAGCGACTCTCTTTAGCGAAAAGTTCGCTAGTCAGGAAAATCTTGGTTTGGGTCATAGGGTTATCTCCTAACTCGCTCTGAACATAATCTAAAAATCTCATGTCGAAGTCAGAGTATCTAGTATATTTCTTTACAGGGGGCCAAGCGCGAAGTACCTTACACTTAGGGTAAAATGGGAAGTCCGACTTGGACACCACACAAACCTAGCGCTCTCTCCACTGACCTATCTTATTTGGAGGTGGTTCAAAAAAGGTGACCATACTAGGGAGAAGGCAAAGTGAAAGAGTAAGGTTGTTCATACGAAGTATGGTGAAAAATGTCCTAAGTATTAACTCGGAGACTTCTACCCCTATTCTCCTACACAAAATGGTTAGAGCAATGAAGTACCGAACTCCGTTGAGATGAACATGAGTGGGCTGGGATCTAATCATGTTCAAGAAATTACAGAAGGCGGAATCTAATGGTATGCTAAGTCCGGCAAGGAAATGGTAGACAGGAGTGGGGACGAAGTAGTCCGACATGGCCCTGCATGCCCACATGGTGAACATCTTAAACCTACTTCGGTCGACCTCTAGGGATAAGGCAGGAAATTCTAGCCTAACGGAGTTGTTTTTTAAAATGAAGTTCCTCAAAAGAGTCGGAGTCAACACCCCCCATAGAGGATGCTACGGTCAGGTAGGTCTCTGGTTGTCAAGCCAGTGGCTGTCACTCCGGCATATGTGGTCCTAGGAAATCTTGGATCTAAGGGGACGGCTACAGGGATAGTAAGACCATAGAAGGAGTCGTTGGTCGAAGCTTGGACAATTAGCACCCTAAGGATTCCATCATCGGTGTCCAGCCTAGTTGGTAGGGTTTGTCCAACATCGATGTCCAGGCTAGTTTGTAGGGTTTGTCCATCACCGATGCTCAAGCTGGTTGGTTGGGTTTGTTCAACTTCGGTGTTCATCCTGATTGGTAGGGTTTGTCCAGCTTCGGAGTTCATGCTCTCATCACTCGAAGTGATAGAACTCTCATCAGCTGGCCTATCCACCGAAGTGGACGCTGAGGAACTAGACACGACTTTGACTATTGGGACAAAGACTTCAATGTTTTCTGAGTTCGACATGTTTAACCTGAGAACAAAAGGCCTATCAGTCTCTAAGTTTTGGTTCTTTAAGTCTCTCAACTTCGCCTTCAACAAGTTCTTCCCCCAAAAAAACATTTCTCCAAAAAACTCTACCTAAATGGCTTCCGTATGCCTAGCCAACTATGATTCTTATAGGGAAAATATGTATTTTCAACTCTCGACTTAAAAAAGACCACAAAAGCCCAGAAAAGCATACAAAAACCCAGAAAAATCCCCCGCACGACGATGAACTGTCCCACGTTCATCAACAACAAGGATAAAAAAAAAGGTAAATAAAGGCAAAATACCCCTACGCTGATGTGAAAGGAAAGCTGACATGGCGATCTGACATATTAGTCCAACCAACATGGTAAGGCCTGCGACTCTGCCAGGTGTCCATCCACCAAGCACAACGAGACCTGCAATCCCGCCACGCAAGATGGCAAAGTGAGCGGTTACGTCTCTCAGGCAACCCACTTCGCCCGAAGTCCAACTGCCAGCTAGGAAAACCACTTCTAGAAACTTCCTCAAAGGATATCTTTGACCAACCGTCAAGCTTCAAAAGACTCAATCAAATTCTCACAAGATCTCCCTAAATCGGAGGGATTTTGGATTTATCTACAGAATCTGGTAACTACCAAATTCTCCAGATTACATCACCAGACATACCTATTTCTCAGGGTGGCTTACATCTATAAAAGTCATCCCCGTAAAGGTAAAAACGATAAGGCCAAATTACTATACTAAAACTCTGCTAAATTAAATACTCTCTAGTCAAGATCCAAAATATTGACTTAATCATCGGAAGATTCATCACAAACCGATTTCCGACGAATATATATATATATATATATATATATATATATATATCAATTTTGAATTATTTTTGAGTTAAATCAACTCAAATAAAAGATAAATATAATTGAGTTAATTTGGACTTAACATAGAAAAAGATAAATATGATTTATAAAAGAAATCAAATTTAATTAAATATTTTTAGCGATAAATATATATATATATATATATATATATATATATATAATTGTAGCAATTTGAATATATATATATATATATATATATATATATAATTATATCAAAGATTTGTGATAGAACTTTTTGTTTTTTAACTTGGAGAGTCTATATAAAGAATAACTTCCACTCTTTTGATATCATCAGTTGTCATGTTCAAGATTTTTTTAAAACAAGATGTTCCTTTCTTCAACAATTTAAAATTGCGGACAATAAAATCACAACCTTCTCACAATTTGCTTGTGGAATAGTGGAAAAACACCTCACCTTTAATATAGTAAGTCTCATAAGTATATTTTTAAATATCAAGAAGCAACATGAGGCTTGTCTTTCTTCACCACCAGTGGCTGCCTGATTTCTCCAACAACAAAACAAATCGTAGCAACGGCGATACCAATCCCCTTTCTCAGCAATGGCGATACCAATCCCCTTAAGTAATTTGATTTCTTCAACAACAAAATAAAATTCGGGCATTAAAAGGTGATAGTGAAGTCGCAGGCTGCCCTCCGTTTGCCCTTCCATCTTGCTCCTTTTACAATGCCCCTCCCAAAGCTCCAGTTAGATGATTGAAGGTATGTAATTCTTTTGCAACGATAGTTGTTGGTATTCTTGGATCTCTCTTCTATCCTCGGAACCATTCACCAGAAGTTTCAACTAGCTAGAAGAGTAGGTTGCACATCTGAAGGTGAAGAATTTGAACAATGGAACTGATAACAAGCTACTAAACTCCTTCAGACAATTGATTCTAAATGGATCAGTAATCATTACAAAAAGTTTACTTGACAGAATAAAATATAAATGTATTCTATATATATTCCTTAGCCAAATTTCATAAGACCCTTATATCAGATTATTAAGAATAAAGAAAAGTGAATTGCAGAAGCATACCTGATTTAATCTTTAATCACCAATATAGTCTTTAAGAATCCTAGAAGACACTTTCTTCGTAACTTGTCAAAAGCACATCATAGTCTTCCAAGACATCTATCGGAATTAAGGTTTTGTTCTACTAATGGGATATAGAATAGACACTCTCAATAAACTCTCGAGGACCCTAATCAATATATTATAATAATAATATTCTTAGTCAACCTATCATAGTCTAGGAATTTGGTATCTACATATGTGGGTCCATACTTATTCTTAATGCATATTAGCCCAATAAACTTAATTAGATCACTTTAATAGGGTTTAATAAAATATGATAGCCTTAAATACATAATTGACATATAAGCCCACATAATTTATTAAAGTAAATCCAACAATCTCCCACTTAGGCTTAACGTGTCTAAACAATTATGTATCGTTAATCTTTATGAGTACTCAATCTTTTTCTATCATTACAGTATGCATCTTTAACCAATCCCGTCCATCAATTATATCAACATAGAACCAAAGGGACATTCATCACAATATGGTAACTAAACCCAACAATGATCATTTCATCAACACAACTGAATGACATGGATCAAGTATGGTATGCAATACGAAAATTACAGGCAATGTGATTTCCACATGCCAATTTTCAACTGGTCTCTTCCTTATTCTTTAATGAGATCATACTGAATATGAATATAGTGTAACTTAATACTTTAATACTGCAGTAATAAATACCAAATTTGTAATGCATGTTTATAGTTGTAATACATACTCCCACTGAACTGATATATCATATCAATAAATCATATAACACCCATATGATTAACATACTCATATAAGACCTTGGGTGTAAGACTTTAATTAATGGATCTATAATCACAAAGTTTGTCTTAATATGTTCTATAAACATCAAACCACTCAAAAATTCTATTAGAATATAGTAAAACTAAATTATTGTCACATAATAACTTTAATAGTCTTTAGACATTATCCAAAAATCTCAATTTAGTGACAAATTCCTTAGCTTTATTTCATGAATTGATGTCTGATATTATGTTATACTTAATTACCAAAAGAGTTATAGTGTTTTGCTTAACACTCTCTGAAGAAATCACTCTTTCAATGCAATAAATAGCATGGTTATAGTCAAGAGTAAATCTATAACTATCTTGGCATCCTTTTAAATCAGAATCAGAATAATAATGATCTCCCACTGATCTGATCACATATGTATGTGAGTATATGATTTTTGTTCTTTTAAAATATCACATAAACTTTTAAGTTCATGGATCTCTTAAATATCTATCAAATACTTTAATAATGTACGCAATATCTAAATGCATACAAACTCAAGTATGTACATAAAACTTTATAACTGAAGTATAAGAAATTATTTAAATTTCTTTAGCTTCAAATAAATCACTTTATTGGAGCATTCATAAAGATACATTTATCTCCCATAATTCTCCCACTTGAACTTTATTTGTCACCAAATAATTGTGTATGATAAATTCTTCAAACATAATATCCCGAATCCTTTTGAAATTACATATTCTATTACCATAAAGTTTGAATACTCCCACTTTTTTCAATTTCTCTTATTATCATAGAAACTAAAATCTGTAATAATAAGTGGGTTTTTTTTAATCTGAATAGCATGATTTAAGATTCATGCAATTATGAAATATGAAAATATTTCTTTCTAAATCTTTAAAGAATTTGTACCATTTAGTACCACTATAAAATTAAAATTGGCAGATACTGAAGCAACAAAAATGTTAATTGAGATTTAGTCTTTGGACAAAAATGTCAATTTGTAAGTGGGTACTCTCAATGTAGTAATCAAATATTGACAATAAATTCCTATCAAATAATAAGTCTTTCTTTGGACCGACGAATTATTCACATGGAAGAAAAGAACCGAATAACTGTCACATATTTATTACCCTAATGTGTTTAAAATTTCTGCCAAATAATAACTTTCCTTTGGGCCAATCATTATTCGCATGAAAAATTAATCACAAACAATTTTCCTTATATTTAATGATCAATCAATTTTCACATAAGTCACTTTGGCGACATTAAGTTTTCATCAACTATTCAATATAAAATATAAGTAACCTAACCAAAATTGAATTTAACCTGGGTCTCATAATTTTGTCTAGTGATATGACCACATGTATGTTTAAATTTATACCAAACAATAACTTTCCTTTGGGCCAATTACTATTCGCACGAAACTCAAACACACATAACCAACCTTATATTATAAATTAATTCATTTACACAAAAAGCTACTTTGGCAGCATTTAAGCTTCAAATAATCAATCTAAAAATATGACTAACTTAATTGAATTCAAGAATATATATCACAAAAGACAATCCAAATATTTATATAAAGAATCCTTATTAATTCTACTATAATTCATGTGGGTTCGATATTAATGTTTTCCCACAGTTTATTTATTCTAAAATAAAATTCAAGTATGAGTAGAATTAAGATATTTTTATGTATCATAGATTAAGAATCAAAGTGTCAAAAAGATGTCAAACTTCCAAAAAAAATCCATAAATTAATAATCAAGATTATCAAGAAAAAATGAATTAACTTTATTCCTTAAAAAAGGAGTCATAAATTGGTATACATAACCAACCCATAATCTTGATTATTTTGAATCATAAAATAACTTTATTTTATGAATTAACTTTATTCCTTAAAAAAGGAGCCATGAATTGGTATATATAACTAACCCATAATCTTGATTATTTTGAATCATAAAATAACTGAACATGCACAATATAACTAAAATCATCAAAGATGATACCAGTAAATTATTTCATGTTAATGTAACACAAATCTTAATTATGTGCATTACTATTTCTTTCTCTTTTCTTGAAAGTTCATTAGATGATGCAATTATATTTAACAAATTCAAATCATCAAATCTAAATAGAGAATCGAAATTAACAAATTTGGAATTAACAACAAATGACTAAATTTTCTATTTCTAAATGAACAAGAACAACCAAATTTGTCCATGAATAGAAATCGAATTCCATCTAAATCTAAATAATTTCATTCTCAAAAGATACCATAAACGTCTTTATTACCTTAAGTTTAACAGTTTTTCATTTACCATAGTAGATGTATCTTTCATCATCACTGAATTTTCTGTAATTTAGACAACCCTTATTAAAACATCAAATTTGATATTTGACGTATTTATTCTTTATCCTTATCCAAAGACTTTCCACACACACAAAATCGAGAAAATTCTTTAATTTAATTTGTTCCAATTTCTTGTTTCTTATGTGGACCAAAGCTTCAAACTTCTTTATATTCTATAATTTCTTTCCTTTACAATTATCAATAAATTCCAAATGAGAATACTAACAACACTTCATCTTGCTTTATCTCTCTTTTTCTTGAAGAAAAATATGAAATTAACTCATTAAAAGTCATTTTCTCCTTTAATCAGTTATAATTTATAATTGTCCATAAGTTGACTGAATTATACTAGAAGAGTGATAAAAGTAAACTTCACTGCTTTAAGCTAAAAAGTAAGATAAAATGTTTACCATAAATACTGTCATATATTCTCATTGTCAGAAACAAACTTCCATAAAAATTTCATAATTGTTTCTTTCTTTTCTTTTTCTTTTTTTAATCATACAAAAGTATAATTACAAAGTTTTAATTTTTGTATTGTTTTAAATTATGCATGATAAAATCCTAATTACATGAATAAAATAAAAAAAACAATAAGAATAAGAAAAAAATTCCAAATAAATTTACTGTAGGAAAGAAAATATTATTACTATATTCTTTATCCCAAATTAATAATATATTTATATTTTAAAATAAAGTATAATACTCATGTAACATGGTCCCACCATAAATAAATAAATAAATAAATATATATATATATATATATGAATAATTGGTGAGTTTGGTCTCAAACAAATTTATGTTTGGCAAGTTTAGTCCCAAAATATTTTTTTGACTTTTAAGGTCCCAAACATTTTTTTTAAGTGAACAATAAAGTCCTATTTGACAGATTCTGTCAAAAACCCTAAAAATTTAACGGTTTTTATATTTAAATAATTAAACACGAGGGTAAAAAAGTCATTAATATATTTTATCATTTTTCAGGTGACTGAGCTTCCTTTCTTTGCATGGCTTGATCGTAATGGGGTTGAGGAGGTCTACTCACTTGGCCTACTGAATGATTACGAAATGTGAGACATAATCAAAATGTTGCGCTTAGATTTTTGTCCATAATCTTACTTTCTTATCATATGATGACTATCCAACATAACCACGAAGTTGATTTGGGTCATTTATCAATTTTGTAAACTCAGCCGGGTTTTAGGAAAAAGCTTGGCTGCCTAATTGTGGCAATGACTCATTGGGTGATTTATAGCATCCATCTCCCTGGTGAATGGAAATGCTTAAAATATTAACTATTCTCTTTTTTCTTTTGCAGAGGAGACTTGGAAAAAGCCAAGAAAGAGTTAGCTGGTAGCATCGAGAAAGGGATCACCTTTGCAAGAAAATAAAGCGGCAGTGATACAATCACAAATCAGTTCTCAGGGTTTTTCTTTGTTTTAGATGGCATTTTTTTTCCTACCTTCAATGTGAAGGTAGGAAAATCAATAAAGCTTGGCTGCCAAATTAACTTCGTGGTTATGTTGGATAGTCATCATATGATAAGAAAATAAGATTATGGACAAAAATCTAAGCGCAACATTTTGATTCTGTCTCACCTTTCGTAATCATTCAGTAGGCCAAGTGAGTAGACCTCCTCAACCCCATTACGATCAAGCCGTACTTTGGATGCAAAGAAAGGAAGCTCAGTCACCTGAAAAATGATAAAATATATTAATGACTTTTTTACCCTCGTGTTTAATTATTTAAATATAAAAATTGTTAAATTTTTAGGGTTTTTGACAGAATCTATCAAAAAGGAATTTATTGTTTACTTAAAAAAATGTTTGAGAACTTAAAAGTTAAAAAAATATTTTGGGACTAAACTTGCTAAACATAAATTTGTTTAGGACCAAACTCACCAATTATTCATATATATATATATATATATATATATATATATATATATATATATATATATATATTTAAAATTTTGAAAAATTCATAAAGATAAAATAATAATAAAACTAGCCATATATATAGGTTTTTTTTAATCATTAGAAATACACATGTATATGTATAACTAATAAAAAAATGATAATGACGAAATATTAAATCATATATATAAACTATATATATATATATATATATATATATAGCTACTAAAAAACTATTTACATAAAAATACATTACTTAATATCTTAAACAAAAAAACATAGCGCAATCAAATGCCATAAAATTCTAGCTTAATAAATTATCCATCGAATTCATAATAAACTCATGGGTACTATAGCAATAAAAGAAAAATAGTCTTATTTTTTATAAATTTTGAATAAAAACTCAATTATTTAATTCTGAATGAAAATTGAATTATTTAATTCTGAATAAAAATTGAATTCTTTAATTGTGAATTAAAATTAAATTCTTTAATTTTGAATGAAAATTAAATTCTTTAATTTGGAATTTCTAAAAAAAGGAAAAATATTTTAAAAAATTAATTTTATAAATTGACTTTATTCAAAATCAAATTAAATTGAAAACCAAAAGGTTTTATCTTAACTGAAGTTTAATTTCTTAATTTTATTTAATTTTGTTGTTCCTTGTGTACCAAAACTAATATATATATATAATTCCAATAAAGATTTTTTGCGTGTATATATATATTTCTAACTAAAAGTTGAAAATTATATATATAAACATATCACAATAAGATGAAATATATATATATATATATATGAACAAACAACATTACATGTGTATATATATACTATAGTCTTCCAATATATATATATATATATATATATATATATATATATATATATATATATATATATATATTTATTTATTTATTTATTTATTTATTTTTATTTATTATTTATTTATTTATTTATTTATTTTTATTTTTTATTTATTTTTTTTTATTAATTATTATAATAATCCCGAATTTTCAAATATATATATATATCCTTAAAAGCTACACCTTTTCACAATAAACACCAAACCGTAATTTTTAAAATTTTAAAATCTAATCATCAATTTATTAATTTATTTCATAGAACTCCATAATTAAAGGTGCAATCTTTTTTTAGATCTTGATTAAATAAGCCTAAAAGGTTTAATCGTTTAACCAATTATGAATTACTAAAATATTCTTTATAATCTAACATATAGGCTCTGATACCACTTGATAGGATAAAATACAAATGTATTCTATATATATATTCCTTAACTTAATCTCATAAGACCCGTATGTCAAATTATTAAAAACAAAGAAAATTGAATTGGGGATGCGTACTTGATTTAATCTTTAATCACTAACATAGTCTTTAAGAATCCTAGAATACGATTTCTTCGTAACATGTCAAAAGCAGATTATAGTCTTGTAAGAGATCTATCGGAGTTAAGATTCTGTTCTACTGACGGGATATAGAATAGACACTCTCAATAAACTCTAAAGATCATAACCAATATATTATAATATTAATATTCCTAGTCAATCCATCATAATTTAGGAATATGGTATCTACATATGTAGGTCCATACTTATTTTTAATGCGTATTAGTCCAATAAACTTAATTATATCAGTTTAATAAGGTTTAATAAAATATGATAATCTTAAATACATAATTGATACATCAGCCCACATGATTTATTAAAATAAATCCAATAGTACTTTGCAAGAATTTCTTATAAGGGTCATCATTAATTTCAGAAATTTGTCAAGGTGCATTCAATTTCAATCCAGTAATTGCATCTTGTGTAATTGGAGTAATTCCTCCCATTTCGCATGAATCAACCATCACTAGCAATCAAATGCTATAATGACTATGCTGAACTTTTCCTGTTATGCATTATCATATTACAAAGAAGTCTGAGGATCAAGTATTTATGAGTTTACAAACTCAGTGGCATGCAGATTTGGGAAGTGAAATAATCAGCCTGCAAAGCCTTAGTTGTATTTCTCTTGCTGCAACAATTGTTTACATTTTTTAAAAAAATATTTCATGGACTGGATTTGTATTTAGTATCCTATTTTTTTTAATATATGGGCTGAATTCTTTGGGCCTGTCCTATGTTTTTGTATGGACTGAATTATTTTCGTGGGCTGACTTTTTTTTCCTCTGTTGTGTGCATGGGCCAACTTCTTTTTTGAATGTGGGCCAATTTATCCTTTTCATTGTTTGGGCATTTTTTTCTGCCACTTTTCTCTTTTTTTTTTTCTAACGTGTGATTTTTATTTCTGAACTGACCATTTATATGGGCCACTTTTTCTTTGGGCCCATTTTTTTTAGGGTTGCCCCTTTTCATTCTGGGCTACCCTTTTTTAAAACATTTTGACTTGGCCTGTTTTTGTTTCCTTGGCCGACTTTGACTTGGTTTTTTTTTTATTTTTTCTTTCTCTGGCTGGCCCGATTTCTGTTTCGGCCACACTTTTTTTTCTTTTCTTTTATAGACCGGCTTGATTGAAGACCCATTATATATTTTTAAATAGGCTTCTTTTGTAACCTAATAATACAAATCGGACATGATCCTTTTATTAATTTCAAACTCAATAATAAATATCAATGGTATTTTGGTGAATTTTTTTGTCTCTTTGCTCTTTTTTTTTTTTAAAAAAAACAATTTAACTGCAATTTTTATCCATATTTTCATGAGGATAATTTTTTTTGTTATGACTCATGCATCAAAGGAGTGACAATGTAGTTTTAGCTCGTGTGTCAAGAAGCATTTTTGTAACAATATATGAATAATTTAATCTCATGCTAATGAGTCTTCACTTCCTCATTTCATCACAGACAATTTACACTCATGCCAAAAAGCCTTCATTTCATCTTTTTATCATGTATGCAGACAGTTTACACTCGTATCAAAGAGTCTTCACTTCAATCGTAGACAATTTACACTCATGTCAATGATTAATAATGCAATTTAGTGTCATGCATTTAGGAGGATCTTCATAATTTTATTTTAATCATCGTCAATATTTGAAGTTGACTCTTTATTTGCAAATGGAATGTTACCCCTAGTTTGATATTCTTATTGCTCAACATACTGCATTTTGATTTCTTTTAACTCGTCGATGGTGGGAATATTGAATTCCTTCAACATACGTAAGGGAAGAATATTAACTACAGAGCCCCACTTAAGTAATATTTGATTCATCCTCTTCTGTCGCACGGAGCCAGACACAAATAATAGTCTATTATATGACTTTGATCTGAATAACAAGTCACCATCTATTAAGTTTATCGCAGTTAAGCAAGTGTCTATTATTGGAGAAAATCATCCTTCTTTGTTGAACATTCACCAAGTAGCACTCCAACAACATTGTTGGCTTTTTTTATGCATGAATAGTAAAACATACACTTATTTTAGTAGTTGTTACCTTTTTCTTCCTCCAACACTATTCTTCCTTTATGCACCAACTTTATTACTTTGTTTTTTAAAATAAAGCATTGTTCAATAGGATGACTGATGAGACGATGATATTTGCAGTAGTTTGGATCATTCGTCTGTTTCGCTTGTTGTGGTCGCTTCATTTCAAGTAACTCAATCAAAGCGACGATCATCAAATCATCAAACAATTTTTACACATCTGAATCAAGAAAATGGTAACTTTTCTCTTGTCTTTCCTCCAACAACAGCCTCATTCTTGGCAAACTTGATAGAATGTTATTTCTCTCAGTAGAGTTCTTACTTACCTTTGTTGCAATTTTGACTAGACCAACAGTTGTTGCATGAGACTCCTTTATGTTTGACTTAGATAGTTGTTCACTTGTTTTCTTGAAATCTGCTCTATCTCTTTTGCGAGATTCAACAATAATGGTCCTTTGATCATCGTGAGTCTTGATACTCAATTCCATGTCGTGACTGCGAGTAACTAACTCTTCAAACGTATTTGGTTGAATGTCTTTCAAGATGTATTAAAGACTCCATTGCATCCCTTGAATGCACATTTCAATTGGGAATTTCTCGCACAATCAATCTCTGCAATTCAAGCTCAAACTCCTCCATCAATTGATGTAGTCAACGACAGATTCATCTTTCCATTGCTTTGTTTGACTCAGTTCAAGCATACTTACAGTTGTTCAGGTGTTGTAGAAGTTATTTAAGAATTCAGCTTCAAGTTGATGCCAACTGTCGATTGATCTTGGAGCAATTCAATGTACCAATCGAATGTATTTCCTTTGAGATATCTAACAAATTGTTTGACCAAGAGATCACATTCGGTACTTGCATTGTTGCATGTTTCAACAAAATGAGCAACATGTTGCTTTGGATTACCTTTACCATCAAATTGCTGCAACTTTGGAGGTTGATAGCCCACCAGCATTTTTAGATTATTAATTCTCCTTGAATAAGGGTTGGAATATGCAAAGGAAGATTTACCATTCCTTCGTTCTTGTCTTTTATCATCCCTTCGATGAAGTTCTTTAGTTCATCAATAGGGATGAATCTGTCAGAAAAAATATGAACAGTCTTTTCTTGTCTGACAATTTCATATTCGTCAGCGTATTTTGATTAATTTTTAGCAACTTTGACAGCCTCGGGATTACTTGATCATTCTCCTTAATTGAAGGTGACATCTTTATTTGCCTTAATTGTGCGTTTTTTACTTGACTCACCATTGTTGTTCATCAATTGAGCAAGAATGCGATCTTGCTTCGTTGAATACATTGCGAGATCCTCCACCAATTTTATCAAATTCATCAATTACTCTTTTATGGTCAATGCGTCTGCCATTATCCCAGGCATCGCAGAGATGTTTGTAGAGGATTATTCATAGTCATCGTCACTGCTTACTTGATCATGTTGGAAGGCACTTGTAAAATCAACATTTTCATTTTCTAACGCTAACTTATCCTCACCATATCTGCCTTCCAGCATTGCAAGTTTCTTTTGCACCATTCCATCTACAAGACCTTGAGATCAATCCTGCATTGGAGCCACATCAAATCATGTGTTTTTTTTTACTTGAGATCTACATCGCCAATCAATTTCTTCTGCAGATCAACGAATATCTTCCTTTGCTTCGAGTGGTAGGACTAACATATGCTTTGAATGTCAGACTGGTAACACTTACATCAGCAATAACGTTCTCTGAATCAACTTTGTTGATGCCATGATTTGCAGCAACGTTCTTTGAATCAACTTTGTTGATAACATCATCTACAACAACGTTCTTTGAATCAACTTTATTGATATCCTTCTTTGACTTCATTGAAGATCTTGACGGAAAGAGATGAGCGGCCCAAATTGTCTCACTAGCATGCCAAAATTTGTAAACAAATTTTCTTGTATTTTTTGTAAAATTAAAATTACACAGAAAATAGATTACGTGTAAGTAAATTACAATACTTTTTTGCATGATCCGTTGATTCGATCCGTTGTGGGCTCAATGGCCTTTTTGAGCTTGAACTCGATCCAATAAATTTTAATTTCTCCGAGGGGCATTTTGGGCTAATCTCAAAATGGATTCAATTTCGAGGGTCGTTGGCTTTATCTTGATCCATTGAACAACCATGGATTTCTTCCGCGGGCTTCTAGACTTTTCTTCAGAGGCCTTTGAATTTCTCATAATGGAATTTGATAAAGTTTCAGTATGGTTTTCAACGAGAGGAAGATCCAAAATGACAGAGTTCTTGGTATTTTTCACGTATCTCTCAACTTATGTAACATCTTCTATCCATCTCCTCTAAAGAGAATTTGGTCCTCTATTTATAGATGAAGAGGATGACAATCAATGGCTATTAGGATGTCAAGTGTCATTTTGTAAACAAATTTTCTTCATGTATTTATTTCATGTAAAATGAAAATTACAGAGACAATGTGTTACGTGTAAATAAATTACAAATGATTTTTTAAGGGGTCCTATTTCTATTGATCCGCTAATTCGATCTATCGTGGGCACGAGAGCCTTTTTGCCTTGATCTTGATCCCATGGATTTTAATTTCTCCGAGAGGCATTTTGAGCTAATCTCGGACCTGATTCAACTTCGAGGGTCGTTGGCTTGATCTCGATTTATTGAACAGTTCTGGATTTCTTCTGAGAACTTTAATTTTCTCGGAATAGACTTTGACAGAGTTTCAGTATGATTTTCAACGAGAGGAAGATCCAAAACGACATAGTTTTGGTATTCTTCGCATTTCTTTCGGCTTCTATATCAACTTTTGTGAGCTTCTACATCAGCTTTCGTAAGCTTCTACATCAGCTTTCGTGAGCTTCTACATCTCAACTCTCCGTCCTTCTTTTTCTAAAAGGAATTTGACCCTCTATTTATAGATGAAGAGGATATGAATCAATGGCTATTATGATGCCAAGTGTCACTGATCTAAGAAGTAAATCTCTCAATATGTTAATATATAAATATTTATATATTAAAATTTTTAAATAAGATTTAATTATATATTTTAAATATATAATTAAATTTAAATGCGTACAAATTGCTCCTCGGGAATTTGTTCCCAAGACTTAAAGCTTTGGATCAGGAATAAATTTCAAAATTTTTTTTCTTAATTCCCTAGCTTCCTTTTTTTATTCCCGTAACCCTTTTTTTTTTTAATTCTTGTAACTTCTTTTTTTTTCTTAATTTAAATTTTTTTCTTGTGACTGAACTTAAAATTTATCTAAGTTGTCTATGTATCCTTCGAAGGAATCAAGTCGAACGTAGTTTAAAGTTGCAGTTTAATTTCGTGCATCAAAGGAGCCTTCATTTCAGCATTGCAGACAATTTACACTCGTGCCAATGAGCATTCTTTTAACATTGCAGACAGTTTACACTCGTGCCAAAGAGTCTTCTTTCAACATTGCAGATAGTTTACACTCGTGTTAATGAGCCTTCCTTCAACATTGCAGATAATTTATACTCGTGTCAAGAAGTTACCGATGACGGTCCATGGTTCTGATGTTGTTGGACAAATACGACGAAGAAGTTCCCACGAATGCCGACACATACCCACCTCAGGATGACCATAAAAGCTTGTTAAAAACCCTTTGCTCCCATATTCCAATTATAGTTTGCAGCACTAATATGTCCCGATGAGTAATGAAGAATTCTCAAAATCAATCTTATCATTCCAAAGCATGGTCAGCCCACCTCCTAGTCCCTTCCGTCCAACTGCCAAACCACAATCAAAGTGTAGAACTGAACGTAGGTAATAGATCCGATCTTCTAGCAATTGTGCTTCCATTAAAAATAATATGTCTGATTTAGTCGATCGAATTAGGTTCTTTAGTTCATGAATTGCCCGAGGTGAACCTAGACCTCGGCAATTCCACGCTAGGCAACTCATAATGACTGGCGGGGTTTTTTTTCACAAAGATTCATCAGCATCAAAAACTACTTACTTAGCTTTTACAGAATAGTCTCATCCATCTTTGAATACACTCCAAATCGTCCGTAACAAAACCAAAACCAAGAAATTATAACCCAAAACAAAAGAAAGAAAAAAACAATCAAGAATTAACAGGAACCGACTCCAGCTGAAAAAGAAACAATCAATAATTAGCAAAAATCGACTCAATCTAAAAAAAATAAGTGTTGCAATTCCAAACTCTAACAACCGAAAACCTCTCTAAAGAGAGAGAATGTTTTCCTTAAATTAGAGTTACTGTTAAAATTATTAAGTCATTCAAAATTGACTCAAATATATAAATCAAGTAGGTCAAGTCTTACTCTTTTTTTTATATATATATTTATTTTTGGAAGCAGTCGCTTATAAATAATATTATTTTTTTCTTCTTTTTCTTTTTTATTTCTTTTTAATGTGAGTATAAATTTTAAATTAAAAAATTATATAGTGATAAAGAAAGATAGCTTGGTAATACTTCACTTTTTAACTTTTGAAATGTTATAAGATTTAAATATTTTAAAAGTAAAATGCTTCAAAATATTTAAATATGTGTTAAAAATAATAAGATCAACCAATAATAAAAAGTGAAAATAAAATTTAATAAAATATAACTTCAAAAATGCTTAAACTGGTTTTAAATGCATAAATAAAACAATAACAATTGAAACTCAAACCATGTAAGATGGATATAATTGATGAAAAAATAAATCTAAATCAATTTTTTATAGAATATTTTTATATTTTATTTTAATTGATGTTTATTACAATGTTTTTTTTTTAAGGAATACTTCTTTAATTAAAGACCCACAGTCAAGGTGCGTCTTTATCTCCTCCGCTTTTTATAATTTTTTTTATTAATATATATATAACATTCAACTATTGATAATATTCTTAAAATATATATTTATAGTTGAAATTTTAAATAAATAAATGTTTAAGATATATATATATATATATATTTTTTATTTTAAGGCTCATATCTCATATATTATTTGAGAGAAATAGAAATATCAAATTATTCACGCCAGTTAGGAATGTCGAGTTAGATGTCATGTGAGGCTCGAGAAGGTGTCAACTCCGGAGTTCGTTTGGGGAGTACAGTAGACCACACTGAGAGTATGAACTATGATAAAAAAAAAGTACCCATAGTCCTAGAATTAAATACACTTGAACCGATAAACACTATTTGGCACTATCAACTCAGATCGTACAAGTTGTCAGGTCAGAGATAATTTAATGTGTCAATTCCCTGTTGGTTCATTAACTACTATAAAATAGTAACTCACGCCATGCACACATAAGTAAAAGTGAAATATGAGAAGTAGTTACTGCAAGTGTTTTCTTCCATATAAGTATATCCTTTCGGATGGGATCGTCTGGATCCCAATGGTCCCCCGAAGCTTCGCTCATACATTGATCATTGACTTAACTAACGGAGAGCCATTGTCGAGAATACACCCCCAACGCTTAACCTCATTTTACAGAACACTTGGTGGTGAACTCAAGACTACTGGACACACGCGTGACAAACAAAATATGTTTTTCACCATTGCTATTATTTAAATATGGGTAAATTATTCTACTAACACTTTAACTTTTCAAAAATCCAGCTTTTGCACCTGTATTTATTTTTGCTTTGAACTGACACTTCAATTATAAAATATCACCTCATTTGCCCTTCCGTCCAAAATTTCCGTCAGACTTTATTTTCTATCCAATTCTTAGGGGCATTTTTGTCTTTTAAAATTATTAATATTTTAAAATTATTAAGGTTTTATTTTTAGGGATAATTTTGTCTTTTCATAAAATTTTAAAAAATCTGAAAAATCTTCCTAAATTGGAGGGATTCGATCTCTCAACCACACAAATGGAAAAATTATATTTACACATTAGAGCAACTATTAACACATTAATTTATATGAAACTTATATTTTATATTGCAAACTAGATGATGTCAAAATAAATTTAACATAATTATATTTGTGAACCCCTAGACTTGAACCACACCGTATAAACAATAAATAAGCATTTAAGATTTGGACAAATACAAAAATTTATATTATTTGAAAATTATATTAAATATAAAGATTCTGGAAAAAAAAATATTATCCAAACCGCACAATTTAAATCATATGTCTTCATAGCCATTCCCTTCCTCAAACCTTGAATTATTTTTAACTTTGAATTCGTTGCAGAATACAAATTTTGATTTTTTTAACAATGACATTATTTCATTATTAGTGTCAGCAATGACATTGTATAAAAAACATCTCGAAATTCATGTTCTGCGATAAATTCGAAACAAAAGAGTCGAAGAAGAATTTCAGTGCAAGGTTTCAGGAATATGACAACATTAAAAACTTGTTGTTTGAATTGTGTCATTTGATAATATTTTTTTAAGAATATTTATATTTAATATAATTTATATTTAAAATATAAAATATAATCGCAATGTAAAATGCGTATTTATTATTTTTGTAATTACAATATAAAATATAAGTTCCAAATCAAATTATATATTTATAGTTATCCTAGTGAATATATATGATTTACATCTGTGTGGTTGTAGGATCAAACCCTTGATATTACAAAAAAATAATTTTTAGATTTTTAATAATAAAGTGAAATGACAAAATTACCCTTGAAAATAAAACTCTAATAATTTAAAAATACTCATAATTATAAAAAGACGAAAATGCACCTGGGAATTGGACGGAAAATAAAGTATGATGGAAATTTTAGATAGAAGGACAAATTATGTGATATTTTATAGTTTAAGTGTCAGTTCAATGTAAAAATAAATACATGTGCAAAAGCTAAATTTTTGAAAAATTCAAGTATTAATAGGATAATTTATCCTTTAAATATATGTAAAAGAAATTTTTAAAAAAAAATGTTAAAGAAATATTACTAACACATGTTTTATATAATATATATGTAAGAACATAATTTACCAAAAATTTGGAAAAAATAAACAAAAATTAAGAATTAATACGACCATTGGCGTTGTTATTGAACATTAAAACAATTTGGTCTTTCTTTCTCTCCTTTACATAAGAAACATATAAAAAGATTCAATTTTCCTTGAAACAACACGATCAAGAAACTAAACTCCTCCTTCAAGAAACTTCTTGCATTTCCCTTCCAGAATCAAATAACCCTGAAAAATAAAAAGTAAAAAATAATTATTATTATAATTAGGTAATTTTTATTTTTTCTTGAAGTATTTATAATATGTTTTTCCATTTTATCAAACTAAAAATTTATTTTCTTTTTGAGTTTATTAGTCTATTTTAAAACGAGAATAAAAATAATTGATTTTTCGAATGAAAAATAATAAACAGAATCAAACCTATATATATTTTACCTGGAACAATCCATGTGTTCAGAAATGGGGAAATTGAGATGAATATTACATTTGTAATACAAATTTGTAATCCGAGACTCGGAAAACTGTGGGTGATCGGAGACGGAAGCAGCCATATTCTCTATGCACTGGCAGATTCTTCGAGAACCACCGTACTCACTTTTGCTTATCCTATTAAGTATCGAAAGACCATTACAGCATTCGTACGGAACATCGTACCCACTTTCTTCTATGTAAGGTTGACACGCGTTGAAATTATTGTACACATCTTGACAACCTTCGTATGGTCCGTAAACATATCCCATTGCCACGCCTACAGTTATTGTTAAGAAAATTGTGTAAATCCCTAAAACATGCGCCATTTTTTTTTTCTCTTTTTTCCAGTTGGGAGAAGAAGGGTTTGTTTTTGGTCTATATATTTGTATTGTTTAGATGAATGGTTTTTAAAGATGAGACAAATTTTGTTTAAGATGAAACGCATATATATATATATTTATGTTACATGTAGATTTATTTTTTAAGTTAGACTTTTTTTTTTAAGATAAAATATTAAATGTGAAGTTAACATTAAAAAAAAAAATCAAAGTTGTAACTTGTGATATTAAATATTCAAATTGATTGCTTATGTTTCTTTTTTCTTTGATTTGATTTGGTTTATAGTTCTTGTGGTGTGAATTATAAGAAACAAATATTCAAAGACTGATGTTACCCGATTAGAGATCTTTCAAATTATTTTTCTCAAAACTGTTCTTAGGGCATTTTAATCCTCCAAAAAACCCTTTTCTGATCTTAGAAGGGTTTTTTATTTATCATTGTCTATGGGTCGTGGGTCTTCTATGCCATGAGCTTTTTTAGATATTTGATATTGTGACTACATAACGGAAAGATATGATGATATGCTGTATGCGGGTTGCTCGGGATATTTTATGTTGCGATGCTATACTGGATAATATCGTATGAGAGTGGGGGTATATTTGTACATATGACAGGGGTATATTTGTACATATACCATAAGCATTTTTTTTAAGGATTCGGGATGATTGTGTGGATGTTACAGAGGGTGTGAAGGTGTGAAGGTATGATTTATTTATGAAGGGTGTGGCCGAAAGTCATCGGAGAAATGGAACAAAAACAGAAAATAAAGGGAAAGACATAAGGAAAGAGTTTCGGGTGAATGAAGAAAGGGGAGAAACAAAAATAGAGGTTTCGGGTGATGGGAATGGTTGTAAATCGGTTTTCTGGATGTAAGTTTCGGAGGCGAGTCGTGATTTTGGTATCTCGAGGTATCGTGTTGTAATGATGACTTTTGGTATTCGTGCGGCTGTGAAAGGACATGTATGGCGCTTCGATAGAAAAGATGGCATGTGGCGACTGTTCAGCTGGCGTCATACGAGACACGTGCTCGCGTGAAAGCGCGTGCGGACGTGAAAATGTATTCAATGTAGTTTCGCGAGAAATTTGGGGTCCGGTGATTGCATCCCTTATTTATAGATATTTGTAAGTACTATCGGGTACAACTGGGACAATTGATTGTTTACTAAAGTCAGAAGTCGCTTTCGGAGCAGTTTTGAGTAAAAAAGTTGGATCCTTTATTTTAGGAATATATGTATATTTCTAAGTAAAGTCGAGACTTTTATTTTTTTTACTAAAGCCGAAAGTTGCTTTCGGAGTAGTTTTGAGTAATAAAGTTAGAGCCTTTATTTTAGAAATATATGTATATTTCTATGTAAAGTCGAGACTTTCATTTTTTACTAGAGCCGAAAGTCAAATAAAGTTGAGACTTTCATTTTTCTCTAAAGCCGGAAGTCACTTCCGGAGCAGTTTTGAGTAACAAAGTTAGAACCTTTATTTTAGGAATATATGTATATTTCTAAGTAAAGTCGAGACTTTCATTTTTTTTACTAAAATCAAAAGTCGCTTTCGGAGTAGTTTTGAGTAATAAAGTTGGAGCCTTTATTTTAGAAATATATGTATATTTCTAAGTAAAGTCGATATTTTCATTTTTTACTAGAGCCGGAAGTCAAGTAAAGTTGAGACTTTCATTTTTTACTAAAACTGAAAGTCTCTTTCGGAGTAGTTTTGAGTAATAAAGTCTTCTGACTTTCGGGAGCATAAAGCTTTTTTTTGTAAAGCGCAGAGCTTTTTATTTTGTATGAAAGATGAAAGCGTAGAGCTTTTTATTTTGTATAAAAGATGAAAGCGTAGAGCTTTTTGTTTGTAGGAAAATGTGGTACCAAAGCACGGAGCTTTGTTGTTTGTAGGAAAGCACAGTACTACCAAAGCGCGGAGCTTTGTTGTTTGTACCAAAGCACGCAAGATGTGAAAATTATGAGAAAATATTTGTAATAATAGTAAAAAATGAAGATGATAGGTCAGTAAATCTATCAATCATATAAAAACGATAGAATGTGTGTTGGACTATAGAAAAAGAAATAAGAAAAAAATAAAGGACAAAATTTTGTAGAGAAAGAAGGTTGCTATACAGATGAAAAACGATTAGAAAAAGAAGTAAGAAAATGAAAATTTATACTTATCAAATCAGACATGGCGATAAATAAAAATTTTATTAGCAGATAAATCTAGACATTTGTAACTTCTGTGATTCGGAGGGTACCTAAAAACATACATGGAGTGACACAAGTCTGTAATTTATTATGAGAGATAAAGAGAATAAGAAATAAGATGAAAACAAAGAAAATAAAAACACATAAATGATGATAAATTGGAATTTTATGATAAAGAGTGTGAGTAGAGTAGATAAATTTTAGTGCGAGGGGAAGAATATTTAACATAGCTAAGTGAAGGCCATATGACAAAAAAAGTGAGGGAACATAAGCGTGAGAGAAGAATGCGTATAATATTATTTATTGGATAGATTTTTTGTTCACATTTGCCATTTTGGGAGGAGGTACAAGAATAGGAAAAAAGAAAATTAATTTTATGGGACTGCAAACAAATATTATCAAATTGTTTACCACTATTGTCATATTACACGAATTTCATATCACATTCAAATTTAGTAACAATATAGGAATGTAAATTAATAAAAATGAAAAAACTTGAGAAGTATGAGAAATAGAAAAAGTCCATTTAAAAAATTGTAAAATCATAAATAATAAGAGGATGACTAGTAGAACTGAGAACATGAGATGTCCAAATATGTACTAAGTCAAAAGGCATTTGAAGTAACGGGTAAAAAAAATACGAATTTAATAAATTTTCCTAAATGACAAGAGGAATAGAAAGATGCAAAGAACACGAAGCATTGACGAACGAATAATTTATCCAATTAAGATAAAGAGAAAGCAATATAATGAAATTACGAATCCTAATTCTTGGAGACAACCAAGGAGGATATAGAGACGGAAAGGATATATATCGAATCATCAACAATCAAAACAAATTCAAAACACGATCATAAAAAATAACTCATCATTAACCAACCTCTACCGTCGAGTAAAAGAGTAAAAGTGTGACTTTATATAATAAATATCAATTAAATAGTTTACGGAAGCATATCTGAATGAACGGCGCTAAAATTAGGGTTTGGCTTTACTTGCTTCGTTAAGGGATTTCAATTCGTAATAACTGCTCTGAGTATTCCGGAATTATTCGAATCTCGGCTGGGATCATTATCTTTTTGAACAAAATAAATCGAAAAGCCACAGTAGACGCCAATATGATGTTGTCGGATTACAGATCTTCCAGATTATTTTCCTCAAAACTGTTCTTAGGGCATTTTAATCCCCCAAAAAACCCTTTTCTGATCTTAGAAGGGTTTTTTATTTATCATTGTCTATGGTCGTGAGCCTTCTATGTCATGGGCCTTTTTTAGATATTTGATATTGTGACTACATAACCGAAAGATATGATGATATGGTGTATGCGGATTGCTCAAGATATTTTATGTTGTGATATTATACTGAATAATATCGTATGAGAGTGGGGGGTATATTTGTACATATACCAACGACTATTTTTTTAAATTAGAATTAAGGAAAAAGGGTCTAGTTTAATCTTTTTTCTTTTTGTCTTTTACAATTTTTGTCATTTTGTTTTCTTTGTTTTTGATTTTTCTTTTTTGTCATTTTTATTTATACTTATTATTTTGCAACCTTTTGATCAAATCTCTGTTACACTTTCCTTTTCTTCTTCTTCTTCTTTTTTTTTTTTTTAAACCAAACATGCATTCCATTCTCAAAAAAACATTACACTATTAGGACTACAGTCTTTTTCTTTTATTATAATTTTTTTTTTGTTTTTTAATTTTTTCTTTTACTTATTTTGTCTTACATGTTTTATCTTTGAACATAAATTTATATTGCGTCATAAGATCTCAAATCTAGTGTTCAGAGAATATCTTAAATTATGTTAGATGGAATCCTTGTCAAATCTAGAATGAGTTGCATGTATATTATAGATATAATTTTTATTATAAATCTCTTGTAAATATTTTTCAGATCTCCACATAATCCCAAAATCCCTTTTAAAATTCCTGAAATCTTTTTCCGTAATTTAATTTCTGAAAAAAAAAATTGTTCTTTCTTTTTCTTATATATATATATATATATATATATATTATATATATATTATCAAGTTACACATCTTCTAATGAGTTCTAATAAGTATGAAAAACTAGAATTTTGAAGTTTCATGTGATTTTTGCATAAAATTTTGAAAATGAAAACATAAATTTTAAAATAGTTGCCTTTTCTTTTTATTTTTATTATAATGTTTATACTATATTAAAAATGCATAATTTAGTTAGTAACAATCTCACATATGATTTTAAAATGTTAGAGTTTTAAATATGATAAAACCACAAATATGTCAAATTTTAAAAATTAATCTTTATATTATAATTACTTAATTCTAAAACCCAAGTTCTTATATTATAGTAAATGATGTTGCCGGATTCCGAGACTCCTAAACTGTTCTTCTCTTGAAACTCTTCTCACAATATTTGGGTTAGCAATTTTAATTCTCTTGCATTTGTCCTTAAAGGGAGGGGAATTTATAGATATTTTTGGATTAGTAATTCATTTAGATATTTTCTAGATTTTAAAGAAAATAATAATATCAACTTTGAATAATATTTTGATAGAATACAATATTTAGATATGATGTAACCATATTTATTATTGATAATTTAAGTAAAAGATAATTTCGTATTTTAGTATTGGGGATATTTTGTACATATACTACTAAAGAAGAACAATTATTGTTATACTATTCAAAAAATAATACGATATTTTTAAATAATAGATTTTGAATATACAATAAAATTTGAGTGAGTTACATTAGATAAAAAATTATAGTAAATCAGTTGCACCCATCATTGAATATACACTTATAATTTTATCAAATATCTTATGCATTTCATCAGTTTTACACACTTTGGCAACATATGGGCACGAAACAAAATTTTAGTAAACTTTGTTTTTCCCTTAAATTCATAAAATATATTATTATTTAATAAATAATAGCAACTAATTATATCTCATACATGTCACGTCCCGAATTCGGGCTTAGTTTGTTAATTAAATTTCTAAATTCAAGACATAACACTGCTATATTTCCTAGATTTCTTCAAAGAATGTCAAGTCACTTACTTTCAATTAACTAAAATAATTAAATAAATTATTAACTTGAAGCAATCCATAAAATATCATCCAAAATTTTAAACTTTATTTAATAACAAATCCTCACTCAATAAGTTCAAACTCTCAATACAATAAAAAGTTTATTCTAACAAGACAAACAACTAAAAAGACTGTAAAACTCTTAATCAAAGTCATACATCCAGTAATCATGATCCTCTAACTCAATATCTTTACTGTCATCTATAAGATGGGAAACATAGGGGATGAGTATAAAAATACTCAGTAGGCAGAACAATTATTCCTTTAAAAAAATCTTCAATTTAAAAATAAATATCTTTATAAAAATAATAAATGTCTTCAAAATAAATTATGCCTATAAATAAAAAAAATGATAAAAGATAATAAATTTTAAAATAATATTAATAAAAATAAATATTCTCCAATACTTTTATCTATAAACAGAAAATAATAAAAAAATAATAAATCTTAAAAGAATAACAATAACAATAAATACTTTTCAATACTCTTATCTATAAACAAGAGATAAATCTTTCATAATAATTTATTCAAAAACTTGCATAGTTCAAAACAAAAGAAAACAAATATCCAATCAATATCTTTTCTTTTCTTTGACTTTTGGGAGATTAATTGAATGTTTCGCGAATGAGTCTTAACTGATATGAGTTCCTAACTTTATACCCGTTAGGAAAGGGCCTTATTTGTATCTTATGTCTTGGTGGCTTTTTATCCATGCCAATGAAAAATCTTATAAATAGTGGAATATGTTCCTCCCATTGCTATCTATTAATCCCGAATAAAACCAGAGATTATAAAAATTCACATTTAACTTACTTTTATAAAACTTTAGTGTAAAATATTATCCTTCTAAAATATTTAACAATACTAGATTTAAGAAAAATATACTTTATTTTAAAATAATAATTTGAAATATCTAACAATACTGGAATTAAGAACAATATCCTTTATTTTAAAATAATAATTTAAAATATTTACAATACTTAAATTAAAAAAAATATCCTTTACTTTAAAATAGTAATTTATAATATTTAACAATATTAGAATTAAGAAAATATATTCTATTTTAAATTAATAATTTAAAATAACAATATTGACATTAAAAAAAATATTCTTTCTTTTAAAATAATAATTTAATAAAAACTATATAAAAGAATATAAACTCTGGAATTTAAAACTTAATTTAATATAAATATAAATATAAATAAATAAATAAATATATATATATATAATATATATATTATATATAATATTAGTAACATAGATAAAAGAATATAAAATATTTATTAACAACGTATTTTTCTATATTTTCATGAAATAATAATAATTTAATATATTTATTATATCTATACATTCAAAATTCTCACGTTGCTTTTCTCTTTTAAAAATAATAATATATAATATATATATATATATAATATATATATATATATATATATATAGAGAGAGAGAGAGAGAGAGAGAGAGAGAGGGGCACGAAACAAAAAACCAATTCAAAATCCTAAATTTTCTAAAAATTAAAACTTGCCTAAAATCTTAAAATCTGCTCAAAATCTTAATACACAGTTTCAAAAAATCTGGTCAAAATCTTAATACACAGTATCAAAAATATCATTCAAATATCGTATCCTCCAAATTCAGTATATTTAAAAATATTCAATTATAGTAAATAAAAAAAACGAAGAAGGATTGTCCACCTACCTCGATTGATCGCTTGTATAGATTCAAATAAGTTTAAGTATTCTGCTCTTAAATCTCCTTCAGACTCTTTTTCACCCACTTCTAGAAATTCATAAAACCCTAATTTCTTTTGCTCTCTGGCAGGGTTATGAAAAAAATAATAACTTTTTGCGACTTTTGAATTATGAAACGAATGACCCTAAAATTTGACAATTATTCTAATAACTGCCTTTTTCGTTTTGGTTTTCCTTTTTTTTTTCTTTTTCTCCAAACCATATTTTTCTCATCTTCTGCCTTTACTCTACGATATTTCTCTCTTTTCTTCTAATTATGACTCTAAAAATCATTCTTATTTGGTATAACCTAATTAGATTAAAATATTTAACTTTTTATTAATTAGTCTCTAATATTTTTCATATATTCTAATTCGGCCCATAATAATAATAATAAATTATTTATTTATTAATTTAATTAGAAACTTATAATAACTACCTAATTTAATTAGATGATATTTGTGTAATATTATATTTTTAAAAAAATCTAAAAATATCACTACAAGCTTACGACAACACAATATCATAAAGTAAGTATTTTGAAATCACAATTTATATTCTAATATTTATTGATAATTTTATAATATAAAAAAGAATTATTTTAAGAGTTCATTAAAAATAATATGTAATTAAAATTTTATTAATTAGTTAATATATTAAAGTAAACAACAAAAAGTAAATTAAATATTATCAATTATTTTTAAATAAAAAATAAGTCAAGATGTTGTATACCATGACAAAATTTTAACAACCTCATATTTATTTTTTCTTCAAAATTTACAGATAATTTAATTTTTATAAATATAAGAAAGATTAAATTTGTAGATATTTTAAAACCTAATCCAAAACGTATGATGATTATTATTATTATTTTTTTTAATAAATATACGACATTTTCTGATTGTATCTCAATTTTTTTATTTTCAACCAAAAAAAAAAGTAAAGTAATTATATAAACATTTTGGGGGAAATTATCAAGCCAAACGAAACATGAAATATAATATCCAAGTACTCGTCGAAATTCGTCTCCAGTTTTTACAAGAGTAATAAATAAATTAGAATTAAAAAAAATAAAAATTGATGGTATAACCTATATCTAATAAATAAACCAAATGAAAAAAAATCACATTGGTATCTAATAAAATTTGTAAATTGCTAAATAGTTTTCAAACTATAAAGGTTTGTTGATATTCGTCACCAAATTATTTTTTATAAAATTAATCTCTGAATTATATATATAAAAAAAGATAAATCATATTTATCTTTTATATAAAAGATATTTTTATTTTTTATTAAGAATTTTAATATTTATCTTTTAATATTTTCGTCTGTTCATTAAATAGGCCGCGTACTCACGCTTCCTAACTTTTGGCAAAGCAATGCAACTGAACCAATTGCGATTTTATTATAGTTTAGCTACTACTATATATCTATATAAATATATTGTTAAATTTTTAAATTTTTTATTAATATAGAAACTAATAAAAATATATTAATTTAAGATTTCAAATGCATATATTTTAAATTATTTTTTTGAAAGATAAAATAATAAAGTTTTAAAAAAATTTAAAAAATTAAATTTTATTAATATTAATTTTATAAAATAATTAATTTAAGGATAATTTTATCTTTTCATTTATGAATTTTTTTATTATTTTAAGAGAATGTTTTTGTATTCGAATTTTATTTTTTTAAAAAAAATTAATTTAAAAAATGTAATTTTGTTTTACCTAAAAATAGTTGTAAAATCCACGTATACTTCTTTATTAGAAAAGAACTCACTCAATTTTAATTACATTTTAATAACTAGTTTAAATAATATCTTATATACAGAAATATATTTTAAAGTTCCAATATTTTTTTGAATAGAAACTAATAAAAGTTTTTTATAATTTTTATTTATTTTAAACTAATTTATTTAAATGATAACATAATCAAGTTTTAAATTTGAAAAGAAAAACCGAATAATATTTTTTTTCAGATTTTGTTAATATTATAATTAAACCAAAAACTTAATAAATTTGAAAATAATTATATATTTTTTTAAATATTTATTAAGTTAAAATTTGAATTTGTCATACAATTATAGCTTACTCTCATTCTTTGAAATGTAATGAGTTTAAAAAATAAAAATACCTCAAATTTACATTTTTAAAAAAAATTGATTATTTTATCAAATTTTATGGATATATACATTTGAAATCTTAAATCAATATATTTTTATTATTTTTTATATTAAAGAAAAATTAGAAATTTAACAATATATTTATATAGATAGTAGATAAAATAAAGTAGTTTAACAAAATATATTAAATTCACAGTTGTTACAGTGGCATTGCTTATTAATTAAGTTAGGAAGAGCACCTGTATCGGGGTTCGAACCTTCCTCAGAGAAAAAGCAATGATTAGATAAAAAAAAAATTTCAAACAAAGAGAGAAATAATATGTGAAGACCACAATCTCCATTCTATTTCTCTCCCCCTTCTAATTAACTTAGTTTTCATGGATATAATATATATATATATATATATATATTATATATAATATATATATTGTTATAAAATTAATTATATATTATAATACATATATTATGGCAATAGGTGTTGTGTATATATATATAAGGGGAGAGAGAGGAGAGAGTTGAGAGAGTCTCGGGAAGAAATTTTTCTTCTTGTATTTCACTTCTTCTTGGAATTTTGAAATGGACAAACAGAGCTGTTGTTTGAAAAGAACTGAAATTTTTGAAGGGGATAATTTAACAAGGAGATGAGAAGTCCCCTTATATAGAGATACATACGGTAGTGCCACTATTTTAATGACTCCACTAATTGAGTGCATTACCCACTCTTATATACATATATATATATATATATAGATATATATATATATATATATATATATATATATATATATATATATATATATAGTATTCATTGCTGCTGACCACCATACCCTACATGTATATGGAATTAATGTGGCAAGTTATAATGGATGTCATTTTATCTTCTACTGAGAAATGGCAATACCCTTCATCATTTTTCTTTCAATCTACTGGAAACTGAAGCGGAATGTAGCTCAGACATCCATGATCCATCATGCCTTACGTAATTTTCTAGGATGATAGACAGAATCTTCACGATTCATAACACTCCCCCTTGGATGTCCATTACATAAAGAATATGCCTCGTTAAAACCTTACTAGATAAAAACCCAGTGGGAAAAAAATCTAGTGAAGGAAAAAGAGTACACTATTCTTCATGTGTAGATTTCTCCCCCTGATGAGATGATTTCTCGAAATCTTTAAATCGACGCAGACCAATTTTATATCTCAATTTTTCAAAGGTTGCTATCGGAAGAGCTTTAGTGAATATATCTGCAAGATTATCACGTGATCGAATTTGAAGCACATTGATTTCACCATTCTTTTGAAGTTCATGAGTAAAGAAGAATTTAGGTGAAATGTGTTTTGTCCTATCTCCCTTAATATACCCTCCTTCCTTTTAATTGAGCTATACAAGCTGCATTATTTTCATATAGAGGAGTTGGAATCTCTCTTCTGGAGGATAAACCACAACTCTCTCTAATATAATGGATCATTGACCTCAACCATACACATTCTCGACTTGCTTCATGAATGACTATTATCTCAGCATGATTAGAAGAAGTTGCTGCTATTGTTTACTTCGTGGAGCGCCATGATATAGCAGTATTACCATATGTAAATAAATAGCCATTTTGAGAACGTGCCTTGTGCGGATCCGAAAGATAACCTGCATCTGCATATTCAATCAGTTCTGGATCATTTACATTTGAATAAAATAATCCGAGGTCAATTGTCCCTTGGAGGTATCTAAGGACGTGTTTAATACCATTCCAATGTCGTCGTGTTGGTGAAGAACTAAATCTTGCTAATAGATTTATAGCAAATGCTATATCGGTCGAGTATTATTTGCAAGATACATCAGTGCACCAATAGCACTAAATATGGTACTTCAGGACCAAGTATTTTCATTTTCTCGAGGTCTAAATATGTCTTTATTTATATCTAGCGACCTCACGACCATTGGAATACTCAATGGATATGCTTTATCCATGAAAAATTTTCAACACTTTGCTGTATATGTTGACTGATGAACAAAAATTCCATCTTTCATATGTTCAATTTGAAGTCCGAGACAAAACTTAGTTTTTCCAAAATCTTTGACTTCAAATTCTCGTTTCAAACAATCTATAGCTTCTCGAAGCTCTTCTGGAGTTCCTATGAGATTGATATCGTCAACATATATAGCAAGGACACAAAACCAAAATCTGTTTTCTTAATAAAACACATGGACAGATTTGGTCATTCTTATATCCTGAATTCAATAAGAATTCACTAAGGCGTTGTACCACATGCGTCCAGACTGTTTAAGCCCATATAATGATTTCTGTAATTTGATAGAATAATTTTCATGAGGGCCTTTAGAAGCCTTTGGTAAATTTGAATCCTTCAGGGATTTTCATATAAATCTCATTTTCAAGGCTTCCATAAAGATAAGCTGTAATAACATCCATTAGATGCATGTCTACCTTTTCATGAACTGCCATACTTATAAGATATCGGAGTGTAATAGCATCAATAACGGGTGAATAAGTTTGATCATAATCAATTCCTGGCTTTTGCGAAAAGCCTTGTGCGACGAGTCGTGCTTTATATTTTACGACTTCATTATTCTCATTTCGTTTTCGCACAAACACCCATTTATAGCCAACAGGTTTTACATCCTTTGGCGTTTGGACTACAGGTCCAAAAACTTCTCGCCTCGCAAGCGAATTTAACTCTGATTGAATCGCATCTTTCCATTGAGGCCAATCAATTCTATGCCGACATTCTTCAACTGATAAAGGATCTAAATCCTCATTATCCTTGAAAATATCAAGGGCTACGTTGTATGCAAAAATCAATAACAACATTTTTCGATCCCAACTTTGATTCGAACTGGAATAATTGAGATTTCAGAATTTCATCATCATTTGTAGTTGGAATCTTTTCATCAGTTCCCTTGGTTTTCTTTTCTATTTCATCAATATGATCTTCTGGATCATTTTCCTCTTTTCTTTCGAGGATTTTTATTTTTGGAACCAAGGGGTCGGCCACGCTTCTGCGTGTTTTTGATTCGAAGCTATAGGATTAACTTTCTGTCCTTCAGGAACTTCTATTCGTATAGGAGCATCTATAGCTGGAATATGCGATTTAGTGACTCTGCTGGAGTCAGCAAAAGAATCTGGCAGTTGATTTGCAATTTGTTGCAAATGTATAATCTTTTGAACTTCAAGTTCACTTATATTTGTGTGTGGATCTAAATGATTCAAAGAAATTTTCCACGCAAGTTCAATTTTATGCCATTTATTCTCTCCCCCTAATTTGGGAAACAAATTTTCATCAAAATGGCAATCATCAAATCTTGCTATAAATACATCTCCCGTCAAAGGTTCAAGATACCTTATAATGGACGGGGAGTCATACCCAACATATATCCCCAATCTTCTCTGCGGACCCATTTTTGTCTGTTGGGGTGGTTCAATTGGGACATATACAGCACACCCAAAAATTCTCAAATAAGAAATATTTGGCTCTGAACCAAAAGTCAATTGTATGTGAGAAAATTTATGATAACTCGATGGCCTTAAACGCACAAGTGCTACAACATGCAAAATTGCATGTCCCCAGGCTGCTGTAGGGAGATTTGTTTTCATCAATAATGGTCTAGCAATTAATTGCAGCCTTTTAATAAATGATTCAGCTAGACCATTTTGTGTGTGAACATGAGCTACAGGATGTTCAACAATTATTCCAATCGACATGCAATAAGAATCAAATGCATGTAAGTAAATTCACCAGCATTGTCTAGACGGATTTGTTTAATAGGATAATCAGGAAATTGTGCTCTTAAGCGAATTATTTGGGCAAGTAATCTCGCAAATGCCAGGTTGTGAGTCGATATTAAACAAACATGTGACCATCGGGTCGATGCATCAATCAAGACCATAAAATATTTAAATTGCCCACATGGTGGACTAATCGGTCCACATATATCTCCATGAATCCGTTATAGAAATGTAGGACTTTCAGCTCCTACTTTCAATGGTGCTGGTCTTATAATTAATTTCCCTTTGGAACATGCAGCACATGAAAGTTTATCAGAAGTCAAAATCCTTTGATTTTTCAAAGGATGACCGTGCGTTGTCTCGATAATTTTTCGCATCATAATTGATCCCGGATGACCCAAACGGTCATGCCAAACTTTAAAAGTAACGGGATTAGTAAACTTCTGGTTTACTAAATGATGCGCCACAATAACATTTATTGTTGCATAATATAGGCCAGATGATAGAGATGGTAGTTTTTCCAACAAAACTTTATTACCGGAGGTCATTTTCGTGATACCCAAATATTCATGACCATTATCTTCTATTGTCTCAACATGATATCCATTTCGTCGGATATCTTTCAAACTCAATAAATTTCTTTGAGACTTTGAGGAATATAATGCTTTATCAATAACAATCATAGTTCTTCCCGGTAATATTATATTAGCTCTTCCGGAGCCTTCAATAGGTTTTGCACTATCATTTATTGTGATAACACTTGTTTCTTCCACATTCAGGTGAGAAAAATACTTCTCGTATTTCAATATGGTGTGCGTAGTTCCACTGTCAATAAGACAGACACTTTCGATATCGTTGTTCATACCAGAAAATTGAACAACAGCCATCTGTTTTATTTACAAAATTTTACAGAAATAAAATTAAGCATATAATTACAAAAGTAATATAAACATATAACATTAATATTCTAATTATTTTTTGACACTTTAATTTCCAATCAAGTGGTCAATTATTTCTTTTTTTATGTTCGAAAATATCAGTAACATCCAGGTGAGCCACATCAACATCAACATTTTTCAAGATCGTCGTCATTTATTTCATGAGACAAATTTTGAGAAGTAAGTCAACAAAATGTTTTGTCGTGCTACAGACACGTTTCGTCGTGCTACAGGCACGAGACCAGTGACCTTTCATGCCACAACGATAATATTTGTCTTCATAATTTTTCGGAACAATATTTCATTTCTCATTATGTTTTGTCCACTTCAGGTGGTCATAAATATTTTTAGCACCTAAATTATTATCACGTTTATAAGGGCCAAATTTATCACGACGTTCATGATCATGACCACGGTAACGACCACTACTATGACCACGATCTCTTCTGGGATCATGTATTCGCTTCAGGGAATGGAGTAGGCCAGTAGGTCGAGTCTCGTGATTTTTTATCAGTAATTCATTATTATGTTCCGCAGAAGACAAAAATTAATTCAGAGTATTTCTTAAAATCTTTCTCACGATATTGTTACTGTAGGACAATATCCGTGGCATGAAAGTGGAGTATGTTTTCTCCAACATATTATCATCCGTTACATATTTTCAGCTATGAAACTATTTTAAACGTTGAGGAGTTATACTCACTCACGGATTTGAAATCTTGCAACCTCAGGTGCAACCAGTTATACCGTACTTTAGGGAGAACGACCATCTTTTGGTGGTCGAATTTTTCTTTCAAATTTCTACACAAAATAAGAGGATCTGTCACGGTAAGATATTCATTTTTTTAAATTCTCATGAACACGATCTTGTGTTGATGACACTTTATTTTATACAACGGTGTCTTTCGGACCCGTTGTAGCAAGATGCATTCAGGCATCTAGTGTCCATAACAAATAATTCTTTCCGGTGACATCAAGAACCACAAATTTGAGTTTAATAAAATTTGACATAATAATAATAGAATACGTACCAGTAAAAACGTACCTGATTGATCTTCAAATAAATTTTACAATTACTTTACCCTGTGGTAGAGACTCGTGCTGATAACGTGTTATAAAATTAATTATATATATTATAATACATTTATTATGGCAATAAGTGTTGTATATATATATATAAGTATATAAGGGGAGAGAGGAGAGAGTTGAGAGAGTCTCGGGAAGAAATTTTTCTTCTTGTATTTCACTTCTTCTTGGAATTTTGAAATGGAAATTGCAGACAAGCAGAGCTGTTGTTTGAAAAGAACTGAAATTTTTGAAGGGGATAATTTAACAAGGAGAGGAGAAGTCCCCTTATATAGAGATACATACGGTAGTGCCACTATATTTTAATGACTCCACTAATTGAGTGGACTACCCACTCTTATATACATACATATATATATATAATATATATATATATATATATATATATAGTATTCATTGCTGCTGACCACCATACCCTACATGTATATGGAATTAATGTGGCAGGTTATAACGGATGCCATTTTATCTTCTACTGAGAAATGGCAATACCCTTCATCCTTTTTCTTTCAATCTACTGGAAACTGAAGCAGAATGCAGCTCAGACATCCATGATCAATCATCATGTCTTACGTAATTTTCTAGGATGATGGACATCCATTAATTTAATGAATCTTCGGGATTCATAACATATATATATATATATATATATATATAATCAATTTTGGTCAGGATTTTATAAAACTATAAAGAAACTTACAAGAAAATAGGCCAAAAACTTGTTTACACGATCCTCCTATTCCACGCTGAAAGGAGTTCAAAAACAATTCTAAGGATTTTTTCAGCGATGGTATAGGATACTCCAAAACACATTGTACATTATATACTCTCATAGTATGATTAATCCAAATAACATTAATGGTTTGTCTAAAAATATATTTTCAAAAACCATGAATTTTGGTCGTCAGGGTAGGTCTAACCAAATTCCCACAAATCCATCACACCACGTCCGTTCGGCAAAAAACCTTGAGTACATCCTATCCAAGAGTAAGATGCGCCAAACTTGTTTGGCTAAGTAGCAGTCTCGCAGTAGATGAAAAAAAGTGCAATGGCACAAACTGTGCATGATGAAGAATCCAAGATGCCCCTCTTCCAAAGAAAAGAGGATGTCAACAGCGCCCTATGTAAGCACTTCCACAGTGTATAAGATGCTCGAGTAGGGCCCTTAAAGTTTCATATCCTTAGTCTGGAAGTGTTGTGTGGAGATTGCATCGTCAGCTTTAAGTTGTGATGCATTGATCCTACAGAAAAGTAACTGACGATAGTATTTATGATAACTTAACTTTGTTAAAAGGAGATTAAGAAGATGATAATAATAATAATATATTATTGTAAGGTACATGTATAATATATATTATTAAATATATTTAAATAATGTAATGATATAAATATTTTTAGAGTTTTTTTTAAATAGAGAATTTTTAACAGAAGAACTAATGTCACAATTTTTTATAATTCAAAGATCAATTTTATCAAAAAAATAATTTGAGACAATCTCACCAAACATTTATAGTGTGAGTTTAGGTTAAACTGTCTATTATTAAATATATTTAAATAGTGTAGTGACATAAATACAGTCAGACATTTTTTTATTTAAGGGATAATTTAACGAAACTTTTAATCAAAGACCAATATCAAAAAAAATTTATAACTTAAGGACCAATTTCACAAAATAATAATAATAATAATAATAATTTAGAAACATCAAACCTCTAGAGTTTTGAGAACTATTTATATCAATTTACTAATAAAATATTACTTAAATATTTTTACTAATTCTATGATGTTTAAATTTGGACAATAAATATTTTAACTAAGATTTAAAGACATAAAAAGTCATTGCTTTTGATTCTTTCTTTTATCTTCTTCATTATTCCTAACGTTTATAATATGCTTTATAAATAAATATATAAATATATATATATATATATATATTATATACTATATATTTATCCCTTTTAATAAAACTCCTAATAAGTTTATCAATAAATTTCGAACATGTTTGATAATAGAGCCACCAATTCTTGAAACAAAGCAACTGAAATTATGGAATAATGTCTCATACATTATTATTATTATTTATTTCATTGAATATATATTAATAATATATTTTCCCACTAATAATTTACTTTTTTAAAAAAATCTTCATTTGAAGTTTTTTGCAAAATCAAATAGGAAAATATCATATGGCAGTAAAACAAATTAAATTAATTCAGAAATACTATTTACTAAAACCACAACAACTAGATTTTATATTAATACCACAACTTATATCACAAAAGAGAATCAGAAAAAGCAATTTAAGATGATAATTGATATATCTAAATTGAAGCAATTAATTGAAAAAAAAAATTGTGTAACTATGAAGGAATCATACGAAGAATTCAACCACATATATCAAAAAAAAAAGTTAAAGGTAATAATTATGTGAACCGTAAAATAACTTCAAATGGAGGTAATTTCTGAAAAAATAAAACATCATAGTCCAATAAAAAAGAAGATGAAGCTTCAATGGACATGTATGTATTATTTTTTAAAATATATATTAGTTTATATATTACAATTTCTATAAATCAATATATATATATATATATATATATATATATATATATAATAGTGATAAAAAAGTGAAATTTTAATTTTAACATTTAACATATATATATATATATACATAATATATATACACCTGAGTCTGAGGATAGTAAAGTCACTACCCTTTTTTGTTTTGAAAGGGCTCTATAATCTTTTGATTAATAGACCGAAAATTAAACAAATAATAATAATAATAATAATAATAAAATTAAAAAGAAAAAGGTAAAAGGGAGAGTTAGTGGCCCAGGGAAGAAAAGTAACGTAAAACGACGTCGGTACATTGCTATAATTTGTTCTGTCCTGGCCCACCACTGTGACGGCGTCGTTTGATGCGGAGAGAATTGGATACGGCCATTGGGTCCTGAATCAAGATCACATATAGCCGTTACGCTCAATTCAACAGGCACCAGCTCCTCCCCTTTTTTCAAAAAAATTTGACCGTTAAGGCAAACTGAACGTTAGTTCTATATTTCCTTCCCTCAAATTCCCCATCATTTTTCCGACAAATTAACAACGAAGATAGCCAACAATTCTCTCTCTTTCCCCCCATGCGGCTAGTCCTATAGTCGTCACAATAGCAGCATTTTCCATCTCGCTCTTCGCATTTCTGTACCCCTATTATTTCTTCTGTTATTATTCTCTCGAATTTAAGTTTTCTTTACCCAAAATGGCGGTTGTGGAGGACCCTATTAGTGCCGATGTGTGCGTGATTGATGAGGCGTATGAGTTCTCAGCACCCAGATTCTATGATTTTATGGTTGGAGAAACGGAGGATGAAGTTCGTAAAGCAGAGATGTGGTTTGAATCTGCTTCTAGCTATGCGCCTTCTCGTATGTCCATTTTTGCCCCTTTTTAGTGTTTTTCTCTTTAATTCTTTTTTTTTTTTTTTTGGTGGGTTTTCTTTTGTTTCTTTAATTAGTTCATGATTTTTACGGAAATTCTTGCACTTTAGTTTATGTAGATTGGTTTCTTTTTGGTGTTCTGATTTTGGTTTCTAGTATAGATTTTCTGCATTTATTTCAATTGATAATTTCTTGATTGGAGAAAACTTTTATGGTTCATTAGATCAGAAATTCTTTATACTTCAATTTCATTGAGATTTCTTGAGTCTACTCACCTATGGAGTTTGCTTTACTGTCTTCACCCCCTGAACAGGAATAGGGAACTAGTGACGATTTTAACTTCACTTTTCGAAATGCGTTATAGTGGACTTCTTTGAAATGAGTCAAATTGAACTTCTTTGCCCAATTTAATCTTTTTCATAGAAAGATAGAAGATAGACTATTAGTCTGACCTTAAGGTCCTAATGGTATTTGTTCCAATCTTTGTCAAGTATAAAATCTTACTGCTTGGTTTCAGGTCCCTTCTATTATAGTATTTGTTTGCATCATATCTGAATTCCTTTTGCCCCAAAAATTGTGCCTTGGAAATGAACAAGGACCTTTATGTTTATTGCCAAAGTAACTTCAGAGTAATTGCTTTTGCATATGACTGACCTGCAAATCTGATCATCATAACTTCATTATCTGAAACACCAAACCTAGTTATCCAGGGCAAGATAGCAAATTTTTTCTGTATAAACGAGTCATAAAATGGGACAGAGAACATATTTAAGTTCTTGCCTGGTAGAAGATCTAGGTATTGAAAATTTTGCAGTAGATGATGATGCATAGCACATTCTAAGAAGTATGAAGATTTTCAATTTCTTTTACTTAAGACATGAAGTATCCATTAGCACTTGAAGCATTTTCTTAGCACACCCACACTGTATAGTGCTGTGTGGATGCTTGTATAGATATATTTGTTGCTCTGGTTTATATTTTGGTCATTTTTTGTAATCAAACTTTTTTTTGAAATTGGCTTCTCTGGGTTAACAATCTTGATTGTTTATCTTTCCAGCATTTATGATGAGAATCAAGACTGGTAGATCTGTTCAAGTTGAAACTGTTTGTGATTTTAGCGAGGCAGAGCAGCAGATACAGAAGGTGAATAATCTTTTTCTACTAAACCTCTTAGGCAGCTTTCTTATGGGATTTGTTCACCTGATTTGTTTAACTTCACTTCTCTGGTTACCTTAAATTCAGGCACCAGAATCTTCAGAACCAAAATCAACATGTGATAATATAGCTAATGAATCATCTTTTGAGAGAGAGAAGCAATTAAGGTAACCAGTTCTATTGATTACTTTGAAAACACATGATTTGAACTCTCTTTATTCAATTGTTTGAGAGGTCTCTAATTTCCCATTTTGTGAATATATAGGCCTCAAGCTGAAGGCTGCATGCCGACTGAGGTTACGAAAGAAGTAATTGCTAATGAGATAAACATAGAACCTAGTCCAACTCTCATCAATCCAGTAAGCTTCTTTTCTTGTTTAATGTCAACACTATTGATTTTTTGGTTCTGTTCTCATCATCATCATTCTTGACTTGCAGAGTACTGATGAGAAGACAGCAGCTACTGTCCAAGGTTAGCTGTTGCTTGGATGTTATGTTGTGTTATCTCTCTCCTTCTTTACATTGTTTTCCCTTTATTGATAACCTTCTTTTTATCTTCATGCAGTAGTTGGAGCAGAAGTTAGCACCCCAGCACCACAGATAAACTCTCTCAAGAATAATTCCCTGAAGACTGAAACCAAAAGGCAGCAAACAGCCAGAAAAATTGCCAGCTTGATTAAAAATCCTTCAGAACTGAAGTCAAAACTCCAATTACAGAAATCACAAGCTAAAAGCAGCAAACCACCTACTAGTGTGAGGAGGTATTATTCCACCAACCACAAATATGAATTCCCTTGACTTGTCAAATCTAGTTCTCACTCTCATTAAACAGAGTTCTTTATTCTTCACCTCAGTTTCTAAGCTCTGATATTCTGTGCAGGGAGACTAAGTTAAAAAGCTCTGTTGAGGCTCCTAATTTTATACAAGAAAATCAAGCTGTAAAGCGGCAAAAACTGGATGGAGGAAAATCTCGGCAGGTTTGTGATATATCTCCAAGTTTCTCCCTTGAAACAATAGCAATACTTTATAGAACTTTTCTCTGAGTTTGTTCTTTTGTTTATGCTCTTGCAGATCCTTAACTTAAAACCTCATGTTCTGCCACACAAACCAAGGCCAGGACTCAATGATAGCAGCTCCAACTTGTGTCCATCAACTGCTAAAACTCGCAAGGAAGATCGAAAGGTTGAGGAGAACTTCTCTAGTTTTGGTTCACATTTTTTAACCTTTTCTCCTCCTGGCTTGGTGTTTTACTTTCTATTCTTTCAGATGTATGTTAGGGAATCAGCAGCACCTTATGTTTCAATGGCAGAAATGATGAAGAAGTTTCTGTCAAACACGAGGGAGATGTCTCTATCTCGAATGAGTAGTTCACTTTCTCAAGTAAATCTTCTTCTTTTCCCTGGTTGATTCTTTTTCATTTTTCTTTCTTGTACATGTGAATTCACAATTTTCCATGTCAGGCCGATGCTGCTGAAACAATGCAGAAAAGGGTCAAGCTTAAATTGACACGCCCTAAGGAGCCTGAGTTTGAAACATCTCAGCGGGTACGCTCTGTTAAAATAAAAAGTTCTGCTGAGCTTGAGGAAGAAATGATGGTTAAAATGCCAAAGTTCAAGGCTCGTCCACTAAATAAAAAGGTAACTCACTTCAGATTTCAGTTTTTGGATAAATCATCTCTCCTTAAACATTTGTTAACTGTTATCTCATTCATGTACCTACTTTTTGTTCTTTCATTGTGTTCAGATTCTAGAAGCTCCAAACTTGCCAGCAATTCCAAGAAGCACACCACAACTTCCAGTGTTTAAGGTAACCCTCTAATTGTTGTTTTCTATTCTGTAATGTAAGATTATAAAAAGAATCTCTCATGTTATTGTGTTCTTGCAGGAATTTCATCTGGAAACAATGACAAGGGCTCATCAGAGTGCAGAAACCTCTACTGTTACTTCAACAGAATCTCAGGTAATGGAAACAAGTTGGATAAACTGTATATTATCAATCATTCTGAACCAAGAGGAGTTATAATTTGTGCTGAAAAATGTGTGTTATCTATCTTCTTATAACAGAATAATCATGAATGGAATCCACATCATCTTACTGCACCAAAATCCCCCCATCTTCAAACGTCACTCAGGGCACGCCCTCCAAAGATCAAGAGTTCTGTGGAGCTTGAGAAAGAAGAACTAGAAAAAATTCCCAAGTTCAAGGCAAGGCCTCTGAATAAGAAGGTTAGATTCATTTCCAATTCTATCTTTGAGGAGGGTAAAAGCCTTTCTTTTCCTTGTCAGAATATAATTTGTTCTTTTTTTGAAATATATAGATATTTGAAAGTAAGGGTGAAATGGGGATGTTCTGCAACACAAAGAAACAGATTACCATACCCCAAGAATTTCATTTCGCCATAGATGAAAGGATCCCTCCTCCTCCTCCTCCTTCCAATGTTGCTGACATGTTTGACAAGGTGGGTATTTTCAATTCTATTTTTGTGCATTTTACACTTATCTTGATTAATTTATTCTCCTATCTGATCATGTATTATTATATGTCCATTTTCAGCTTTCACTTCGTTCAGAACCTCAGCATGACAAACCACCACTTCCAAGAAACACTACTCCTCAACCTTTCAATCTTCACACTGAGGTTTTATTTTTTACCTACCTTGCTTTTTGTTGATATATAACATTACTTTCCATCAACTTTTCCAATTTACTCATAATCATAATTTCTTGAATGCAGGAAAGAGGAGCAGAGAAAGAGAAGAAACTATTAACTGAACTTCTAAGGAAGCAAATGGAAGAGGAAAGTGCCAGGATTCCAAGAGCTCATCCATATCCTTACACCACTGACTATCCCGTGGTATGTATATTGTATATGCTCATGCACTAATTTTCATCTTCTTACTCTACTAACTAACACAATTCTTGTTATTCTTTTGAGCAGGTTCCACCAAAACCAGAGCCAAAGCCATGCACGAAACCAGAACCTTTTGAATTGGAGAGCTTGATCAGACATGAAGAGGAAATGCAAAGGGAAATGGCAGAAAGGCGCAGATTGGAGATGGAAGAAGCTCAGAGGAGATTATTCAAGGCTCAACCCATTTTGAAGGAGTAAGACATTAAATAACAGTGTTTTTCATGTTTAGCTTTTGAAAACAAAACATCTCAAAATGACGATGTTTTTTTCTTGTGCAAATTTTACAGGGATCCAGTTCCTGTTCCTGGGAAGGAACGCAGGCCTCTCACTGAAGTTCAAGAATTCAATCTCCATGTAGAACATCGTGCTGTTGACAGAGCAGAATTTGATAAGAAGGTAATACATACTCTACACCCTCCGTGAATATCATATATATTTCTTTCCATTTCTGGAGAATAATGTGGACAACAAACCAAGTACTCAATTGAAAAGGCTAATTTTATTGATCAGATCAAGGAGAAGGAAATGATGTACAAGAGATACAGAGAAGAGGCTGAATCAGAAAAACTGGTAAAATGCTGCTGCTGCCCCAATCATTATTATTAGTATAATAATGTTTTCTTGTTTGGATGAATTTGTGTTATTCTGCAACTTTTTTTTCTTATTTGTTGGTTGTTATGATTCTCTGGAATTAATGCAGATGGAGGAAGAGAAGGCCTTGAAACAGCTAAGAAGAACATTGGTGCCTCATGCTAGGCCTGTTCCTAAATTCAATCATCCATTCTTACCACAAAAGTATGATTTTTTTTGGGTCAATTTTTCTTCTAAATTTTTCTGATAATATGAGGATGATGATGAAAGAGCATTTTTCTTTCCTTGTGAAAAAACAATAGGTCTTCCAAGCAAGTGACAAAACCAAAGTCTCCAAAATTGCGCATTGTCAAAAGAAAAGAAATGCGAACCTTAGTACTGCCTGCTTGCCCCCCATTGACAGCAGCATCAAGCAGTTCTGCGTCTCAGATGAGATGAGATGATCTTTTGAGAAAAAGGATTGTGACAAACAATTAATATCATCTTGTTGTGATGTTTAGCATATGTTAACGTAAGATATAAGGGAGGCAAATGATCCATTGCCACCCCCCCACAATGGACCTTTTTTGTGTACAACTAGAATTGTAGAGAAAAAATTGTTCAATTTATTTACTCTTTCATCCTGTTAACAGTTCACTTGTAAGTAAAAGTGCAAACTCAAGTCACCAAATTTGTTAAATATATAAAGTAAGAATTATTGAGGAAATTTTTGGCTCAGATGTTTTCTCAAAACTCCACACCCTCCCACCCACAACAAGAAAAAGGAAACAAAAAATGATGAATTGCCATAGTTTTGAATTCTAAGAAAAAGGGGTGCCACATTATTTGATTGATAATATTCTATGAGAAAATACAACAAAACAACTTGCAGAGTCTGGGGAGGGGAAAAAAAAAAAGTCTCTTAATTTGGTAAGCAGTTACATACAACAAAGGCTACGATAGATCATCCTAATGTTTTTTCATGCTTTTTATCCAGGCAGGAGGATTAGACACAAATTCTCTTGGTTCGATGATATAATAATAATAATGAGTACTAAAAAAAGGAGAGGAGGGACTCTGATTTTGAATAAGGCGTCAGTCAGTCAGACATCACAATTAGAAGCAGTCTTCCTATATTCCTCTCTGGTCCAATTTTCCTCAAACTGTTGACATTTGAGCTTGAGTATTATCCATCTTTCGATAGGCTAGTACCTGCACCATCATCATCATACAAAGAGGTCAAACAAATTGGATGCTCAAGACTCTTCCTTCCTGTTATGATCAAAATCAGACTCATGAAATACATGAATGTTGTTGTAACTTACTACTTCTCTTCTGTTGGAAAAGCAACTCAGCCCAGCTAGTGTTTCTTCCCCTTCAAGAACTTGTAATCTCATATCAGGCCAATTCAGGACCCGGGGCAGTGAATTTGGAGCATTGCTTGACTCCACAGAAATGGATTTCCCTTTAGCTTCTTCTTCTTCTTCTTCCTCTTCTTCTTCTGTCCTTGCAACCGACATTATTTCAACATCTCCTACTTGTGACTTTATTTCCTGTGCAACATACTGCATCATCATAAAAATTAGTAAGAGGCAACAAAAATTACACTTTTTTTTTTAAAATTTTTTTATCGAGATAATAAATAATTCACCTCGCGTAGGTGCTCTATTGACAAGCTTGATGGACAGCATAAGTATGGTTTTTCTAAATTAGGGAATATTGCCTTGTCCAAAGAGACAAGGGAAAGGTGCACTTCTGACTGCAAAAAAATAGAATAAGTTAATAACTTCTGAATGTCATAAAAAACACACGGAGGAATATGAAATCCATTATTTTTAAACACTATTTTAGATTCATCTACTCCATTCTATTGCTCTGAGCCCATGGGAATCTAGAAAGGTTGCAGTACCTCATAAGTATTGTTCCCCACACTCTCTAGATGATCAATTAACTTTGATAATCGGGTCCCCCTGTTAGCTCTGCTACCACCGCCACTGCCATGTCGAGTATGACTTCGAGCACCACCTCTGCCCCAGGTGATGAGTGTTTCTGGATTGTGCATAGACCCATGAGAATTACCAATCTCTTCTCTTATTGGTGCTGCAGAAGTTTCAGCAACATCAGGATCTGCTCCTGTTGGGGAACTAGTTGAAGGCTGAGCAGTAGTTCGTCTCTTACGCCTTCTCGGCCTGATCTCTGTTCCACGATTGTCAGCTGGAGATGAATTCTCATTTCCATCACAGTCATTGTTGTTTCCATTACCATCATATGATTCCAAATCAACTCTTGAATTTCTTCTTCTCGAGTAGGAAGTACTTCTCGAGTAGGTAGTACGCCCACTGCGAGGTGGTACTCTTGCAGGGGAAACATCATCACCATCTTTACCAGATTTACGTCGCCTATTTAATGCTTCCAACTGTCGTTTGGAAATCTGCTCAATTGATGCTTGAATCTACAATAGAAGCAAAATATTAACAAGAAATTCAGGCCTAGATAATGGAAGGTAAAATGAAGTATCCCATGCCGTTGTCAAGAAACCGAAAATTTCATTAGTTTTAAGGAACAAGCAATATTGTCTATATTTCAATTTCCATAGTGAGTCTATCTAGACTGATTGCAACTTGTTTGGTGTGATGATAACAATTATTTATAACATCAGGGTGCAGAAAATTAAAACGTTACTAGCATCCAAAGAGCAATAGAAGAAATCTTGTCATTACAGTAAAAATCTCTTGAAAAGGTTAAAGTAGGCAGGAGGAGACCACATTTATCTACCAACAGACAGAAAAATCTTCCTAAAGACCAAATACCAGGAACTGCTAGAGACATTCTCCTCCCACCATTCACTGAAACCTGCACATGGACATGCTATCCACATGCATGTATGTTATAGAAATGCTATTCACCTTTCAACAGAAGGTAAGAGTATATGTATCAGTGTGAGATAGGGAGATGGTTAAATCTTTAAGTACAGAGGTCAGGGAATTGCATAGTACATCACATTTGTTTAATAACACACACAGAAGCATCTTTGTGAAGAACAAAAGCCAGGAACTTCTACAGACATACTCCTCATATCACTCACTTAAAACCTGCTCGTGAGCATGTCGTGTCTTCATGTATGTATGCTGTATTCAGGTTTTAGTGGATGGTGAAGCATATGTAACCATAGTGAGACAGGTAATTGTTTAATCTCAATTTACGATGGAACAGTAAAGAAGAACCTCATTTAATTTGTTCCAGTCCACCCCAGCTTCTAATTTAAATGATACACATCAAGCATAAAACATAGTTCAAATCCACAGACTATTTGATTTAACTGCAATATAGTCATCTCTTATTACTTTGCCTAGCCAAACAAATGGAGAATCATGTTCTAAAATGTTAAACAAAGGACTCAAAGAAAATTTAATGAAGCTGATATGGTGAAAGCTGGATTCCCATGCCTCTTATGTCAAAGTAGAATCCTATGAACAAAAGAGTAGAATTCCAAAACCAATTACAATATGTAACAAGAACAAGCATTCAGTACAATGGGGAAAACATAACAATAAATAAATAAAGATGGATGAAAGCACTCGATTCAGAAATAGTTTAGTTTCAAAATCACCCATACCTGCTTATTGCGGGTTTTATCCTCTTCATGGAAAACCAATTCCTGAAAGTAGATTCAGAAAACTATTCAGAAGTTTGAACTTCTTTCTTTACTTGTATAATCTGGGGTAACAGAAATACATATATCATTGAGTACATGTTCTTAGATCAATAATAAGTAGGTTCTACCTCCTCTTCATACTTCTCGACATCCGGATATATAGCCTCGATTAAAGCATCATAGTCTAGGTCATCTCTCAAAGAACGTCGACTGGCACAATGTATGCGGCATGCAGGACACTCATTGTTTCTACAAGTGATGGTTGCATATAAATATCTTTAATTATCCAGTTGAAGTCAACTGAAATAATAAAATCTCACAAAGTAATTGCAGTGCATACCCCAACCGCATTGATTTATCTATGCACTCCCGGCAAAAACGGTGCAGGCATCCCATCACAGTTCGAGTTTTCTTGATAATACCTGTTACACAAAAGATGCAGCTACTGTTTACAATCACAAAACTTTTAATTGACCATGAATTTATACAATATTTCACATGATTGATCAAGAGATTGGCACACAAGTTGTAAGAATAGAATTGTTGTCCAAAGGGTCTACAAATTCAAATGTTTTGTTTCAGTTTTGTTCCATGAAAGTATAATCTGATGAAAGCCATGTTACTTATTTATATTGAGACAATATATATATTGTCTCCACAGTAAGAAGAAAATCTGATGATGAACCAAACAGTTACAAAGATTTCAATAGTAGAAACTTATTTAAAAAATATAAATAGAAATGTTCTAAATGTTCCCTAAATCAGAATGCAAGTTAAGAATACAACCACTGATTCTACTTCTTTTCAAATTCCCAACCAAATATATTGAATGTAAAAATATTCTAAATATGCAACCAACGATTAGCGTATCCATCCTATTAAGATTTTCAAAAAATCAAAGCATGTGTTGGTTTTTCCTTTTCATTTTTTCCTTTTTTTTCATTTATTTCTTTTTGGGTGTGTGGGTGATCGGCTTTAAAATTTCAATAATTCTTGCACAAAACTAAGTTGCTTTCTTACACATCTTTTGAGTCAAGATCATTTTTCATAGTCTAAACAAACACTACATAACCTAAAACCTACCACAATAAAGTAAGGCACTATATACGTGTGTGTATATATATATTCATTTATTTTTTCCTTGTTTTGCGGGGCACATAAAATAGAAATAAAAAAGGAAGGATAGATCCTATTAAACTTCAACTAATTCATGGAATAAAAGGCACAATTTTCTTTTTTCTTTTCTTATTATAAGGGAATAAACAAAATATTTTTCCATGACACTTACAATAATTTATTCATATAAAAAATTGAACAATTAAGTCACACGTACTTCAATGAATTGTATGAAGATGAAAATGTTGGACAGAGACATAAGTTTGTCTCATGCACAAATTGGTTGGAATTTATCATCCATTGAAACTTGCAAAGCAGGAAAGAAGCACAACGCAGAGCTTAACGTCAGAAAAATACACAGATATACAGTACTCTTTCACAGACTACTCCTAACAAGACATCCAATTATTAAAACTGTCTACTCTTCAACAGGCCAATGAATTATACTGCAAACTGATAATATCTAGTCTTGTGAGAAGGACAGACTTTCTCACTACCCTGAACTTGACAATCAAGAGACAGTATAATGGATAAATGGCAGAAATCTAATTTAAATCATATTATTACTAGATAGCACTTATTAGCTATATAGAAAACATCACATCCTAATGGCGGAATCTCATTAGTCATGCATAGTACTATATTCGGAAAGACAAATCTTTTAATGTGTACTTGGATATGCATAAAACCATAGAACTGGGAAGTCAAAAAGAAAGGCAAGAGCTATTAGATAAATCTTCAAATGAATTCCTTCATCTGATGAAGGACTAACAAGAAATGCCTGATGAAGTGGCAAGAAACTTATTATTAACAAAAGGTACTTTTTAGGTACATATTGATCTTCCCAAAAATTCTTCAGTTATTTGCATACAGATTAAAATTTTAAACCAAGAGTGCAGTGAAGGTATGTTTTTTGAACTCGTAGAGAAGTTACAGAACCTCTAGAATAGATAATCAATTAGTGTGTTCACTTGCCCATCCTAATTAGTAGCCTCAGAAATCCAAAATATATATATATTAACAGCAAGGTTGAGCTTCAAAAGAGAAAAAGGAAATGATTTATGATCTTGCATATGCATGAAATAATTCTTTTACCATTTCTGTTACTGACACGTACCACAAAAAGAAAACTTCTTTCCACTCAATCTTTCACTAATTCAATAAAAAAAGGAGTGAAGGAGAAAAAATAACAAATCCCAGTCACCACCATTATAGGAACCTTAAACAACCAATCTAATTTTGTTCAGAGAAAAAAAAATTCAGAACCAACATATATATATACATATATATATTTGAAGTACATGGTGATTTAGAAAGGAAGATGGCAAGAAAAGGCATCAATTAATATCTTATTGTCAACAAAAGAAAAAATCAATGCATGCTGCTGCAAATTACAAGCTGTATATTACTGGTTAAGGATTTAAGAAAACTTTTCCACACTCATAATACAAATCATGCTCAAAACAAAATATAAATATTAACAAAAATGGTTATGCAACTCCATCCTAGGTAAGTATCAAATCAGTCCACAAGAAATGTAGTTATAACTTGAAAAAAGCAACAATACCTAGACAGATTGGACATTCTACATCTTTACGAGCTTCAAACAATTCAGCGAAAAAATGTCTCTCATTGAAATCCTAGCAAAAAATTTAAAAACAGTAAATAATTTAAAGAATGGAAAAGAATAAAATGGACGATGATACCTAGGCAAATGGGACACTGTACATTGTTACGAAGATCAGACCGAAATACAGTAACAAGCCTGCAAAATATACAGCCGCGGAAGTTAATACAAATGTATATCATGAAGAGATCAGTTAACATTCATAAAACAAAACAATCAGCTAGAATAAGTTCAAAAGTAAATGTATAGATAGTTGCATCATGAGCTCAATGAGAGCGAGAAAATGATAGTTCATCAATACTGTGGCATGCAGGAGGAAATTGCAAGGAGAGACACAAGTGAAATTTGTGTGACATGTATGACCCTATATATCAGCACCTCAAGCAAAGTCCACAACTATATTTTCTTGTTCTTAGAACTACCATCTGCTAGTCATCAAATGCATGAGAAATACCAAATCAAAATCAGAAATTTATCGCCAAAAATCCGAGGCCTCAAAAAAAATCATTTATTAAATTAAGAAGTACTGCAACTAGGCCAAGTTCTGGCGTACAAATTAGAAATAATTATTATGAGTTTAAGTCCAATAAACAACAAGCTCAATACTACAAAATTATGTAAAGAAACAGTAAGACTACACAATAAGTGGTAATGTTAAAATCCGTCTAGATCAACATTACACCACAAGCTACTTGGTTGCTAAAAAGGTTTGATCGCGTAACTTCTTGACACATTTAAAATAAAGTTAAGCAAAAGGGTTTTTACCAAAAACTTCAAAAGTAAAAGAAACAGATTAAAACATTATGTTCTATATATGCCCAACAAGTTCATTCACATAAATTAGAGCATAAGCAAACAGCAAAGAGATAAATAACCAAACTTCCCCATCATTTAGTTGATCATAGAGTCTTGTTTTGGGGTTATGAACAAATAAGAAATCATAAAATAACCATGAACACATATAGTATTTAGACACCCAAAAAGCAAATTATGAAACAGCAGGTTAAATTCAAAACCATGAAAAACAATTATTTCTGCAGTTCCAGCAGATCAAGAACAGTAGCAACGGGAAATAAGTCATAAATAAAGGAATAACTCATAACAAGCAGTAATGAAAAAGGTACAATTCAGAAGTGTTATAGGTGATAATCACTATTAAATTGTACAGGGCAGAAGTTCTTGCTTTTCTAAAACAATCCACTTAGGAAATACAGCATATACATGCATGCACAGCTGAGCCAATTGAGAATCATGAAACGACGAGAGTACATAATGATAGAAACACGAATGTTAAGCATAAAAACAATATTGAAAAAAATAAATTTGAAATAATAAATAATCAAAGAAATTTTTTAAAAAATATCAAATATTTTTTTAACACAAAAATGGAAAATGACAATGAATACATAAAATCAACAAAACCAGAAATGCATGATAAGTAGTAGAATGAAATGAATTCTAAAGTTTTTGTATAATCTGACAAATCACAGAAACACTTGAAGAATTTGCTTCATAATATATATAAAAAAATCATCTGCAGACAAGACTGTACAACACTAAGACGTGCTGAATATAGCCAAATCAACAATTTCAAGGTACACATTTTTTATCAATAAAAGAAAATAGAACAACAAACAGATCAGAATGGATGAGAAAATAGCAAGATCTGAAAAAAAAAATGTATTATCTTGAACTCCGGAAAGTGTAGAATTCACAGACTGAAGATAACAAAAAACCATGGACATCCTAAATCAGCATGAGACAAACAAATAAACTCCTAAAGATTCGGACTTTGTGTTACCGACACCATTCTATCGATTAAAGCATTCCCTAGAACAATTTATCAAAAGTACTGAAGTGCATCATTGTGTAAGGTTCAGAGAAACGATGTCCATCTCAACTCAAATTTTGAACAAAGAAACAGACCATAGAATTCAATAATACAAAAAAGATGCAATCAACATCTGTACTGGAGAATGGAGGGTTCCCCATAAAATATTTGATTTGATTTAAAGAAAAGTATAGAAACATAAATTCTATTTGTGTGCAACAAAGTGACGGAAATGCATGCTTCAAAGCTAAAATTTATAATCAAGAACAGAGTTACCAAAACGTAAACAGCTAACTGAAGAAGGTCACGGACAATATTGAATATTTCTCAGTCAAACAAAAAGAAACTGGCATGTAACCGACAGAAATTGCACATGCATGTAACATACATGCACGAATTTGCAAATACAAAAATCAAGGATGAAATGCTTACTCGTCAAAGTCTTCAGGATCAGTTCCACTTCCATCAGAATCTGCAAGAATTCAACAAAATGAAGTATCAAATTGCAATTCCAGAAAGTTTAAAAAGCACCAATCATATCCGTTCACATTAACAGAACGGAACAGAGCAAAAGACTCAACGTGCCTACGTAATTAGATGCATACACGTAGATATACGCACGTATACTTTATACAGAAATACGAGCTAACCTTCTTCTGGATTTTCCTCAACAGGGTCTTGATCACCAGACCCGAGTTGATCTTCTTGCTGCTGTTCATTTGGTTGGTCTTCTTCCTGCGGTTGAACAACTGACCTCCTTGAACTAGTAGAGGCTTGATCACCTCCGCCGCTACGCCGCGATTGCTTCCGGCGTTGGCGCTGCTGCTGTTGGGAATCTTCTTCATCACCTTGATGATGATTTGATGAACGCTTCTGGGCAGGCATTTTGGGGGTGATTTCAATCTCACTTATTTTCTTCCTATTACTTAACAAGATTTAGGGGGTCACGAAAACAACAAATTCTAGGGTTCTCAAGGATTGAGTTTTTGTGTATATGCTGAAGGCAGGAGCAACAATGGTGGTTTTGTGAGGAAAAATTGACTGGGAGAGTTAGCTATGGCTTTTCCTTTCACTTTTTACAAAGAGAGAGAGGGAAGAGATCGAAGCGGAAGCGGAAGATAATATAGGACTGTCTTCATGGTTTCTCTTTTCCTTCTTTTTTTTTTCTTTCTTTCGAATTTATATTTTTCTTTAATATGATATTTGCACTCGTAACCTCTAAATTTGCATAATTTTAAAATGACCCTTAAATTTTGAGTTTAACGTATTGTGAGGCAGAAAATTTATATAATAGGATTTATGCTGCGAGTAAAGAAAAATCATATAAGAGGTATGGAAAACAAGATAAGAAGAAAAATACACAAGGATATAGCATAAAGGGGAATGAGCGATAAGAACTGACGTCAACGTCTTAAAGAAATGATAAAAGTAATAGAACTAGAACTCTATCGCCAAAATGTCAAAAAGAAATAAGAAAAGTAGTTGGATTACTCGGTGATGAAATAGAGTGATAAAATAAATGACAAACAAAGGTGACGATAGACAGTGATAAAAGTAACAATAACTTACTTATCATTCGAACAATTATTTATTAGCTTTTAATACATATAGGTAAAGAAAATCTTAATAAGATTTATGTGATGAGCTAAGAAGAATCATAAATGAGATTGATGTTGTGGTGATAGAGGATGATAAGGAGGTATGACAAATGAATGAGAGGAAAAACATACAAGGGGATAACATAAAGGAAAATCACCGATAAGAAAAAAAGTGTAACAGTTGTAAAAAAGTGACAAATTTAATAAAATTGTATTAATCAAAATGTCAAAAGAAAGAATGAATGACAAATTTAACAAAATTGTATTAATCAAAATGTCAAAAGAAAGAATGAAAGTAATTGGGAGTACTAAGTGATGAAATACAGTGATAAAATAATGAGAAAGTGATGATAAACAACAATAAAAGTAACAATAATACATTTATCATTCAACTAGTTATTTGTTAGTTCCCTCCATTCAACATGAAAAACACTTATAAATCCAATGGAAGGAACTAAAAAATCAAATTGACAAGGAAGGAAAAGGAGGATCAAATAGATAGAAAATATAGATGGTATGAGAAGTTATTTTAGTTGAAAATTAATTTGTTCATCAAATTTAAAAAGTTAAAACAATTTAATGTATATATTTGTAAAAATGAATTCAATATTTATTAAGAAAATATTGATTTATTAATTGTAATTATGCTTTTCCTTTATTAACACATTGGTTTTTTTAATATATATATAAATTCTAGTTAAAATAACATAAAATTATGTGTATAATTGTATTTTTATATACAAGACATAATAAGTTTATTTTTACTTAAAAGTTGAGATGTTCACATAAAAAATTGCACCATATATATTTTTGTTGGTAGTAAAAAATAAATAAATAAATAAAGCTCTTCAAATTAACAAAATAAAACATAAATTTAATAAATAAATCAAAATCCCTCCTATTCTAGAAAAGATAAATTAAATATTTATCGAAATACATTCTAAATAAGTAAACTTATTTTTTGCTTTTACGGATAGTATTTGATTAAAAGAGTTAAGTTTTCATTATTATTGATAAAGCGAAAATATATCATATTTTTAAGATTAAATTGTATTTAAATTGATACTTTATGAATTTGAGCTAATTGATTAAAAATTACACTAATTTATATTATTTTGGTTTCAAAAAGTTTTATGATAAAATTGAACAAAATGAATGAAATATGGGGCAAAACTGCAATTTTACCACACAAGCACGTGAAAACCCTAAAATTTTACATGGGCCGTGTTGCACTCCCGAGGCGCAATTATGGGCTTTTATCAATTCCAGTTCAACCTTAACTCATTCCTATAAATAGAGACAACGTCTTCATCCAAGGGTGTGCAGAATTTGTAGATCATGGGTTGTGTTACACTCCTGAGGTGCAATTATGGGCTTTTATCAGTTCAAGTTCAACCCTAACTCATTCCTATAAATAGGGACGACTTCCTCCGTCCAAAGTTATGCAGAATTTATAGATCATGTAGAAATTAAGTAGTTATCTCATATTGTTTAGGCTGGACCTTGGATAGATAATAAATTTCTTTTAACAATAGTGACACGAGAAACGATGGCAACAATACTAGCGACGACGACAGCGAAAACGAGCAACGAATATAGCGGAAATGAGCGACGACGATAGCAGAAACAAGCGACGACGATAGAAGAAACAAGCGACGACGATAGTAGAAACGAGCGACGACGATAGCGGAAACGAGCGACGACGATAGTAGAAACGAGCGACGACGATAGTAGAAACAAGCGACGACGATAGTAGAAATGAGCGACGACGATAGCGAAAACGAGCGACGACAATAGCGAAAACGATGGCAATATTAACAACAATCGACTATAGCGGGAACGATAGAAATATCAACAACAATCGACTATAGCGGGAACGATGGAAATATCAACAACAATTGACTATAGCGGGAACGATAGCAATATCAACAACAATCCACGAATTGTCAATTTTGCTCAAAAGATATTTTAATTACTCAAGAAAAAATCAATAAGAACATTAGGAAATTGGTCTTTTAGTGCACATGTCAACGGTTCATCTGGCTTGGGTGTTTTAGCTCCAACTGCAACCACTCTTATTCTCTCTAACTAAAAAAACTTCAACATAGTTCACCTACACAATTTTCTAAGAAAGTGGAAAATAAAAAACAATAAATTACCTAAAGAAAACCACATCAGAAAATAGAAAATTAATGAATAAGGTAACAAAAATAGAAGAATGGGTGTGGTTGTCGTTGTCGTTGTCGTCGTTGTTGCCTGACTGCCATCGCAGTCATCAAGCAAAAGAATAATAATAATATAAAATAATTAGAGTTTATCTTTAGGATTTTGTACTTTTATTTAATTTTTTATTAATAGACAAAAAAACTTCCACCTAAAATAGTGAAAAAAGAGATTTTCACAATTTTTTTGACTTAATGCCAAAAATAGATAGAAGAGCACTTTGAGTGGCTTTTTGAAAGTTTGAGTAGCATAAGGAATTTTAAAGAGAAATAAAATAAAGGATCATTGTAAACAAATTTTCTTGTATTTCTTGTAAAATTAAAAATTACAAAGAAAACTAATTACATGTAAATAAATTATAAATATTTTTTACAATGTCATATTTCATAGATTGGTTGATTTCGATCCGTCATGGACTCGAGGGTCTTTTTGGGCTTGAACTTGATCCAATAGATTTTAATTTCTCCGAGGGGTATTTTGAGCTGATCTTGGAATGAATTCAACTTCTCGAGGGTCGTTGGTTTGATCTCAATCCGTCAAACAACTATGGCTTTCTTCCGAGGACTTTTGAATTTTTCTTCAGAGGCCTTTGAATTTCTCAAAATAGCTTTTGATGAGAGGAAGAGCCAAAATGACAGAATTTTAGTATTTTTTAGATTTCTCTCAACTTCAAAGCTTGTTATATTCTCAAAGCTTCTACATTTGAGCCTCTACTCTTCTCAGCTTCTGTTCTTTTCTTGAGAGAATTTTCCCTCTATTTGACAATAAATGACTATTAAATTACCACGTGTCACTCATCTAACAACTTGAATCTATTAATATCTTGATATATTATATTTAAAATATATACATAAAATTTAATTATATTTTAAATATATATTTAAATTAAATATATATTTAAAATAATGTAGATAAAATTTCATTATCTACAAATTACCCATTTGGAACTTGTTTCCGATGTTAAAGACTTTGCATTAGAAATAAGTTCTAAAAAATTATCGTCGCCAACAGTGTTGATCTTTATCATCGCCAATAGTGTTAATCTTTATTGCTGTCAGCAATGTGATTCTTTATTGTCGCCAACAATGTGATTCTTTTATCGTCACCAACAATGTTAATATTTATTAGCGCCAACAATGTTCATAGATTAACTTTATGCCCCTTAGTTATTTGAAAATTTTATTTAATTTCATAAAAATATATTGTATAAAAGAATTGATATTAATATTTTTTTTTCAATTATTTTTCTTTTGCATTTTTTTATTGTTGATTTTTACTATTTTTTTCTCTGCAATATTTTTATGTGTTTTTTTATAATTTTTTATTTCATGCGTTTTTTTTTGTTTTTTTGTTATTATGACTGAACTTAGAATTTATCTAAGGTGCCTCCGTATTCTATGAAAGAATCAAGTCGAACGTAGTTCACAATTGCAGTTTAAACTCATGCATCAAAAGAGCGGAGAGTGACAATGTAATTTTAGCTTGTGCATCAAGGATCATTTTTGTAACACATGAACAATTTAATCTCGTGTTAAAGAGCCTTCACTTCATCATGCATACAGTTTTCACTCGTGCCAATGAGTCTTCATCAATTGTAGACAGTTTTACAATCGTATCAAGGAGCCTTCATCAATTGCAAAAAAATTTACACTCGTGTCAAGGAGCCTTCTTTCATCATTCACATAATTTATACTCGTGTCAAGGAATTTTCTTTATCAATGGTGAACAGTTTATATTCGTGTCAAAGAGTCTTCTTTGATGATGTAGATAGTTTATACTTTTATCAAGGAGTAACATGCAGTTTAACCTCGTGCATCTTGGAGGGGATCTCATATCGATACCATGGAGAGTTTATACTCGTATCAAGAAGTAACAGTGCAGTTTAACCTTATACTTTTGGGAGGATTTTGCATCCATAAAATAGAGATAGTTTATACTTGTATCAAGGAGTAACGATGCAGTTTAACCTCATGCGTCTAGGAGGATTTTGATGATTTAATTTAAAGCATCGCCAATAGTTGAAGTTGTCTCTTCATCTTCAGATTTTGAGGAAATATTGCCCCTACTTTATTTTTGATTGGTGATGATACTTTATTTGCCCCTTTGATTTGTTTTAGATCTATCAATAGCTTGAGATTGTTTCTCAGCAACTTTGATTATTGAAGGTGACACCTTTGTTTGCCTCCTTTGCTCGTTTTTGTGCAGATTGACTTGACTTACCATTGTTGTTCAACAATTGAGCGAGGACGCGATCTTGCTTTACTGACTGCATTGTGTGACCTTCCACCAACTTTGTCAAATTTGTCAATTTCTCTTCTATGGTTGACGCATTCGCCCTCATCCCAAGCATGGCATAGATGTTTGCAAAGGACTTCTTCATAGCCATCGTTGCTACTCATCTGATCATGTTTAGAGGCACTTATAGCATCAACATCTTCATCTTCATCTTCTGACTTATCATCACATATTTATTTTTCAGCATTACAAATATCTTTCGCACTATTCCACCTACAATATCTTGAGGTTGATCGTTTGCCACAGTGTTCTTTGAATCAATTTTGTTGAAGTCATCGTTCGCAACAATATTATTTGAATCAACTTTGTTGATGCCATTCTTTGATTTCATTGATGATCTTGATGGAAAGAGATGAGCGGTAGAAATTGTCTCATTGAGCGTGCTAAAATTTGTAAACAAATTTTCTTATATTTTCTATAAAATTAAAAATTACAAAGAAAATTAATTACGTGTAAATAAATTATAAATATTTTTACAAGGTCCTATTTCTATATATCCACTAATTCGATCTGTCGTGGGCTCGAGGGCCTTTTTGGGCTTGAACTCAATCTAATAGATTTGAATTTCTCTAAGGGGCATTTTGGGTTGCTATTGGAATGGATTCAACTTCTTGAGGGTCGTTGGTTTGATCTCGATCCGTCAAACAACTATTGATTTCTTTCGAGGGCTTTTGAATTTTTCTTTAGAGGCCTTTGAATTTCTCAGAGTGGACTTCAATGAGAGGAAGAGCCAAAACGATAGAGTTTTGATATTCTTCAGATTTCTCTCAACTTCAAAGCTTCTTATTGTCTCAGAACTTCTACATCTCAGCCTTTGCTCTTCTTAGTTTATGTTCTTTTCATGAGGCAATTTGCCCTCTATTTGTGAAGATGATGACAATCAATGACTATTAATTACCACGTGTCACTTATCTAACGATTTGAATCTATCAATATGTTTATATATATATATATATATAATTTAATTATATTTTAAATTTTAAATATATATTTAAAATAATGTAGATAAAATTTCATTATCTATTACTATAGTTCTAAATATTTAGCTCTTCAATAACATGTGTCTCAAATTTAATATTATCCCCCTAAAATATTAAATTTTGGTGTATAAAAAAAAGCTATATAAACTTGTAGATAATAAAATTTTATCTAAATTCTTTTAAATTTAATTATGATTTTAGTTATATATTTTAAATATATATATATATATATATATCAACATATTGATAGATTCAAGCCGTCGAATGGATGACATCCTAATAATCATTGATTTTCACTCTATCTACTTATAAATATAGGGCAAATTCCTTTAAGAAAGGTGAACAAGAAAAGGAGAAGCAGAAGCCTGAAACGGAGAGAAATATGAAAAATACTAAAACTATCTTTTTTACTTTTTCTCTCATCAAAGTCCATTCTGAGAAATTCAAAGGCCTCTAAAGAAAAGTCTAAAAGTCCTCGAAATAAATTTAAAGTTGTTTGACAGATCGAGATCAAATCAACGACCCTCGAAAAGTTGAATCCAATCTTATCAAGCCCAAAATGCTTCTTAGAGAAGGCCAAATCCATTGGATCGAGATCAAACCCAAAAAGGCTTTGAGCCCATGACATATTGAATTAGCATATCAATAGAAATAGGGCTCTATAAAATATTTTTGTAATTGTTTTACACGTAATCTGTTTTATTAGTAATTTTCAATTTTACATGAAATACAAGAAAATTTATTCACAAATTTTGGCACACACAGTAGGACCAGTTCTACCACTCATCTCTTTCTGTTAAGATCATCAATGGAGTCAAAGAACGTTGTTGCAGACAACAGCATCAACAAAATTGATTCAAAGAACGTTATTGCAGATAATGAACCTCAAGGTATTGTAGGTGGAATGGTGCGATAGACTTTTGCAATGTTGAAAAACAATTATGGTGATGATAAGTTAGAATCATAAGATGAAGATGTTGATTCTACAAGTGCCTCCCAACATGATCAAATGAGCAGCGACGATGACTGTGAAGAGTCGTCTATAAACATCTATGTCATGCCTATGATGATGGTGGATGTGTCGACCATAGAAGAACAATTGGTAAATTTGACAAAGTTAGTGGAAGACCTTGTAATGCACTCAATAAAGCAAGATCGCCTCATTGCTCAATTGATGAACAACAATGGTGAGTCAAGTCAAACTACACAAAAACACACGGAGTAGGCAAACAAAGATGTCACCTTCAATCAAGAAGAAGGATCAAGTAATCCTAGGACTGCCAAAGTTGCTAAAATTCAATCAAAATACGCTGGCAGATATGAAATTGTCAAACAAGAAAGGACGGTTCATGTTTTGTCAGATGGACTTATCCCTATTAATGAACTGAAGAACTTCATCGAAGGGATGATAAAAGAAAAGTATGAAGGATGTTCTAAATCTTCCTTTGCACATTTCAAACCTAATTCAAGGAGAATTGATAATCTGAAAATATTGATGGGCTATCAACCTCCAAAATTGCAACAGTTTGATGGTAAAGGTAATTTGAAGCAATATATTGCTCATTTTGTTGAAACATACAATAATGCAAGGACAAAAGGGTGATCTCTTAGTCAAGAAATTTTGTTAAATCTCTCAAAGGAAAACATTTGACTAGTACATCGACATTTTATTTTCTTTCTTTCGAATTTATAATTTTCTTTTAATAAGATATTTGCACTCGTAACCTCTAAATTTGCATAATTTTAAAATGACCTCTACATTTTGAGTTTAACATATTGTGAGGTGGAAATTTTACATAATAGGATTTATGTCGTGAGTGAAAAAAATCATATAAGAGGTATGACAAACAAAATGAGAGGAAAAACACACAAGGATATAGCATAAAGGAGAATGAGTGATAAGTAAGTGACGTCAACATTCTAAAGAAATGATAAAAGTAATAGAACTAGAACTCTGTCGCCAAAATGTCAAAAAAAAATAAGGAAAATAGTTGGATTACTCGGTGATAAAATAGAATGATAAAATAAATGACAAGCAGAGGTGGCGATAGACAGTGATAAAAGTAACAATAACTTATTTATCATTCGATCAATTATTTATTAGCTTTTAATACATATAGGTAAAGAAAATCTTAATAAGATTTATGTGATGAGCGAAGAAGGATCATACATGAGATTGAAGTTCTGGTGATAGAGGATGACAAGAAAGTATGACAAAAGAAAGAGAGAAAAAACACATAAGGGGATAGCATAAAGGGTAATCAAGGATAAGAAAGAGGCATCAAAAGTTCTAAATAAGTGACAAAAGTAGTAGAAATGTATTGATCGAATATCAAGAATAAAGAAGGAAAGTAGTTGGAGTACTTAGTGATGAAAAAGTAAGAAAATAAATGACAAACGAAGGTGGTGATAGACAATGGTGAAAGTAATAGTAACACATTTATTATTCCATTGATTATTCATTAGTTCTTAATACATGTAAGTGAAGAAAATCTTAAGAGAAATTCTATAGTGCGTGAAGAATGATCCAATAAGAGATTGAAGTTGTGGTAATAGAGGATGACAATGAGGTATGAAAAATGAACGAGAGGAAAATCATACAAGGGGATAACATGACTGAGAATCCGCGATAAGAAAGAGACGTAACAGTTGATAAAAGTGACAAATTTAACAGAATTGTATTAATTTAAATGTTAAAAAGAAAGAAGGAAAGTTGTTGGAGTACTAAGTGATGAAATAGAGTGATAAAATATATGAGAAGGTGGTGATAGTCACTAATAAAAGTAACAATAATACTGTTAAAATGCCTTGAATTATTCAAATCTGTTACTTCTCCTTGGGATTAGGAAATTAGTCAAATATTATAATATCTATTATTATAATATTTTATATTAGTCAAATATTATAATATTTGACTAATATAATATTTTATATTATAGATCTATTTTATATTCAAAGGTGGCTGCCATCTTTCCTAGGTTCATTTGTAAAGCATTCGTTGTATTGTAGTCACCTACAACTACCTCTGTAATCTCTTTGAAAATCAGTAAAAGTTCTCCTCTCTTCTGTTAGGTGGACGTAGCCAACACATTGTTGGTGAACCATGTTAAATCTGTGTGTCATTTCTTTACATTTCTGTTATCTTTCTCACATCCGTCATAACAAACTGGTATCAGAGCTCGGGTAATCGAGGTTTGTAATCTGGTGAGAAAGATGTCTGCGTTGACCGTAAAGATTGACAAATTCACGGGGAGGAACAACTTTAGTTTATGGCAGATCAAGATGCGAGCTTTGTTGAAACAACAAGGCTTATGGATGCCATTATCAAAGGAAGTCAAGACTGACAATGCTGAGTTGACTGCCTTGGAGGAGAAGACACATTCGACTATCATGTTGTGTCTTGCAGATGATGTCATCACTGAGGTCGCAGATGAAGAAACTGCCGCTGGTCTGTGGTTGAAGCTGGAAAGTCTATACATGACAAAGTCTTTAACCAACAAGTTGCTTCTGAAGCAACGTCTGTTCAGTCTGCGAATGCAGGAAGGTACACCTCTTAGAGACCATCTGGATCAATTAAATACAATTCTTTTAGAGTTGCGTAATATTGATGTTAAGGTAGAGGATGAAGATGCTGCCTTAATTCTGTTGGTTTTACTACCATTGTCGTATGAGAATTTCGTACAATCTTTCGTTGTTGGGAAAGATACCGTGTCTCTGGAAGAGGTCAGGCCATCTCTCCATACCAAAGAGCTGCACCATAAGGCGACTGGAGCAGGGACAGACAATCAGGCCGCTGGATTGATAGCCAGTGGAAGCAAGGGACATGGACAACTGGGCAAGAAGAAGCCGGGTTCCAAGGGTCTAAAAGCAACTGATATTTGTAACTACTGCAAGGAGACAGGGCATTGGAAGAATGAATGCCCGAAGAAGAGAAAGCAACCGTTGGAGCAGAAAGGATCTGCTGCAGTAGCGGTGGATGGCACTGATTCCGAAGAGGACATCACTCTAGTTGCAGACGAACAGACGCATCATGCTGATGTGTGGGTCCTTGACTCTGGGGCGTCCTACCATATATGTCCAAGGAGAGAGTGGTTTTCAACCTATGAGCAGATAGACGGGAGAAATGTCTCTATGGCAAACAGCTCGATATGCAAGGCGGTTGGAATAGGCTCGATCAAGATTCGGACACATGATGGTAAATTCTGCACATTGCACAATGTCAGACATGTTCCACTAATGACGAAGAATCTGATATCCCTGAGCTTGCTGGATAGTAAGGGGTTCAGCTTCAAGGGAGAATGTGGAGTTATACATGTCTACAGGGGCTCTAATGTGATACTTAAGGGCGTCAAACAGGGAACTTTGTATTTTTTGCAAGGTTCAACAGTTGCTGGTTCTGCAGCTGTTGCGTCATCTGAGGTTCACCGAGATAATTTGACCAAGTTATGGCATATGAGACTTGGTCACATGGGTGAAAGAGGGTTGCAGATTCTGTCAAAGGAAGATCTTCTTGGTGGTAAGAAGATCAAGAGGCTGCGAACTGATAATGGTCTGAAATTCTGTTCGTCTGAGTTCGATGTATTTTGCAAGGATGAGAGGATTGCTCGACATCGCACAGTCAGGGATACACCACAGCAGAATGGTGCAGTTGAGCGCATGAACCAGACACTTTTGGAGAGAGCGAGGTGCATGCTCTCTAACGCTGGTCTAACTAGACGCTTCTGGGCAGAAGCAGTTACAACGGCATGCTACATAACAAATCAGGGACCATACACATGCATCAACTGTAAAACACCGTTTAAGGTGTGGACAGGGAAGCCTGCTGATTACTCAAATTTGAGAGTTTTTGGCTGTACAGCTTACTATCATGTCAATGAGGGTAAGCTGGAGCCAAGGGCTAAAAGGGAAATATTCGTGGGCTATGGAGAAGGGGTGAAGAAAGTAAGCACGACTGACAACCCTGCTGACATGTTCACCAAGCCAGTTCCACAGAGCAAGTTCCAACACTATTTGGACTTGCTAAATATTACAAACTGTTAAATGGCAGAAGGGAGGGGAGCGGATACATCTGGCACCAAGGAGGTGCATCTGGTAAATTGTGAGAGAATTCAAGTCAAGGTGGAGATTTGTTAGAATGCCTTGAATTATTCAAATCTGTTACTTCTCCTTGGGATTAGGAAATTAGTCAAATATTATAATATCTATTATTATAATATTTTATATTAGTCAAATATTATAATATTTGACTAATATAATATTTGACTAATATAATATTTTATATTCTAGATCTATTTTATATTCAAAGGTGGCTGCCATCTTTCCTATAAATAGGTTCATTTGTAAAGCATTCGTTGTATTGTAGTCACCTACAACTACCTCTGTAATCTCTCTGAAAATCAGTAAAAGTTCTCATCTCTTCTGTTAGGTGGACGTAGCCAACACATTGTTGGTGAACCACGTTAAATCTGTGTGTCGTTTCTTTACATTTCTATTATCTTTCTCACATCCGTCATAACAAATACATTTATCATTCAACTGATCATTTGTTAGTTCTCTCCATTCAATTTGAAAAATGCTTATACATCTACCGGAAGGAACTAAAAAATCAAATTGACAAGAAAGGAAAAGGAGAGTCAAATAAATAGAAAATATAAATGGTATCAGAGGTTATTTTAGTTGAAAATTAATTTGCGCATCAAATTTAAAAGTTAAAACAATTCAATGTATATATTTGTAAAAAAAAAATTATTATTTATTAAGAAAATATTTATTTACTAATTATAATTATATGTATCATTCATTAACACATTGGTTATATATATATTCTAGTTAAAATAACATAAAATTATGTGTATAATTGTACTTTTATATACAACACATAATAAGTTTATTTTTACTTAAAAGTTGAGATGTTTATATAAAAAATTGCACCATATATATTTTTGTTGGTCTAATACATAAATAAATAAATTAAGCTCTTCAAATTAACAAAATAAAATATAAATTTAATAAATAAATAAATCAATCAAAATCCCTCCAATTCTAGAAAATATAAATTAAATATCTACTGGAATACACCCTAAATAAGTTCAACTTATTTTTTGCTTTTATAAATAGTATTTGATTGAAAGAGTTAAGTTTTATTATTATTTTCATTATTGATAACGCGAAAATATATAATATTTTTAAGATTAAATTGTACTTAATATGAGTATATCTTTTATGAATTTGAGTTTAATTGATTGAAAATTACACTAATTTATATTATTTTGATTTCAAAATATTTTAGGATAAAATTGAAAAAAATAAATAAAATATGGGGTAAAACTGCAATTTTACCACACAACCATGTAAAAACCCTAAAATTTCACATGGGCCGTGTTGCACTCTTGGGGCGCAATTATGGGCTTTTATCAATTCCAATTCAACCCAAACTCATTCCTATAAATAGAGATGACTTCCCCCATCCAAGGGTGCGCAGAATTTGTAGATCATGGGTCGTGTTGCACTCCTGAGATGCAATTATGGGCTTTTATTAGTTCCAGTTCAACCCTAACTCATTCCTATAAATATGGTCGACTTCCTCCATTCAAGGTTGTGTAAAATTCATAGATCATGTAGAAATTTAGTAGTTATCTCATATTATTTAGGTTGGACCTTGGATAAATAGTAAATTCCTTTTAACAATAGTGATGCAGAAAATGATGGCAACGACAACAACACCAGTGCGACGATAGAGGGAATGATGGCAATATCGACAACTACAATCAACGAATCATCCATTTAGCTCAAAAGATATATTAATTACTTAAGAAAGAATATTAATAATATTATAGCATTCATACTAGTATGGAGGACTGGTTATGCAACAAGAAATATTAGGAAATTGGTCTTTTAGTACATGTGGCAATTGTTCATCTGCATTGAGTATGTCAGCTCCACCTACCATCACTCTTATTCTCTCTGTCTAACTAAAGAAACTTCAACATAGTTCACCTATGCAATTTTCTAAGAGAGTGGAAAAACAAAAACAATAAATTACCCAAATTTGAAAAAATTACATCAGAAAAAAGATAATTAAAAAATAAGGTAACAAAAATGGAAGAATGGGTGTCATTGTCATTGCCTTCGCAGTTGTCCGACTACCAATGCCACCACCCGGCAGAATAATAATAATAATAATATAAAATAATTAGGGTTTATTTTTAGGATTTTGTATTTTTATTTAATTTTTTAGTAATGGACAAAAAAGCTTCTACCTAAATTAGTGAAAAAAAAGGTTTTCATTAATTTTTTGATTTAATGGAAAAATTAGATGGAAGGGCACTTTGAGTGACTTTTTAAAGTTTGAGTAGCACAATGACTACAAAAAAAAAAGTTTTAAACTTAAACTTTTAAAGTAGTTTAAACATCTTAGAAATAATTTACCTTAAATTAAATTGCAAGGTTCACAAAGAAATTTTAAAGAGAAATAAAATAAAGAAACTAAAATAAAGGATTATTGTAAATAAATTTTTTTATCTTTCCTGTAAAATTAAAAATTACAAAAAAAAACTAATTACATGTAAATAAATTATAAATATTTTTTACAAGGTTCTATTTCTATAGATCCGTTGATTCGATCTGTCGTGAGTTCGAGAGCTTTTTTGGGCTTGTAGATTTGAATTTCTCTGAGGGGTATTTTAGGCTGATCTTGGAATGGATTCAACTTCTCGAGGATCGTTGGTTTGATCTCGATCCGTCAAACAACTATAGATTTCTTTTGAGGGCTTTTGAATTTTTCTTCAGATGCCTTTGAATTTCTCGGAATAGATTTCGGTGAGAGGAAGAGTCAAAACAGAGTTTTGGTATTCTAAAAATTTCTCTCAACTTCAAAGCTTCTTATTGTCTCAGAACTTCTACATCTCAGCCTCCGCTCTTTTCAACTTCTGTACTTTCCTTCAGGGAATTTTCTCACCATTTATAAGTGAAGAAGGTGACAATAAATGAGTATTAAATTACCACATGTCACTCATTTAACGGTTTGAATCTATTAATATCTTATAATATATATATATATATATATATTATATATAAAATATAAATATATATTTAAAATAATGTAGATAAAATTTTATTATCTACAAATTGCCCCTTTGGGACTTGCTTTCGATGTTAAAGACTTTGCATTAGAAATAAGTTCCAAAAAATTATCGTTGCCAACAGTGTTGATCTTTATCATCGCCAACCGCGTTAATCTTTATCGTTACCAACAATATGATTCTTTATCGTTGCCAGCAATATGATTCTTTATCATCGCCAGCAATGTGATTGTTTTATCGTCACCAACAATGTTGGTTTCTATTGCTGCTAGCAATGTTCATAGATTAACTTTATGCCCCCTTAGTAATTTGGAAATTTTATTTAATTTCATAAAAATATATTGTATAAAAGAATTGAAATTAATAAAATCTTTTTTTTTTTTTTGCAATTTTTCTTTGCAGAATTTTTGTATTCTTTATTGGGGTTTTTTCTTTGCATTTTTTCTTTGCATTTTTTCTCAATTTTTTTTCTTTTGCATTTTTTTATTGTAGATTTTTACTATTTTTTTCTCTACAATATTTGTCTGTGTTTTTTTTGTATTTTTTTATTTCATGTTTTTTTTTATTATGGCTGAACTTAGAATTTATCTAAAATACCTATGTATTCTACAAACGTAGTTCACAATTGCAGTTTAAACTCATGCATCAAAGGAGTAGAGAGCGACAATGCAATTTAGCTCGTGCGTCAAGGAGCATTTTTGTAACAACATATGAACAATTTAATCTCGTGATAAGGAGTCTTCACTTCATCATGCATACAATTATCACTCGTGCCAATGAGCCTTCATCAATTGTAGACAGTTTTACGATCTTATCAAGGAGACATCATCAATTGCAAAAATATTTACACTCGTATCAAGGAGCCTTCTTTCATCATTCACATAATTTATACTCGTGTCAAAGAGTTTTCTTTATCAATGGTAAACAGTTTATATTTGTGTCAAGGAGTCTTCTTTGATGATGTAGATCGTTTGTACTTTTATCAAGGAGTAACATGCAGTTTAACCTCGTACGTCTTGGAGGGGATCTTATATCTATACCATGGAGATAGTTTATACTCATATCAAGAGGTAACAATGCAGTTTAACCTTGTGCATTTGAGAGGATTTTGCATCCATAAAATAGAGATAGTTTATACTTGTATCAAGGAGTAACGATGCAGTTTAACCTCGTGTGTCTAGGAGGATTTTGATGATTTAAAAGCTTCGCCAACAATTGAAGTTGTCTCTTCATCTTCATATTTTGAGGAAATATTGCCCCTACTTTGTTTTTGATTGGTGATGATGCTTTGTTTGCCCCTTTGATTTGTTTTAGATCTATCAATAGCTTGAGATTGTTTTTCAATAACTTTGACTACTCCAAGATCATTGGATTCTTCTTTTTTATTGAAGGTAACACCTTTGTTTGCCTCTTCTGCTCGTTTTTGTACAAATTGACTTGACTTACCATTGTTGTTCATCAATTGAGCAAGGATGCGATCTTGCTTTACTGACTGCATTATGATACCTTCCACCAACTTTGTCAAATTTGTCAACTTCTCTTTTATGGTTGACGCATTCGCCCTCATCACAAATATAACATAGATGTTTGCAAAGGACTCTTCATGGTCATTGTTGCTACTCACCTGATCATGTTGAGAGGCACTTGTAATATCAACATCTTCATCTTCATCTTCATCTATTGACTTATCGTCAACATATTTGTTTTCCAGTATTGCAAGCATCTTTCGCACTATTCCACCTACAATCTCTTGAGGTTGATCGTCTGCCACAATATTTTTTGAATCAACTTTGTTGATGTGGTTGTTCGTAACCACGTTCTTTGAATCAACTTTGTTGATGTTATCGTCCGCAACCAAGCTCTTGAATCAACTTTGTTGATGTCATCCTCCGTAGCAACGTTCTTTGAATCAACTTTGTTGGTGTCATTCTTTGACTTCATTGATGATCATGACGAAAAGAGATGAAAGTTTCAAAAACTTGGCTCTTTGTCTTTATCATATAAACTCAAGTCTTTCAAGTAGCATCATCAATGAAAGTGACAAAATATTTGTTGCCACCATTAGATTACACTTCGATAGGACCACAAACATCGGAGTACACAAGCTCAAGCTTAGCTTGCCTCCTAGTAGACTTCATAGAAAAAGAAGCTCTATGCTGCTTGCCAACCAAACAATGATCACAAGGGTCAAGAGTAATAGCAGTATCAACAAGAATAAAAGATTTACTTGCAAAACATTTTATCCCCTTGTCACTTATGTGTCCCAATCTGCGATGTCATAGGTTTGGAGAATTCTTTTCTTCGACTACATTAAGCTCATTAAAACATACAGTCAAGTATGTCTTATACAAAGAACAACATAACTCACCACGTGCAATTGTCAAAGTATCCTTGGACAACTTCCATTTACCATCTCCAAAGGTATGTAGGAAGCCTTCTTGATCAAGGACATTAGCAGACAAAAAGTTAAGGCGTAGATCAAGAATATGGCGCACATTCTTCAATGTAAGTATGCACCCAACACTTGTTTTCACACGAATATCACCTAACCCAACAATGATTGCTGAGCTTTGGTTACCCATCTTGACACTACCAAAATTACCTAGTTTATAAAATATTCCTTTTTAGGAACACAATGGTATGAAGTACCTGTATCTACTAGCCACTCTAAGCCTGAACCATCAACATGATGACACTCACTAGTTGCACAAACCAAAGTGACCATCTCATCATCACTATTATAAGCAATTGCTGCAGTATTTTTGTCGTAACCCTCTTTTTGTGAATCGTACTTTATATTTTGTTCCTTTTGAAAACGGAAACAATACTTCTTGATATAACCAGGCATTTTGCAATAGTTGCATATAGTCAAATTTCTCTCATCACTGGACTTTGATTGCCTTGAGTTATCATAGTCTTTGTAACCCCTACTCTTGTTTCTTCCTATGTTCTCAACAACAAGAGCTTGTGTATTATCAAAAATATTAAATTCATTCTCATTTCTTCTAATTTCTTCATTAAACATGCTTTCTTTGACCGCATCCAAAGATAGCACATCATTCGGAGAAGAGTTACTAATAGTCACAACCAAGGTCTTCCAACTATCTGGCAAGAACTCAACAAGAATAAAGCATGCAACTCATCATCAAGAACAATTTTCATAATAATCAACTTGTTAATAATATCCTAAAAATCACTAAGATACTCATAAACATTTTCCCACTTCTCAATTTTAAATTAACAAGTCTTTTAATCAATGAAGCTTTGTTATGTGCAGTCTTTCTTTCATACAAACCTTCTAACTTCTTCCACAAATCATAAGGGTCGGACTCTTGTGACACATGATTGTATATACTTATATCAACTCATTGCCTAATAGTCCCCAAAGACTTTCTTTTCAACTTTGCCTAATTTTTTTCATTCATCTTCTCAGGTTTAGTTGGTCTATCAAAACTACCATCCTCATTGGTAACAATTTCAATAGGATCAAAAAAATCTTTGCAATACAATAAATCATCCATCATAGGTCTCCAAATAGAATAATTAGTTGATGTTAATTTAATCATTATTAACTACTACTTGACTCCATAATTTGAAAAGGGTAAATTATCCTAGTAACACTTGAACTTTTCAAAAATCCAGCTTTTGCACCTGTATTTATTTTTGCTTTGAACTGACACTTCAACTATAAAATATCACTTCTTTTGCCCTTCCGTCCAAAATTTCTGTTATATTTCATTTTCCGTCCAATTTTTAGGGGCATTTTCGTCTTTTTATATCATTAATATTTTTAAATTATTAAAGTTTTATTTTCAAGGGTAATTTTGTCATTTCACTTAATTATTAAAAATCTAAAAATATATTGTTATTGCAAAGGTTTGAACCTACAACCAAACAACTATCTAAATGATACTTAACCACTGAGACAACTATGAATATATTAATTTATATAAAACTTATGTTTTATATTGTAATTACACAACTAACTATATTTTCGCATTTTTAAATCATTAATATTTTTAAATTATTAAAATTTTATTTTTATGAGTAATTTTGTCATTTTATTTTCGTCTTTTTAAATCATTAATATTTTTAAATTATTAAATTTTTTTTCAAGGTAATTTTGTCATTTCACTTAATTATTAAAAATCTGAAAAATATTTTGTTATTGCAAATATTTAAAACTACAACCAAACAACTAACTAAATAATGTCTACCCACTTGGACAACTGTAAATATACTAATTTATATAGAACTTATATTTTATATTGTAATTACACAAATAATAAATACATATTTTATATTACAATTACATTTTATATTTTAAATATAAATTATTTAAATATAAACATTTTTTTAAAAAATTATCAAATGCCACAATTCAAATAACAAGTTTTGTTGTTGTCACGTTCTTCAAACATTACTGAACTTATTCTTTAACTCTTTGTTTCGAATTCGTCACCTTCTTCAACCACGCGACTAACTAAACCATTAATTTTGAGTTGTTTTTTAATATAATGTCATTGTTGACACTAATTCATGTTTTGCGACGAATTTGAAACGAAAAAGTGAAAAGCTTCAGTGCAAAGTTTGAATAAGGTGATAACAACAAAAACTTATGGTTTGATTTTGTCATTTGAAAATATTTTTTTGAGAATGTTTATATTCAATATAATTTATATTTTAAATATAAATGTAATTGTAAATAAAAGCCTATTATATTTGTGTATTATAATATAAAACATAAGTTTGATATAAATTAATATATTTATAGTTTTCCAGTGGTTAAACATCATTTAGTTAGTTGTTTGGTTGTAGGTTTAAATCTTTGTAATAACAATATATTTTTAGATTTTTAATAATTAAGTGAAATGACAAAATTACCCTGAAAATTGTTTTTAATAATTTAAAAATATTAATGATTTAAAAAGGGGAAAATATAGTTAGTTGTGTAATTACAATATAAAATATAAGTTTTATATAAGTTAATATATTCATAGTTGTTCTAGTGGTTAAGTATCATTTAGTTAGTTGTTTGGTTGTAGGTTCAAATTTTTGCAATAACAATATATTTTAAGATTTTTAATAATTAAGTGAAATGACAAAATTACCCTTGAAAATAAACTTTAATAATTTAAAAATATTAATGATGTAAAAAGACGAAAATGCCCCTAAAAATTGGACGGAAAATGAAATATAACAGAAATTTTGGACGGAAGGGCAAAAGAAGTGATATTTTATAGTTGAAGTGTCAGTTGAAAGCAAAAATAAATACAGGTGCAAAAGCTGGATTTTTGAAAAGTTCAAGTGTTATTAGGATAATTTACCCATTTGAAAATATTATGTGTAGTGACAATATTAACCTCGCTCCGATACCACTTGTTAGGAATAAAGGGGGTCACTACGACACCCACAATGTCACAAACGCAATATTATCAATAAATTTACAATTTAATCAACCCCAACATTGTCACAACTAAATCACCAACTAAAACCAATAAAATTGCAATCAATAAGCAACAATAATTTATACGTGGAAAAAATCCCTTCAACAAGAAGAGTCAAAAAAAAACACGGGACAATTAGAGGAGTTCACCCTGTACTTCTCTTATTGATAATTGAGGGTAAAATAAACCTTATTCAATCTACAAAAGGTTTACACACCCACCAACAAACACCAAACAATAAGAGATAAAAAATAAAGAACAAAAGGTGTAGAAATGACCAAAAAATTAGTTATGTCTAAATATTTGTTCTAACCAAATAGGAGCTCAAAATGACAATCCAATCATGTAGAATAAAGATCAAGATGTTACAAACAAACTATCAAAATTTCAGCCAAATCGGACCATGTTTGACCCTCGATCAAAGCTACACACGAGAACTGCCCTCCTCTCAAATTTTCTATTCACCTATTTTCTTGTTCAAGAAGATAGAATTGTAGGAGGTGTGTCTCACCCTAGCTCCCGAGGACCATATTTATAAACTAAAATATAAAACTCTAAAAAACCCCACAATAAAAGCCCACATAAAATAATTGCAAGTTGTACTGGACCCTAACAATTTAGGCTTGGAGCTTGTATAGATAATAAATTTTTTTAACAATGACAGTGCACGGAACGATGACAATGACACCAGCAACGCCATTTTGGAGAATTGGTTATTCAATAAGAAACATTAGGAAACTGGTCTTTTAATGGATGTGACAGTGGCTTATCTGCCTTGGGTGTTGCAGCTCCATCTTCCATCACTCTTATTTTCTCTCTAACTAAAGAAACTTCAATATAGTTCAGCTACACAATTTTTTAAGAAAGTGGAAAAACAAAAGCAAAAACAATAAATTACCCAGATTTAAAGAAAACCACATCAAAGAAAGGAAAGTTAATAAATAAGGTAACAAAAATGGAAGAATAGATGTCGTTGTTATTGTCGTCGCAGTTGCCCTATCGCCGCTGCCGCCACCAAGTAGAAGAAGAATAATAATGATCTAAAATAATTAAGGTTTATTTTTAAGGTTTTGTATTTTTATTTAATGGACAAAAACACTTCTGCCTAAAATAGTGAAAAAAGGAGGATTTGATAATTTTTTGGACTCAATGGAAAAAATAGATAGAAGGACACTTTGAGTAACTTTTTGGAAGTTTGAGTAGCACAAGGATGACAAAAAAAAAACTAGGTGTTAAACTTGAAATTTAAAATAGTTTATACGTTGTGGAAATAATTTACCTTAAATTAAATTGTAAAGTTCACAAAAATTTATTTAAAGAGAAATAAAATAATAAAAATAAAATAAAGGATCATATGTGGATATAGATCTAAATATTTAGCTTTTCAATAAGATGTATCTCAAATTTAATTTTATGATTTATTAATCCCCTGAAATATTATATTTTGGTGAATAAAAAAAACTATATCAACTCATAGATAATGAAATTTTATCTATATTCTATTAAATATAATTAAATTTTATTTATATATATTATATATATATATAAAGAAGATGAAGATAAAAAAATTACAATAAAAAGCAGAAAAAAAAGCAGTATGAAGCTGCAGAGAAACATAAAACCTAGCAAGCTGTTGAAAAAAAAATAACAATTAAAAAATCCTATAGAAGAAAAAAATAGTGCAAAAAATGCAGAAATTTGCTGAAAAAAACAGAAAAAGTAAAAAAATGCAATAAATATAAAAGAATTGCAAAGCAAAATTACGGAAAAAGAAATTTTATTATGAATCTCAATTCTTTTATACAATATATTTGCATATATGACTATAAAATTAATTAAAGTAAAATAAAATAATTTAGGGGTATGAAACTAGTCTATCAACAAATCGATCAAGAATAGAGAATGTGGTTGTTGGCAAAGATAAAGATTAACATTGTTAGCGATAAATAAAGGGCAGTATTATTAGCAACGATAAAGATTAACATTGTTGGCGACAAATAAAAGGCAGTATTATTGGCAACGATAAAGATAAAGGGCAGCTTGTTGAACGAGATCAATATTCTCAACGACAATAAAGGACAATATTATCAGTGACGATAAAGGGTAGCATTGTCGACGATGATAAAGAGCAGTATTATCGACGACCATAAAAAGTAGTATTGTTGGCGACCATAAATTTTTGGAACTTATTCCTAATGCAAAGTCTTTAACATCACAAACAAGTTCAAAGGGGCAACTTGTAGATAATGAAATTTTATCTACATTCTTTTAAATATATATTTAAAGTTTAAAATAAAATAAAATTTTATTTATATATTTTAAATATATATATATATATATATATATATTATATATTATATATATATATATTTAGATAGATTCAAACTGTCATATGGATGACATTCTAACAGCCATCATCTCCACCTATAAATCGAGAACAAATTCTCTCAAGAAAAGGTGAACAAGAAAAGGAGAAGAAGAAGCTCTGAAGCTAGGAGAAACATGAAGAATACTAAAATTATGTCGAGAAATATCCAGAAGCCCTCGAAAGAAATTCAAAGTTGTTCGACAGATCGAGATCAAACTAACAATCCTCGAAAAGTTGAATCTAATCTAAGATCAAGCCGAAAACACCTCCCGGAGAAGTCCAAATCCATTGGATCAAAATCAAGCTAAAAAAGCATGGAGTCAAGACAGATCGAATAAGCAGATCAATAGAAATAGAACCCTATAAAATATCTTTGTAATTTATTTACATGTAATCTATTTTTTAATAAATTTTAATTTTATAGGAAATATAATAAAATTTGTTCACACAATTATTTTAAATGATGCTTTAATAATAAATATAACTCATTTAAAATATTCAAAAGTAAGCTAAAAAACTATGTAGGAAAATGTTACATTAATAAATTGTATATTAGTGAAATATACCCAATTTTAGTTCTATTATTAGTATTAAGATTGTAATCTTCAAACTTATTGTGACTCTTTTAATTTGTAAAATCCATGTAACAAAAATTAAGAAACACATCATGACAAACTTCTTTTTTTTCCCTCTAATGGAGAAAAGAGAAGTAGATATTACATTTGTAGAGAAGATTCTTTAAAGTAGGAAAAAAGTAAATTTTTTTTCTTTTTTGTTCATAAATGAAATTTCACAAAAAACAATTATACAAATAAATAATTTAAATCATTCATTATAATAGTATAAAATACAAACTTGAAATTAAGTGAATATAAAAAATAAAAATAACATAACAAACATCCTATCTAGATATTCAATTTGCGAACTACCAATTACAAACCTCATCTACAAGAAAATGTTCGATTTTGTTTTCTTCCAACAACAACCAAATTCATCTTGAATGTAGCAGAACTTTCATAGGATGCCTGCAAAGATTATAAAAATCGAACAAATGCAATCTAAACTGAATTTAATAAATATTTGTTTTTAAAAAATAATTAAAAAATTGTTATATTAGCATAGAATTAGTATTTGAGATATAAAAAGTGCAAAAAATATTTTTAAAAAATAGATAATTTTAAAAAAATTATATAAAAGAAAATAAAATAAGATAGAAAGATACAAGAAAAAAAATAACAATAATAAAATCTTTAACCAAGAGAAAACTTCACTCAAAACCAAAATTCTCCTTTAGCAGAAAGATAAGACCTAAAGAAGAAGATTATGATATTTTTCTATTCTAGAGGGAGAAAATTTTCTAAATTATTTTGTTATGATACAAAACGTATATCAAAAGGTAGATTTTTCTTTCTTTTCCAAAATTATAAAAAGTATAGATGTAACCTAGTTTTTCTTAATGATTAAATATCTATCAATTTTTGTTTTCATTATTTTGCAAGTACTTATCTTCATTATTAACCATACATTACAAAACGCAATAGAATAAAGATATTTATCTAATAAAAAGCTAGAAAATTACAAAATTAATTTGAACATCAAATTAACAATTAAAATTAAAAGTTAAAACAATTCAAATATATGTATTTGTAAAAGTATATTCATTATTTATCGAGACAATATTGTTGTATTAATAGTGAGTATATGTGTTTTATTATGAATATTTTTTGCAAATAAATTGAGGGTAAAGTTAAACCTACTAACTTAAGATGCTCCTACTCTGTATAGTCTTGTGTACCACAAAAAGATGTTGAAACTTAAAAAGTGTTGTTGTTTTTTTTTTTTTTTTCAAAATGATAAAATTTAAAATCCTAGGGCCTAGAAGAAGGAATAAAAGAAACAAACAAAAAGAAGACGTGGAAAAGTATGAAAAAATAAGGGTCCATTTGGATAGCTTCTTCTTTTCTTTTTCTTTTTTTTCTTTTTTTCTTTTTGTAATGTTGGTATTTGGCCATGGATTTGGTGTCTTTATAGAGTTTGAGGGAGTTTTTGAGGAATAATATATGTATATATATATATATATATATATATATATATATATATATATATATGTGCAATACTGGTGTGGCTGTTGTGACATAAAATTATATGTAGAGTGAAGGCTCTAAATTCCAAATAATTTAACCAAAAATCAATTACCATATGTATATAAGACATAAAAACTTTTGTTCACATAAATTATTTTAAGGAAAAAAAAAAACTCTTCCATAACTTAACCAAACAAAACACATTAAAAAAATATATAAAATCCATCAATTTAAAAAAAAAAATTTAAAAATTGAATATTCTATCCAAATGCACTCTAAATCACTTGTTTTTTTTTTTAACAAATAGTTTTTCATAGTGAAAGTTATTATTTTCATTATCCTTATATTTATTTTATTTTATTTTATTGTAAATTTTTACCATTCAACAATGGACGAAAAATTTTAGAAAATAGAAATTGTTTCGAAAGAATTATCACTATGTTTATCCACAAGTTATTTTTACCAATATATATATATACATATATATTGCAATATTGAGTTTTTTTTTTTTGTACAAAAGACGTGATTTAGTTTATAGCAACCTTTATTTATAAGTTCGAGATAGAGATAGAACTCTTTAAAATTTCAAATAATAATAATAATAATAATAATGAAACAAAAAACAAAACAAAACATACAAAAGCGAGCTAAAAATATATGTAGAAAATGGTACATTAGTCAATTATACAATAGTGAAATCAACTAAATTTTAGCTTCATTGTTATTAGTATTAAGTTTGTGATCTTCAAACATTCAATGACTTGTTTTAATTTATAAAATTCATGTGTAAAAGAAGTTGAGAAATCAAGAAACATTACAACCCAATTTTATTTTTTTCTTAATCTTTTACACTTTTTTCTCTAATGGTGAAAAGAAAAATTGATAAAATAAAACAATAAAGAGAAGACTTTTCTCAAATGACAAAAAGTACACCAAATGGCAGGTTCCCTTCTTTTCCAAAATTATAAAAAAGTTATTACAAGTATTAGGTATAGCCTAATTTTTGTTAGTGGTCACTAACTTATAAGAATATCACTAACTCTATTAGTAAGAGGCCTTTTGAGTGGTTATCCAAGAATAAAATCGTGAGGGCTTAGGCCCAAAGCGAACAATTTCATATTAATATAGAGTTAAGTGGTGGAAGTCCTATCTTGTGGAAATATTCGGGCCTAACAAGTTGTATCAGAGCTTAAAGTTAGTGGGATGGGTTTGCCAGATGTGAAGAGTCTAATGCCTTGCGAATGATGCAAGTTGATTGTCCCTCTAGGAGAGGACAAGGGTATGTGGTCCTTGGTTTGAGGGGAGGAGTGTTGGAGTGTTAACCCATGTCCCACATCTGAAGATCATGCTAAGGTGACTAGCTTATAAGAATTTCACTAACACCATTAGTATGAGACCTTTTGGGAAGTTGTCCAAGAACAAAGTCATGAGGTCCTAAGGCCAAAGCGAACAATATCATACTAATGTGAAGTTAAGTGGTGGAAGTTCAATCTTGTGGAAATATTCAGGCCAACCAAGTGGTATCAGAGCCCAAGGTTGGTGGGCTTGGTTATGCCAGATGTGGAGAGTCAGTGTCTTGCGGAGCATGCAAGATGATTGTCCCTCTAGGGGAGGACACGGGTATGTGGTCCTTGGTTTGAGGGGAGGATTGTGAGGATATTAATCCATGTACTACATCTAAAGATAATGCTAGTGGTGACTAGCTTATAAGAATACCACTAACTCTATTAGTAAGAGGCCTTTTGTGTGGTTACCTAAGAACAAAACCGTGAGGGCTTAGGCCCAAAGCGGACAATTTTATACTAATATAGAGTTAAGTGGTGGAAGCACAATCTTGTGAAAATATTCAGCCCAACACAAACTAGATGGTAAGACAGATGAGGAGTGGGCATTCAAGCACGAACAAATATGTGGTTTTATCTAACAATTTATCGAAGACAACGTGTATAGCCACATATGTGACGAGACTCATGCACGAACTTTGTGGAACAAGTTAGAGGATTTGTGTTCCTCTAAATCTGCCAACAACAAGCTTTTTCTCCTGACAAAACTTATCCAACTAAAATATCGAGAAGGTGCATCAATGGTAGATCATTTGAACGACCTTCAAGGTATTGTGCAACAGTTGTCAGGAATGGGCATAAAGTTTGATGATAGACTACTTGCTCTTGTTGTACTCTATTCCTTGCCAAAGTCATGGGAGACTCTGAAGATTTTACTTATAAATTCTGCACCAAACAGCGTACTATGCATGGAATTTGTGAAGAGTGGAGTATTAAATGAAGAAATGAGGCGGAGATTACAAGAATGTTCCTCATCGCAACAAGATGTTCTCATTGCAGAATCTAGAGGGAGGAATTAATTTCGTGGTCCAAAACCGAGGGGCAAAAGTCGAGGGAAGTTAAACAAGCATGCAAACGTGGAGTGCCATCACTGCAAGAAGAAATGACACATCAAGAAGTTCTGCCAATAGTTAAAACAAGAACAGCAGAACAAAGGACGCCAGAGCAGTGATGATGAAGATGCAAACATTGTCAAAGAGTTCAACGTCATTTTTTACGATGAGGAGTCTATCAGTCTTATAAACCATGAGACTGACTGGATTATTGATAGTGCTGCTACCACTCATGTCACATCATAGAAGAAGTTCTTCTCATCTTACACACCTGGACATTTTGGTGTTGTCAAGATGGGAAATGACAAAGTCTCAGAAGTTGCAAGCATTGGAGAAATTTGTCTGGAGATAGATAATGGTACGAGACTGGTCCTGAAAGATGTCAGGCATGTTCCAGACATGCGCCTGAATCTAATTTTAACAGGCAAGCTAGATGATGAAGGTTTCTGCAACACCTTCATTCATGGTCTATGAAAACTCACCAAGGGATCATTGGTGGTGGTCAGAGGAAAGAAAAACTCAAAGTTGTACACAATGCATACAAAGCTCTCCCAAGATGCTGTGGAGAATGACAGTACAGTTGAGTTATGGCACAAGTGGCTAGGTCATATGAGTGAGAAAAGTATGACATATCTAGCCAAGAAGAATGCATTACCTGGATTGGATCAGGTCCACTTGAAGAAATGTGGCGACTGTCTAGCAGGGAAGCAAAATAGAGTTTCTTTCAAACGTTCCCTTCCTTCAAGAATGGAGAATGTGTTGGATCTGATACACTCAGATCTGTGTGGGCCAATGTCAAAGTCACTTGGTGGTGCTCAATACTTTGTGACTTTCATTGATGATCATTCTCGGAAGACTTGGGTGTACCTGCTAAAATCAAAAGACCAAGTGTTAGATGTTTTCAAAAAATTTCTAACTCTAGTTGAGAGGCAGACGGGAAAGAAACTAAAATACATCCGAATAGACAATGGTGGAGATTATATTGGACTATTTGATGATTAATGCAAAGCAAATGGTATTCGACATCAGACAACACCTCCGAAGACACCGCAGTTGAATGTTTTAGCTGAGAGGATGAATAGAACCTTGATAGAGAGAGTCAGATGTCTATTCTCACATGCAAAGCTATCAAAGACTTTTTGGGGTGAAGCTATTCTAACAGGTGTTCATGTCCTGAATCGCTCACCCTGTGTCCCTCTACAGTTTGATAATCCAGAAAGAGTATGGTCGGAGAAAGGTGTTTCCTATGATCATCTGTGGGTGTTTGGTTGCAAAGCCTTTGTGCACATTCAAAGGGATGAGAGGTCCAAACTTGATGTCAAGACACGACAGTGTGTGTTTATTGGCTATGGTCAAGACCAACTTGGCTATAGATTCTATGATCCAACTCAAAAGAAACTTGTCAGAAGCCGTGATGCAATCTTTGTTGAAGATGAGACCATCGAAGATATCAAAGAAGGGCAGAAGAGTGTTGTCAGTGTCGATGATGTTACAATAGGCATGCAGTGTATTCCTTCAACAACACTGCAAAGACAAGTTGAAGATGATGATCAACCAGAAACTGGAGATGTTCCAGAAATTTCTGAAGATAATGTTCATGATCCACCACTAGCTCTTGAGGGTTCTCCAATTCTGAGAAGATCTACTAGAGTCAGACAACGCTCTACTAGATATCCTGAAGATAAGTATGTGCTACTAACTGATGGGGGAGAACCAGAAAGTTTTGATGAAGTCATGGATCATGAACACAAGAAAAAATGGATTGAAGCCATGCAAGATGAAATGAAGTCCTTGCATGAGAATCAAACTTTTGAGCTGGTGAAGTTACCAAAAGGTAAGAGGGCTTTGAAGAATAAATGGGTGTTCAAGATAAAGCATGAGGAACACAGTCACCAACCACGATTCAAAGTCAGACTAGTTGTCAAGGGTTTCCATCAAAGAAAAGGGATTGACTTTGATGAGATTTTCTCTCATGTAGTGAAGATGACATCCATTCGTGCAGTGCTGGGGTTGGCAGCAAGTCTTGACTTGGAAGTTGAGCAAATGGATGTGAAGACAACCTTCCTTCATGGTGATTTGGAGGAAGAGATATACATGGAACAACCAAAAGGCTTTGCACAAGAAGGGAAAGAGGATTTTGTCTGCAAATTGGAAAAGAGTTTGTACGGCTTGAAACAAGCACCAAGACAATGGTACAAGAAGTTTGAGTTTGTTATGGGGAGCAAGGCTACTCAAAGACCAGTTCAAACTATTGTGTATTTGTGCAAAAATTTGTTGATGATGATTTCATCATCTTGTTGCTCTATGTGGATGACATGTTGATTGTTGGCCAAAACTTTTCCACGATTGACACCCTGAAGAAGCAACTGAACAAGTCATGTGCCATGAAAGACTTGGGGCCAGCAAAGCAAATTCTTGGTATAAGGATAACAAGGGACAGAAGCACCAAGAATTTATGGTTGTCACAAGAGAAGTACATTGAAAAGGTACTTCAAAGGTTCAACATGGACAGGGCTAAAGCAGTTAGTTGTCCCCTAGCTAATCACTTTAGACTAAGTTCTAAACAATATCCTTCTACAAAAAGAGATAAGGAAGAGATGGATAGAGTTCCGTATGCTTCAGCAGTTGGAAGTTTGATGTATGTCATGGTATGTACGCGACCAGATATTGCTCACTCGGTAGGAGTTGTGAGCATATTTCTTTCAAATCTAGAGAAAGAACATTGGGTTGCAGTAAAATGGATTTTCAGGTATCTTTGTGGAACCTCCAATTTGTGTCTGAAATTTGGAGATGAGAAACCTATGTTAGTGGGATATACAAATGCTGATATGGCTAGAGATGTTTACTCTAGAAAGTCCACATCAGGATACCTAATTTCTTTTGTAGGGGGAGCTGTATCATGGCAATCAAGGTTGCAAAAATGTGTTGCACTATCAACAACTGAAGCTGAGTTTATTGTAGCAACCAAGGCATGCAAAGAGTTGTTATGGATGAAAAAGTTCTTGAGAGAACTTGGTTTTCACCTGACAAAGTACGAGCTGTTCTGTGACAGTCAAAGTGCAATTCATCTTGGAAAGAATTCCTCCTTTCATTCTAGATCAAAGCACATTGACGTGAGATACCACTGGATCAGGGATGTATTAGAGAAAAAACTGTTAGAACTCAAGAAGATTCACACGGAAGAAAATGGATCAAATATGCTGACGAAGACTCTTCCAAAAGGAAATTTCGAATACTGTCGACAAGAAGCCGGAATGGTGAAGCCCCCATGTAGCCGAAGGGGGAGAATTGTTGTCGGTCCCGCCTCATAGTGGGCACTTGATGATGAGAGAAAACCATTTATTTTAAATTATTTTGACTCGGTAAAGTCGGTTGAGAAAATGTAGGAAAATGTGAAAAAATTCTGCTTATAAATAGAGGACTTCTTTCCGTCAAAAACAAAGAGAGAAGAAAAAGGCTTTCTTCATTCTTCTTCCTTTTTCTTTTCTTTTTTTCTTTTGAAGGTTCTTCTGAACCTTCATTAGTTTTTTGTGAGATTAGGGAATGTGTTTTTGAAGCATCTTTGCTTCAAGGAAATTTGTGAGAGAGAGAAATATTTGAGGAGTGACAAAATAGTGTTGTTTTGTGTATAGTGTTTGTAACACTATAATATCACTATTTTGGGTTTATCTCAGTTGTTCGGAGTTTGCCTCTATAAAGTTTCTAAGGAAGTCTCTCACTTGTAAGCCTACTAATATTTTATTAGTAGAAAAATTATTTCGAAGGTGGTCAGTGGAAGAATTATTTCGAATGTGGTCTGTGGACGCAACTCATATTCAAGGGTGAACCATGTTTGTTCAGCCGTCTCATATACTATCCAAGTTTCCGCTGCGACAAAAAGTTTTATACCCAACAATTTTTGCCTCAATAATGAGAGATCTCTCAATTTTTGCTTTATCTTTTCACAAGTAGTTATCTTTATTATTAACCATACATTACAAAAAACAATTGCATAAAGATATAATTTTATTTAGTAAATACATAATAATTTTCTTTAATAACTTTTAAAGTAACGAATAATATATATGACGAGATTAATTAATAAAAAATAAAAAGAGTGTATCGTCAATTAAATAATATCATATTAAAATATTTCTTAAAAATTAAATTCATTATGAGATCAAATTTCATTTTTCAAAAAAAAATCAAATTAATTATTTAAAAGATGAAGATCAAGCTAAACAACCCTTACTTACAAAAAAAAATCGAACACATGAGAAATCGTGATAGTAACAAATGAAAATAGATTCAATATATTAAATGAATTTATATATGTTACTTAATATAGTATATAAAAAATTGATATCATTTATAACAAAAATATTTGACAATAATATCTATGATAGTCGTAGTGTCTAATCATTTTAGTTACAAATGTGCTTCTATTAAAGGTATGTCTGATGACAAAAATGTATTCTTGTTAGTATCATAATTATGAAACGAGACAAACAATTATCACAATACACAACTCTCACCACCACAAAACTGAATATATAATATATATATATATATATAATATAATATAGAGTATAAATGCAAACTCCTTTATGTAAGTGTGTATATATATATATATAAATTTGCAATATATATAAGCTTTTTATCCCATATATATGTCTTATAAATCCATGCCAACAAAACATTATACAAACATATTGTTCAGATCAAAGGATAACATACAACACAAGTTCTTTCTAGCTACATACATTGCTAGAAAGAAACTATAATAAATACTTCAAATTTAATTATACAGAAAACAAAGGATCATAGTTAAACAACAACGATCATCGCCATTTTAATTTCTGGAAGCTGCCCTTTTTCATTATTATTGAACTATATATATATATATATGGCAACATATTATTATATAAAATGACAGAAGAGAGAGAGCTTAAAATTATTCCTTTTTATTTTATTTTATCTGATTTGGAAATGTTTGAAATTAGTTGATGAATTTTCTTGGATGTTGATATGAATTCTACCCCTATCATCAACCATTTCCTTCGTTTGACCTTTCCCTCCTCCGCCGCCTGACCCTTCTCCTGCTGCTCCTTGAGTAGTTGTTTCCGCCACCGTGCTCTTCCTTCTTCTTTCATTATGTCCGGCCAAACGCCTCCGGCAACTCCTTTTGCTCTCATCAAATTCTGACACTTGATGAAACCTGCAAATTATTCCAAATCACATCAAATTATTAAAATGTGTCTTCAATTATATAGAAGCATGCATAACCTTTTCTTTTCAATAATATTTAAGATATACATGCCAAAATTGTACTTGGTTCTTTGTGGTACTTTATATATATGTATTGGCCTAATCAGTGAATGAAAAAAGGGTTGTGGTGGGGTTAGGGGTAAAAAGAGGACTTGAAAAATAAATCAGCGGGGAGAGGGAAGGAGGGGTGGGTGTAAAAGAACATATAAAGATGACAAAAAATATCACATGTAAGTCATTATATATATACATATATAATATCCATTCTCAAGTATTCATGATTTGCATATAGAGAAATGAGTGATGTAATAATTGATTTTAAAAAACATAAATTCCACTCCATTGATTTCTGGATTAGTTAAAATGCTTATTTATTCTAAGTATGCCGGAAAAGCTTCAAATCTTGAAACATTTTCAGCTATTCTTTATTACCAACTGAAAAAAAAGATGGTGAAAATTGAATCTCAACTCTTAGAGTTAAAAGATATTTTAGTATTTTTAATCAAAAGAAATATTAATTTTACACGAAATCATAAATTTAAAATAATATTATGAATGTTAAAAAAAATCTTTTGACTTGACACAAATAGTATTAAGAATGTTACACGAAATCATGAATTTAAAATAATATTGTGAATGCTACAAAAAAAAACTTTTGACTTGACACAAATAGTATTAAGAATGTTACACGAAATCATGAGTTCAAAATTTGCTTTAAATACTATTTCAGAGTTTTTAAGTAAAAGTTACGTTTTGGTATAAAATAATTTAGGAGAAACACCTGAATTATTTAAAACAATTATTTCAGAATATATAGTGTAACCAAAAAATACCTAACAATAAAGGAAGCAAAATATTATTTAATTACAAGTGTAAGTCAATGTCTATATATTCTTGGAGCTAGGGTAAGCAAATATAGACCTTTTTCCCTCTAATACCTTGTGAAGAAATATAGTATAGTATAATATATAGGATGAAAAAGAAGAAGAAAAGGGATAAATCAACTTGTAAAATTAATCTTAATTAATTTGTTCTAGAAACTTGTAGAAGTTAATATGTTAGATCTTTCCTCATGCAAAGACATACCTGCTGCATTGTTGACAAAAACGTTGCCGGATTCCTCCAACAATGACCACCTGAGCTTTAGAATGGTACTCACAGACCTTGTGTCGCCGATGGTACTGTTTAGCATCACTTAGCTCAGCAGTACACTTGTCAGCCTGACAACACTTCATGGAACCGGCTGAACTTGTGGTACTACTATTACTACTCTGTCCTTTTCTCCCACCAATATTATTACCTGCTTTCTTCTTCTCATGATCATGATCATGATCATGATCGACCCCCTCCATTTGATGATGATGATTAATTACCGGAAGTCGTTTATCAGTAATTTCCCTTTTTATCATTACCGTTTTCTTCTTGCTGCTGCTGTTATTATCCTTCACATATCCGTCTTCTTCCAAGAAATCGAGATCGTCTTCATCATCGGGATTTGCATCCATATATGTGTGTGTTTATAGCTTGGTATAAAATTAAATTATTATGAAAGCAAAATATGGGAGTGGGACTTTTGATTTTGATGAAGGATAAAGATGATTGAGATGAGAGAGAGAATTAATTGGTGGGGGGATCTGGGAATTTTCGATCGACTGGAAAGTTGAAAAAGCTTAGCTAGGAGAGGGATGTCTGAGGACCACCATTTTTTTTTTTTTCTTTTTAGCTCCATTCCATTCTTTCTTTTCTGTGTTTTTTTGTTACGGATTTTGTTTGTTTGTTTGTGTGTGTGTGTATATATATATATATAAGTATATAATTGTTCATAAAAAAAATATCTCTAAACAATAATTTGTTGAAATATTTTATTATTAATATTTAATGAAAGAATAGTTACAAATGAATAATTATTGCAATATTTTAATATTATTACTTATAGAAGAATAACGAAAAATTACAACTTAATTAGAATTGTAGCTCAAATTGAAATTCATCATACTTAGATTAAATATTTTTGCATGTGTCTTTTGTAAGGGAAATAAGTGAAGAAAAAATTTCCCAATTTTTTATCAAATGATCATTTTTCTTAAAGAAAAAATAATTCACTAATAGTTTAGTTTTGTTGTGACTTTAAATCTTATATCGTTCCTTTAGAATATCTGTAAGTAATTATTAAATAGACTTTTGAAGTTTTTTGCCTACTTAAAATAGACTAACGCGAAAAATATTATTGAACGATTTATAACAAGTTTTAAATTTTTATTTTTTTAAGGAAAAAAAACTATTATAAAGAGAGAAAGGAATGTGTATTATAGAGCAAGCTTAGAATAAACAACTTACTACAAAAATCAATGTCATAATCAATAACTATTTCATAAAATATACCCATTATTATATAACAACACTTGCACAAATTTATGTCATAATCTACCGATTTTAAGTAAAATATAAATAAATGGATGTATATTAAGTTTAGATTTGTGCATAGTTACAAAAGTTGAGCCAATTAAATAGGTGATTTTAATTAAAAACCTCTTTTAACTTCAATAATATCTATAAATTGAGGCTATCAATAGGCATACATATACACCAAGCTCTTGCATTAACTTAACATGGTGGGTCTATGCCACGTGTTAGATTTAGAAAAGTTCATTACTCTTCACATATATATCAAGTTTTAATGCATGAATTAAATGGTAAATTTATTTATTTATTTATTATTTTCACTTCAAAACATTTATAAGAAGTAAAGTTAATGACAATTTTCATGCTTATAATAATGAAGTTGGGAAAATAATTTATAAAATTAATCACACCTGCGGTATAATCCATCAGTAATATTCACGGTAAAACTATAAAAGGTAATAACAGTGGTGAAATCGCCAAAACTTTAGAAAATCGAGGGAGCTTCTAGAAGAGTGGTGAAGCATAAGAAAGAAAATTAAAATATATATATCATCTAAAAATATATTATTGAATCGAGATTGTAAATATATGACTGAAGGACAAGTGTCAATTATATAATAAATATAACTTATTCAAAACACTAAAATAAACTATGTAAACTTTCTTCAAATCTTATAAATACTAATAAAATCATTGGATGATGATATAAAAAAAACTCATTTGTTAGTGACTTCTTGCATGCAGGTGCTTAGTGAAGAATGTTGAATTGCAATGAACGGCCTTATTAAATAAAAGATTTTATATTATAGTAATATTAATTTTTAAAAATGATAAATATTAAAAATGTTTTGATTGTATCATATAATTATGTACATCATCAAATTTAATTGTTAAAAAATTAATTTAAAAATATTAAAAAAATTTAACATCATAAATTGTTAAGTATGTAACATTCTAAAATTCAATTGTAAATTTATTATACCTAAATATAATTTTTGTAAAAGTAAATTGTTACAAATTTTATCATTAATATGTAATTGGTCTATGTACTTTATGTGTATTTGAAAGGCACATCATTGCCGCTTTTGTGAAGTGGATACTGTTTGGATCTCCTTATTTTTAAATACACTATTTGATTATTTTAATTCTTAAATTTAATGATTAAATAGATTATAAAAGTGACGTAAAGATAAAATCTAATATAAGAGTATGGCTCTATTCGATGCCACAATCATACTGATTCACTCTTCAAATATTTTTTTCGATTGGTTATAAATCAAATATAAATGAACACATATACAACACAAATAAAAATATCATATTATTCTCGTTACATTATGCACTAGTGAGAAAACAAAAACTCTGTTTCTCTAAGAGATTCCTAAAACTTATTATTGGAGAACCAACACAAAAAATGCAATTAGGCCTTTTTAAACATATGGTGATACATATATTAAAACTAATTCTACTCAGTATTATTATTTATTATTTTAAAATTAAAAAAATTGTAATATTTTGACTTGTAGCATTTAAGGTCCATATTTAGTATCACATCAAATAATTCCTATCATGATTTGCTAACAAGAATCGAAAGCTAACATCGAATATAACAAGAATTTTCTTGCTAATGGACATTTGTCTTTCCGTATCTTCCTTTCCTTTCCACACCATTTTTGTTTTAAGTCTTGGTCCTTCCTACTCGCAAAACACATTTAATAGAAAAAAAAAATCTTCGAAAGGTCATTGATGTACATCCCTTTCGCGCCAAGGGACAAACTTGTCCTTCTACATACATTCTTCCAATTTTAACATCCGATTTTCTGACTAGGTAAAGACCTGAGGAAAATTCTCTCCCGAAGCCCCTCCGTTGTGAATCGCGCCTTAGAAGACTTTTATAGTGTAAAATTGAATGAATGTTTTTCAAAAGTTGAATGTGGGACTTTTGACTTGAATAATTATGATATTATGTTTTATAAGAAAAAAAAAAGAAATGAATGTGTAATAATATATAAAAATAAATTAAAATATTTATATTTAATTTAAATTTTATTTTTTCTAATAAAAAAACAAAGGAGGAAGTTCAAAGGTTAAAGTTTTGCTTCATTGGAAAGAAATTTACTTAAATAGCCTTTGTGAAAATGTCTTTAACAAATAATAATCGTAATATCTTTTGAAGAAGGAGAAATAAGTATATATAATAATTAACATGAAACAATCTGGTTTATGTATTGTGTAGATTGAAATAGATGTATATTTTTAAATGATTTCATTAATTACACTAAAATTTGTTTTATATATATATATATATATATATATATATATATATATATATATATATATTTGTAATATTGAAGAAACAAGGTACACATATATCATCAATGATTCACGACTGCAAGTCAGAGAAATAAAAGAAAATGTTGGTTCCTCTAATGCTCGTGAGTAGTGGCCCCGACCAGGGTACAAACTATTGTATATTTTTAAATAAATTTTAAATAAAAAATTGTACTGTTAAGTAATTTAAAAGATTTGATATTTATGGTGATTAATCAAATTTGAATTAATTAAAAATTATAAATTAAAAAATTTCATATTGTAATTAGTCAAATCTGAATTAATTGAAAATTGTAATGATGTTCTTAAGCTATATTTTTTAAAATTTTCATTAATTACAATATATATATATATATATATAGTGTGAGTGTGTAAAAGTTAAGTGTTTATTTAAACTCAAGAGAATAATTATAGTACAATTTGCCAAATTTCAACAAGTTACTGCAAACAAATTCTTCCATAAATATATATTTAAACAATCAAGAATATTTTTTTAAAATATATTTTTAAGACTTTTTTATTTTATTATGTCTTGAAATCCTAATCATTTTTAAAATATAAATAAGATGTTATCTATTGAATTACACATTTTTTTATAATTTGTTTTTAATATACACTATTTCTTTTTAAAATTTAAAAATATATATCTATATTGTTCTTAAAATTTTATATAAATACTTCTTTCAGGGCAGATGATTAAAATTTTGAATCTCCTGGAGCAGTTAGTTCTATATTAAAAGATTTAGATCAGACATTCACCGTCAAATAAGAGTTGAATTATGCGAACGCTCCGCATGTCAAATTTAGATTAGTCTCACCAAATGTGACGACACTGAGCAAAACCTTAAGTAAGTAACAAAAAAATGTTTTATTTTACCGTATTATGTTTTGAATTTATAATATTTTAAAAATTATTGTAAATTAAACTATACCATTTTTATAGGTAAAATCTTTTTAAAGAAATTATTTTTCTTAAAATTACAAGCAAATTCAATAATTCTATATATATGTGTGTGTGTGTAGGGGCGGAATTTTCCAGATGTACGAGCGAAGAAGAGGTTAGAGTTATGAGTGTGACGGTTCCAATAATATTAGGGTTTGGGAATCGCATGAAACCGACTAAGAATGGGTCCAAAGATTTCTTCGCTTTATCATTGGTTTCAATTTTCTCGTATTTCAATCCCCACTTGCTGTTTCAAAATGAGAACTCCAAAGGTGGGAAGCAGCTCAGTTAGATCCCTTTCAAAAGTCATCAGTACAAAATTATACATACATATAATTTTATATATATAATATATATATATATATATATATATGTTTGGCTTCTCTCTCTTCTTCTTTTATGTATGAGGATTCCTATTTGCAGTGGTGGGGATAGTTATGTTACTGTCTGTTCTCTAAGAAGCCAGTCATGATGTAAGATCTTTTTTTTCTTTCTTTTTTCTTTTTCCTTTTACAGAAGATTTTATATATATATATATATATATACATGTATGTATTTCTTTATGACATGAAATATTTTTGATGAACTCACACCATAACTTTAAATTATATCTTGCGACAAACTAATTATTATTGTAGAATAAGTCATTTTTATATCCAAATTTTATATGAGAACCTAAGTAAATATGAATTCAAATTCGTTACTTCTGTCTTGAATTGTATATATATATCACTCATAAATCTCAAAATTTATTTTAAAATTATTCTCGAACTAAATCAAAGTTTAAACGATTATCATTTGAAAATTCTCTTCACTCTTTTTTTTAATCCTTTATTATTCTTTTTTGAATAAAAAATCATTTTTATAAAGTTTTTCATAATTTTTCTTTAAAAGCCTAATAAAATATAATTTTTTTAAAAAAATATCCAAATATATAATATATTAATTAAAATAAGATGTTTCTTAATTAATAAAATAAATATGGACTGTTCTTTAATATTTTCAAATTTTAATTTTTGTTTTTAATGACTTCTTTAATTGATAATCATAAATATATCTTTAAATTAAATTCGGTTCAATTTCTAATGTTTCATAATTTAATTCAATATTAAAAAAAAATGAAATTGTAAAAGAATTAAATATAATAATTACGAGAATTTATGATGTATCAATAAATATATATATGTGTGTGTAATTTTGTGTATAGCTCTTCATAATAGTACTAGCTAGATGCCAATTGCTTGTTAAAGGTTAGACAAGTATATTAGGGGGATGTGCTAGCTTGTCTACCTAAAAAAGAAAAGTGATAGTAAATAATCTAATTTTAAAATAGTGTATTGATTATAAGTAGTTAAAAGGTAAGACAAACTTTTTCTTCATTTACCAAATAATGACAACTAACACACTTTAAATGGTAAGTGATCCTGACTAATAAAAAACTTATATATATATATATATTATATATTATATATATATATATATATGAAAGCTTTGTCAAGCTATACAAGGTTGAGGGTTCGTGAATATTATAAAAGAGTGTGAAATATGTTAAATTCTATAATATAATTCGAATTAAATTTAAATTAATAAAAATTATAATTATTTTATCTGTTAATCTAACCAAAAAATATATATATAAATATATTAGATTTGTGTATTTCTTAATCCCACATTGGGTGAGGAAGGAAAGGGAGAAAGAGTCTTCCTTTTCTAAAAAAGAGGTGAACCTTAAATAAAGTGCATCATTTAAAAAGAATTTTAAGATTATTTTTTTAAACTTTAGTTAAATTCTCATTAGGTGGATTTTCTTTACGCTGGTAGTTTTCTACGTTATTTTTATATTTCTCTCATAAATTTTGGTACCCTAAATATCTAATATATATTGATATATATACAAATATATCTCTCACAAAATAATATTTCTAATTATTTATATTAATTATTATATCATAACTGAATATTATTAAAATTTTATATTTATCACTTCCCCAATAATCACAAAATCTATAAATATTTTTTTAATCATAAATAAAAGAGGTAGAGCATAATTGATGTTCTAAGAGCCTTGGAGAAAAAGGATCTAAAAGCATTGGAGTCGGTATATATATATATATATATATATATAATCATATATATTAAATTTAAAATTAACCTAATAAGCAGACTTTTAAATGTTTTAAATGATTAAGAATTTGAATATGTTAAAATTTTTGAATCACATCCTCACTATCAAGTATTAGTTTCACCAAAGTTGATAATATGGGCGCTCAAAATGAGTTTAAAAAAAAATTCAAAATTTTTAACTTATAAATTAAGTGAAATGTAACTAAATAAGAAAAATCTTATCAAAACTGATTACAACCTTTTCTCGAAATCTTAAAACCTCAAGTGAAAGAATAAAAACTTTAATCTATAAGGAGTACAGATGTTTTATATATATATATAAACACAAGAAGTTCATGCCAGCCTTGCATGCACTGCCGTAGCTAAGGATGAAAAGGGAAAAAGACCCTTGCTGGTCCTTTTTCTTTTCTTTTCTTTTCTCTGGGGTTAATTAACATGCACGATGATTCCCTTGAAGAAAAAGATGGAACATTGAGTTCATCTCAATCTGGAATCTACCTCTATATATATCTGTATGTATATATGTACGTATACATTAATGGGATTTTGTTAGCGGCCTCGAGTAGCGATCGATTCCAATGATATATATGAAAGGTGTTCGATACATACATACATATATATATATATATAGATACTCACACATATACATATATATCGTTATCATGGTGTGCAATTGGATCTCCACTTACAAAGATGGATAATGGGGGAAAAAGAAGTGTTGATAAAACATGGCTATATATGTCAACCATATATGTGGTACCAAAAACAACGTGTATGTTTGATATATATTAATATATATATAATATATATATATATATATATATATATATATATATATATATATATATATATTTCAAAGTAAAATTTTAAATCTTGAGTCACATGTTTTAAATATATATATATGATGAAAGATTTTATTTTATTAAAATTTTACTTAAAAAAAATGGGTAAAAAAAATATAATTTTATATGTAATTATGAGAAAACAAGAATTTGAAACATAATAGTGAAAAATGTTTCAAATTAAAAAAAGAAAGTCAAATGTATTATTTTCACTTGTTATATCTATATATTTATATATACTTTTTGAGTAGACTTGTTATATATAGTTTGTAAAAGTCAAGATTCTCCAAGTTAAAATTTCTTTTCATTTTCTTTCTTTTTTTGGTTTTATATTTCGCCCATTTTTGTTTTGTCTGAAAATAAGAATAAAAGTTTTTAGAAAATGGACGAACAGCTTTAAAGAATAAGTAAAGGAAACTTTTGGAATCAGTTCGATAGAGAATATATAAATATTAATCATATATATATAGGTTCTATTTGGACAACGAGTTTTTCCCATATATATATATATTTTTTAAAACGTTTTTGAAAATAAATATAATTTATTAAAAACATTTATATGACATTTAGAAAAAACATAAAGAAAGGAAATTTCCTGTATTTATATATATGCACCTATCTCAATTTTAACATCAACCATAAAGTAGATGGTAAAAGGTTGTAAAAGAAACATCGTTTGAACAAAAATAAATATAAAAGAGAATAAAATTATATTTTTCCAATACTTTAAATGCAAAATTTTTAAAAATATATGAGAAAATTCTATTACCGATACTGCTCCTATCAAAACTTTGCAATTCGATTCTTATTAATTAAGACTCTTATGATATTTAGTATAATTTTTTTTTAAAAAATAAAAATTATGAAGTGTCAAGATCTTTGCTTGGTAGTGTATTTTCAAGAAAACTTTTATATTTATAGAAAGCTCATCCAATAGATATTTATAAATGTTAGAAATATTAATAAAAAATAAAGATTATTTAATTATCAAAATAAAAATATTTGTTTAGATAAAAGACTTACATGAAAATATTTGATATAATTAAGGTAATCGAAACAAATAAAAAAATGATGGAGTCTAGTATTCAATACTATTCCTTTAAGATAGATTCCGCTCCAGTCATGGGTTCTTAAAGCTTCCGGGCATCTACCTCATTAGTAAAATCGTCACACTTACTGAAGAATCACAACAATAGCAAGCCCAACAAACTAATATTTTGTTTATAATACTACAAAGTGTAAACAATCTTAAAAATTTTTTACTAAAGAAACAAAGAAAATAAAAACGAAAATGGATAACTTAAGAATATTTTTTCTAATTTGAATATGAATAATTGGTGAGTTTGGTCGAAACAAATTTATGTTTGGCAAACTTAGTCTCAAAATATTTTTTTACCTTTTAAGGTCTTAAACTATTTTTTAAGTGAATAATAAAGTCTCCTTAGACCGATTCTGTCAAAAACCCTAAAATTTTAACGATTTTTAAATTTAATTAATTAAAAATAAAGATAAAAAATTCATTACAAAAGAATAAAAATAAAACATAATTTTAAACAAAAGGATAAAAATGTTTTCACATTTAAAATTTAAAATTTTAAAAATAAAAAATATATCAAATCTTTCATCAATCTTCATCTTCTCCGGATACAAATCCAATTTTTATCATTTTCTAAGAAAAGAAGAGAGCATCAACATTTTTTTTTTATTAATAATGAAAGTTTTTCTTTCAACAAAAATATTTTAGTTGAAAGTTTTTCTTTTTAGGAAGATTCTTTTTTTCTTTTTTTTTTCTTTTCTTTCTTGAGAGATATCAGAAAATGATAAAAATCTTGTTTGTAGCCGGAGAAGAAGAAGATTGACAAAGAATTTTGATATTCTCACTATTTTGATAGATTTTTTATTTTTAAAATTTTAAATTTTAAATTTTAAATATAAAAATATTTTTATTCCTTTATTTAAATTTTTTTTCCTTTCTTTTTACATGACTTTTTTTTACCTTGTTTTTAATTAACTAAATGTAAAACCGTTAAATTTTGAGGGTTTTTGATAGAATGTGTCGAAAAAACCTTATTGTTCACTTAAAAAAAAGTTTGGGACCTTAAAAGTTAAAAAAAATATTTTGAGACTAAACTTGCTACCAAACTCACCAATTATTCTCTAAATATTCAATATTATCAAATATAAAATATCCAACCGCTTAAAAATATTATAAAATTGTTCACTAATATGTGCACAAGATTTTCAATCTACATACATGAGTTAGGAATTGAACATTTGACCTCACTTAATCCAAAAAAACTTTTTACCAACTCACATGTGTCTTGAGGTTAAAGTGAGATACTTCTTTAACCATATAATGTTTCTCCTAAAATGAGCTGCTTCTTAAAAGGTAAGAGTATTACGAGAAATTCATACCACATATAATTCTTTTTTTTTAATTGGCATCATATATTACTATTAGTAAATTTGTATAATCAGATATAAAAATATACAAGAGGGCCACTGTCAACTAATGACTGCTAGGAATAGGCCTCATCATCCCATGCACAAAGCAACTTAAGAACTCTATCCAAAATAAGCCTTGCAAGGCCATAAGGGGAAGGCATACCCTTACACTGATATACTTCTAAGTTGCGCTGTCTCCATACAATATGGATAACCTTTCTAAAAATATATGACTATCCAAAATAATTGTTAAAACTATCCCTTGGTCGGCTAAGATTAGTAGCAATCCAATCTTCTATTGAGCCACGACACCAAAACACATTGTCCAAACCTATATATATATGGTAGTAATAATTTCCAAATCTATTGAGGGCAAGTACAATCCCACAAAGCATGCGAAGTCGATTCTACCTCCATATTACAAAATACACAAATATCATGAGGGGTAATATGTCTACGGAATAGTTACCCCATAGTTAACAACCTCGTCTGTTTTGTCAGCCAAATAGTGAAAGACGAATTTGATGGCCCTTTTGAATTTCCAAATTGCCTTCCAGTTATTTGTAGTTTCTGCTTCCTGCTCCTCCTGAAGTAATTGCCACATTGACTTCGATGTAAATATCCCATGTGAAGTTTAAGGTTCATCGGTTGTGGTTGCCACTCACATTTTGTCCAGCATTACTCAAGTCAAGGTCTGTTCTCATAGAATCATATCCTTGCAAGATACTTTTCCATGTGTGAGAAGAGGTGGGTTGATTGACTTGTCCACCATTTCTATCCAAAGCTTCATATTTGGCCATAAGTATTTGAACCCAAAACTCATTTGGTTGTTGTAGCATTCTCCAACACAGCCTTGCGAAAGCCACCAAATTGAGTTGCTAAGTCTCTAATTCCCAAGCTGCCAGCTGCCTTTTCCATACACATCACCTTCCATGCCACCGGATGACAATGGTACTCCCCATCCATAGAACCCCACAAAAAAGCTCTATTCAACTTTTTCAACTCTTGAATAACCCCTTTATGTAGTAGAGTCGTTTGCATAGCATATATGGGGATAGTATTAGTTACAGTTTGAATTAACAAAAGCTTTGCCCCTCTCGAGAGATGTTTCCAGCTCCAACCATCCATTTTTTTATGGACTTTCATCACGAGATAGATAGTTCCTTACCCGAACATGCTTGTGGTGTAAAGATATACCAAGATACATACCCAAATCCTCTGCTTTAGTCATGACAATCCACCTGCTCAAAACATATATAAGTTCTCTTGTTGTATTAGGAGAGTACCGTATACGAGATTTTGACAAGCTTACTGATGCAATTCTAATGATATAGTGCTAGTGGATAGGGTTTTATTACCTATATTGATTATGGTTAATTAAGGACTGAAGTTTAGCACTTTTGGTTGTCACTTAATCAAACAGAACCTAAGACGGAGTACCTATCGTGTAGCTAGTCTATTGGTAGCATCTACATTTACATTTATAATATCATAATTACAAGGAACTGACAACGACTTAGTAGTAATGATAACTTAGTCTTAACAGTTATTCTATCAGGAAATAATCAATTGGATATTAATTTCTTGAGAATGGTGAATCACAACAACACATACAAGTATCAAGCATTCAAAGAGTAGTTCAATAGACAGCATTCAACAAGAGTTTATAAGCTTAGTTTATACAACTTGTTTGACCTATTTCGAATATTTTAGATATATCTTGATCTAAGGCAATTATGAACTGGTACCCGTTTGTTACCATATCTGAGTTATCTAAAGTATTTACCCCCATTATTCCCGGTGTTGGTTAACAGAGATAACTCTACTCATCTTTCGAGTTGCTTAGCAGTATTCATGATCCTATGTCACTTCGAAATTATGCTACTCTCTCACTCTAGGACTGGCATAACATGCAAACTCAACGTTATTAGGTTTCTTTAACATACATGGTGACTATATTATTATTGTACCTAATTTGTAGTATCTACAATTACCTTATGGGTAGAGCTTAAGGTAGATTGTTAAATTAAACAGGTTATGTTATGACCGTGGTTAAAAATTGTCTATAACCCTAAGTTTAATTTAAAAACACAAACAGAATAATCAGCACATAATGATAGTTTAGCTCTATGATCTTCTCAGGAAAATGAACATAATCTCAACTTGCAAAACATGTATGATAAAACATCTTAAATTTAGTATTCAAAATAGATATTTAGATGACACAAATCAAAAGCATAAAAGAAAGAGTCTAGGGAACAATTATCATAACGTTGTCACCACTTTACGATGTTCGTCGGCGTTGTCGATCTCGTATGCTCTTGGATGCTCGATCTTACTCTGGACTTCAGAACTTTCGGGGAACGCTTCTTCGACCTAGTAGCAATTATTTTACCTTACGTCCCGAATTTAAGTAATTATCCTATCTAACTAAAACAACGCTACCTACAGCTCTCAAAGATTTCCTAACAAAATCCTGATATTCTATGAACACCGAACACGAACACCAATGCGAACTCTAATCTAATCGAATATTTGAAAACTAAGATAAACACTCAGACATAAGAAAAAATGAAACACTCAATGTTGTTAGATGATTTGTGTTGAGTGTTGATGGACGATTTGATCAACAAAAGGTCTAGGGTATTTATAGTAGTAAACTGGAGCAAATTTCACTTTATTTTCGATGTGGAATACCAGAACGAGCGTCCATATGTTAGGAACGACCGTTCTAGAGGTGGAACTGGTCATAACGGGCGTCCTTAGCTAGGAACGACCGTTCTGGATGTTCAGCCTTCTAGAAATTGTGATTTTGCCCCAATATTTACTGTCTTATGCAATTTAATCCTTGAAATTTCTAAAATCACAAATTATGCAATTATGTGTTAATTCAATCTAAATAAGATCAAATACTCCCCAAATAGCCCTAATTTATGTCTAAATGCGTACTAAAAATGTGATATAATTTAGCGATATCACTTACCTTTTGCCCAGATTCACCACAAAATTCCCTCAAGACTCTTTCCATAGTAGTTGCTTGTTGTGTAGATGTTTCCCCAAAAAGTATTAAATCATCTGTGAATAAAGCATGTGAAACTGATGGGCCATTTCGAGTTACTTTGATTATCTTCCATTCTCCCCGTTCCACTACTAAATTAATTTTTTGGCCTAACACCTCTAGACACAAACAAAAGAAGCTAGGGATAGTGGGTCTACCTGGCAGAGACCTTGGGAGGGAGAGAAGAGAGGGAAATGCTTTCCATTTCATAGCATTGAGATTCTAGCAGATGAAATACAAAATAGGACCAAATCTCTTAGGATAGTTGAAAACCCCACCTTTAGCAGCACTTGTAAAGCCCTAATCAATTCGATCATAGGCTTTCTCCAAATTGATTTTTGCAACCATCCCACCAACTCGACCCTTCTTCTTCCTCAACGTATGAACTTTTGAGGAACGCTTCTTTCACCTAGTAGCAATTGTTTTACCTTACGTCCCGGATTTAAGCAATTACCCTATCTAACTAAAACAACGCTACCTACAGCTCTCGAGGATTTCCTAACAAAGTCCTGATATTCTATGAACACCGAACACGAACACGAACATGAACACGAATGTGAACCCTAATCTAATCGAATATTTGAAAATTGAAATAAACACTCATAAATAAGAAAAAATGAAACACTCAATATTGCTAGATGATTTGTGTTGAGTGTTGATGGACGATTTGATCAACAGAAGGTCTAGGGTATTTATAGTAGTAAACGGGAGCAAATTTCACTTCATTTTCAATGTGAAACACCAGAACGGGCATCCCTACGCTAGGAACGACCATTTTGGAGGTGGAACTGGTCAGAACGGGCGTCCTTAGCTAGGGACAACCGTTCTGGATGTTCAGCCTTCCAGAAATTGTGATTTTGCCCCAATATTTACTGTCTTATGCAATTTAATCCTTGAAACATCTAAAATCACAAATTATGCAATTATGTGTTAATTCAATCTAAATAAGATCAAATACTTCCCAATAGCCCTAATTTGTGTCTAAATGCATACTAAAAATGTGATATAATTTAGCGATATCACTTACCTTTTGCCCAAATTCACCACAAAATTCCCTCAAGACTCTTTCCATAGTAGTTGCTTGTTGTGTAGATGCTTCCCCAAAAAGTATTAAATAATCTGCAAATAAAGCATGTGAAACTGATGGGCCATTTCGAGTTACTTTGATTATCTTCCATTCTCCCCGTTCCACTACTAAATTAATTTTTTGTCCTAACACCTCCAGACACAAACAAAAGAATATGGGGATAGTGGGTCTACTTGGAAGAGACCTTGGGAGGGAGAGAAGAGAGGGAGATGTTTCCATTTCATAGCATTGAGATTCTAGCAGATGAAATACAAAATAAGACCAAATCTGTTAGGATAGTTGAAAAACTCACCTTTAGCAACACTTGTTTCATAATGCCTCAATCAATTCGATCATAGGTTTTCTCCAAATTGATTTTAGCAACCATCCCACCAACTCGACCTTCTTCTTCCTCAACGTATGAATGTCTCTTGTACGACAATAATATTATCTGCCGCTTGTCTTCTCAGGACAAAACTAACTTGATTTGGAGCCATTAGTTTGGGCATAAGTGATTTAAGTCGATTGGTGACAATCTTTGAGATGATTTTGATCATAATATTACATAAAGATACAGGTCAAAACTGGGCCATGTAATCAGGAGGGGATTGTTTTGGAATTAGGCTAATAATTGTCTTGTTCATCTCGGGATTTAAGGAGCCACTTCAGAAAGCTTCAAGAACGAACTTCACTATTGACTCCCCTACTGTATTCTAATATTTTTGAAAGAAGATTCCCGAAAGGCCATCAACACCAGCTGCCTTCCTTCCATCAATTTGGAAAAGGGTCATCCTGACTTCTCCTTCAGTCACTGACCTATTTAGTCACCACAAATCACTGTGAATGGTTGGGGATGGTTGTGTAGATAGATCAACTTTATATAGTCTTGAAAAAAATTGCAAGCCATAGAGTCCAATTGAATTGGACAATCTATCCACTGATTATTCACATCTTTTAACTGCACAATTTGAATTTGACTTCTTCTATTCACCACAGATTTATGGAAAAAGGTGGTGTTCTGTTCACCCCCTTCAACCAATGTAACCTTGCTTTTTGCTTCCAAAAAATGTGCTCCTGGACTAAGATCTCATTTAGCTCATCAACTAGTTGTTCCTCCAACTTCTCCAAATAAACAAAGGGTTTATTGCACAGGCTCTTCTACATCCCTGCAATTCTTGCTCTCCAATATGCCGCCTTCTTGTGAAATAAGTTACCAAACACTGTCTGATTCCAATCTGTAGCCCTCCATTGCAGTCTATCTATAGCCAAGAATAAATCTCCCTATCTGTCTTTCCAAACATTCTCAATCAAAACTATAAGGTCAAATGCCTCATCCACATTTCCTGTAGTTTAAAGTATGTTTAATTGAATGTGTTTGAAAATGGCTTCCACATTTCCTGTAGTTTAAAGTATGTTTAACTGAATGTGTTTGAAAATGGCTTCTCCAAGCCTAGTTACAGACAGCATGGTCCAAACGCTCCCTTACTTTAGCATTTCCCCCTCTATTGTTCAACCACGTAAATCTGGGACCCAAAAAAACCATATCAATTAGGCCTCCTGTATCAATAACATCCCGAAGTAGCTTAGTGGATGTACTAAATACTGGGTGACCACCTTTTTTATCATTTTGCTCTAATACCTGGTTCATATCACTGGCTATTAACCAATGACTATTGAATAATTAACTCATCTGTTTAAGATAGAACCACAGTTCCTCCCAACATTTGCGTCTCGGGGAACATAAACAACAGTTAGGATCCAATCAACATAGATACCTCCATTCATCGCTACAATTATGCTTTGCTCATTGATGCAGAGGATAAGCATATTCCTAATTGAGCAATCCCACATGGTCCAAATCCCTCCTGAAAAACCTTCTCCTTCAGCAATAATCATCCCCACATATAGTTCTTATATAAGAATTTATAGCTTATTCTACGGGAAGGATATTTTTGAGCAACTATATATACAAGTAGATGTCACAAGGTTGGTAAATAATGTAAGAGTGCCAACTACATGCCTGATTGTAGAGAACACTAAAATAAATTGACGAGGACAAAAAATAATTATTTTGAAACTAAGACAACCAAATTTATTTATTTGACAGGTAAAAAGAAAGGAACATGAAGGACTTAAAGATGTTAGAATAAATTCTACAAGGAGCATAAAGAAAATTTCTATTGAAAAACCTAAAACAAATAGTAAAAAAAAAGGTAATTAATAAATATAAACAAATAATTTTAATTTTTAATTTTTTAAAATTTTTTAAAGTTCCTAACTTTTTTTAATAATAAAAAAGTTATATTCAAGGACTTAAAACAAGATTAAAATGTAAAGCGGCAGAGAGAAGTAAGGCAGCAGGAACGATGTAGCCACGAGTCCTGTCGCCCAGAACATATATTTATACATACATAATGTGCAATGAAAACCTTTCACGAAAATCCTCATCAAAAACAAAGCGAAAATATTATGTAAACACCTCCCTAGTTCATTCCTAGTGAAATTCGAAAAATTAAGTCAAAGGATTTTCCAGTTCAGCAAACCATGCGGTTTCTCTTTTTTAACTCGTCACTTAACATTAACTAAACAAATATTAGAACATAAAATAAGTAGATGGGTATAAAAAATGAACTTAAGAAGATTGAGGACTCCCCTATTACAAGGAAACAATGCCAGGGTAAAGTTAATGTCAACTAAGAGAATGTAGTAGTATGGTGTAAAGAGAAGGCTTTTTCATGGATTCCGTTTGAAGGAAACTGAGGGGCACAATGTGCCATCTTCCCTATCCCACAATCTACCTGGTTATCTTAAAAGCCTGTATGACCCATAAAGTAAGAATTCATCAGTATGACAGGAGGGTAACAATCAACATCTCATTTTCTTTTCTTTTTTTTATATATTTCAGAATATGCCACAAAAAAAGAAAATGTTACATACCTTCACTCTTTTTAGGAGATCCTTAGCATGTGAATCTTCCTTAAAATGATCACGTACAGGCTGCAAAGCATTCAACAAAGTAAATCAGGCTGCCGGAGATAAGAAAATTAAGAAAATCAGGAAATCTTCCTCAATCAAGAGCTCCCAGAATCAAGTTATCTTTGTCCACGGCTAAGATATGTCTTCAAATGAATTTTTTATTTGATTTGGTTCAGCAGATAGTGATGTCAGTGTTTTCATTTATCTTATTTACCAACCATATTAGTCCACAAACCAATCTACTGGTATACCTTCAAAATCTGGTTCAGTGCTTTTGATAAAGCAGGTTTAAGATCAGCTGGGTGAAGTTGCCCGCTTTCATATTCTGCAGCTATGTCTTCGAAATTATGGTAGATCCTACATACATAAGGAGAGAGAAGGGAACAAGACATGAATAAATATAAAACTCTTGCTGGCTATTATGGGCAAACTAAGAAGATTAAACCATTCTCCCATATTAAAGAAGCACATATGTAATGCAAGAAAGGGTCAATAGGGAGACAAACAACTGCCAAAGCTCATTGATTGAAATAAAAAACTTACTTTTCACCACCATTTTCAGCACTTCGCTCAACCTTGAACTCATTCAGCCAAGGCAAAACAATGTACTTGATGTACTCCAGACACGGATTATCTTTCACAACTTTTGGCGGGCAGTATGCACCTTTTATTTTGACATTTACTTCTGCCTGACATTTTAAGAATCAGAAAATTATGTCATTAAGTGTCACTCTGCTAATCACCACAAAGAAGAAATAAAATGCTAAGAATGCATAAAAAAACTACTGCCATTTCATGCAAAATACATTAGGCAGCATAAGTTACCTCTTCATCCTCCATGAAGATGGCTGATGATGGATCACTTTTGGACATCTTAGCTTGGTCTTGCTTCAACCCAGGAAGCATATCTACGTGGCAAAATGAGGACAGTGGCTTAGAGAACCATAGAGAAGCATAAAACTGGAGACTGAAATAAAGAAAGAGGTAGCATACGATGAGACAGGATAATGGGCTTGTTTTTCCTCTTGATATCATCACAGTACTCTCTTGCAAGAACATTCACTTTTCGTTGGTCCATGCCCAGTTGGCAAATATCTGCCTGAACAATTACATGCAGAAAACATTATTCAGTTTCCTGATTATTCTATTTATTGGTAAGCCAATGATATCCACTTAGACACCGTAAATATAATAGTGACAAAATAAATAAATAAATAAAAGAATAGCATGAACATTATTGTTATCTACAAAGATATAAAATATTTGCAGTTTATTGGCAAACATAGATCAATATAAATGGTTTGAAGGTACATTATGCAGGGAAAATGAGTCTCAAAATTTTAGCTTTACATTCTCTCATGCAAACTACACAATCTTATAGTGAATAACCAAATCTAGAGTCATAATCCAAGCTTAAATTAAATACACATAAATACACAAAGGAAATAAGAACATCCATAGTTAAAGCCCCATCATGTTCAACTGACTGACTACATTAACCTGCTACAAGGGTGATTGAGGGAGTGTCAAGTAGCATCCCTCCCAAAATTATTCAAAGTTGCACAAGCTTACCAACAAGTATATATTTATTATACAGGCAGTAACATGAAACTAAATCAGTAGAATTCCGAAAAAGAAGTAACTGTTTCTTTCAATTACTGAGCTTATCATAAATTTAATCATTTTTCATTTAAAGAGGAGGAGAGAACCCTACTTTGGGAGATGGAAAAGTAAGTAGACTGATGGGAAGTAGTGATTCGAACAAAAGGTCACACAAATATTTACAGCTCATACCATTTGGATGAATCAAACTCCTATAAAGTAGACCAGATACAACTTATGGATGAATCTGTCATTCTGTTGGAATACTAGAAAGATACTAAATTACTAACAACTATGATTATGCAAATCTACAACTCCAAAATTCTCATAGTCAGTAGCAATGTTTTTTTAGCAAAATTAGGAGTCAAATCCAAGCAACTGAGATACTTTATTAGATGCATGTTACCTACCTTTAGGAAGAAAATATCAGCACACTGCATACATGGGTAAAAGATCTGAGCAGCTGTCAATTCCTCTTTTTCATCACGGCCCATAATTTGACAGCACCTAATAAATTGAAACAAATAAATCAAATTCAAGCCGTTCTTTAAATTAAGTAGGTTAACGCTAAATTAGAAAAATAAAAAACTTATAGCCCATTTACCGGATTATCCTAGGAAGTTTGTTTTTTCGTGCTATGTCCATCACAAGGGGCCAATACTCATGAGCTCTGGAGTTAATCTCATCAGAAGACCACAGAAACTCCACCCCTTCCATTTTCATACCAACAGCTTTCCAAATCTCAATCATATACTCTCCAATAACTCGAATTTTCTTCAAATCACCACCCAACTTGTTGTTTAGTTGAGCAAACCAATCTGCAATCCATATCTTCACATGGCACCCAGCAGAAGTAAGCTTGTTCACATTGATTGCCTTCATAACACCCTGTTTAACAATCAAATTATAAATTGAGTAATACAATAACAATTTTAACGAGTCAAAGGATACAGTAACTCAAATGGTCTGAAGACCTGATATAATTTTGGGCAAAACATTAAATGAGTATTGACTTTCCCATTCCATTTTTAAAATAAAAATAACATCATACACAAGAGTGAGGGTTATCAATCCTTAACACACGCTTTATTATAAGCCAAACACAAAATGATCGTTCCATATCCATGCTAATACCAAGAGTAATTATAGACTCTTCCCAGACAACCATTCTATATAAAAGAAAATGAAATCATAAACAAAATTTGGACCGACCTGTGCAATGTGCATTCTTCCTGAGGGCTCAAATCCATCATAGCAGACGGGTAATGGTTTTTTCGCCAAAAGATTCATCAACTCATCCTCTTGTATGCACTCCTCCCCAATACTCCTCACAATCCTGAACTTCTCCTCTGCCGTCATTCTACACTTACAACAAATTCCAATAAAATCACCAACATACAAACGAAACCAATTGATATTGTAAGTGTAAAAGTATGCAAATCTTCATAAATTGAAAATTATTTACAAACATGAGTCACAATTTTCAGGAATAATTAAAAGCCAGAGATTACTCAGAGGTAGAAGCAGGCCCATCGTTCGCAGATGAAGCTGCCGGCGGCGACTCAATGGTTGATTCGGAAGATTGCACCTTTACATCCATGTTGACTTGCTTAAATCTCAGGTCTGCTGCTGAATAGAAAATAAAAGATTAGGGTTTCTTGTAGAAAAGAAGTTGAGTAGATTCAGTTAAGTTTTCAAAGCTGGGGTAACTGTTAATCAAGGTGAGCTCGATGGGCCTATACTAACCTTTTTCTTTCTTTTTTTTTATTTAAGGCTTTGTTTGGAACATAAACTTACCATCTTTTATATATATCATTTTTTAATAAAAAAAACCAAGAAAAATATATAGTTCTAGGTATACATTGTCTTTGTTATAAAATTCAATATATATATTAATAATAACAATATATATTATGATAGGGAGGGAGAGAGTAGAGAAGAGATAATTAAGAGAAGGGAAGAGGAGAGAAAGGGAATAGATGGTCTCGGGAATGAAAGCAAAATAGAAATGTTGTATCCAATTTTTTCTTCATCTTAATTCATATCCCTTACACATATATATATACATCTCTATATACATATACACATATATTATATATGTAAGTGCTCCAATAGCTAAATGCACTCCACACATTACTTCCACTTCTTTCTTTCTTTTCCTTTTTCTATTACAAATATATATATATATATATATATATATATATATATCCACATGTCCAAAATATTGGGTGATATTTTATCACCTTACATAATTTTCTGGGATGATGGACATCCATTAATTTAATGAATCTTCGTGATTCATAACACTCCCCCTTGGATGTCCATTACATAAAGAATAGGCCTCGTTAAAACCTTACTAGATAAAAACCCAGTGGGAAAAAAATCTAGTGAAGGAAAAAGAGTACACTATTCTTCATGTGTAGATTTCTCCCCCTGATGAGATGATTTCTTGAAATCTTTAAATCGACGCAAACCGATTTTGTATCTCAATTTTTCAAAGGTTGCTGTCGGAAGAGCTTTAGTGAATATATCTGCAAGATTATCACATGATCGAATTTGAAGCACATCAATTTCACCGTTCTTTTGAAGTTCATGAGTAAAGAAGAATTTAGGTGAAATGTGTTTCGTCCTATCTCCCTTAATATATCCTCCCTTTAATTGAGCTATACAAGCTGCATTATCTTCATATAGAGGAGTTGGAATCTCTCTTCTGGAGGATAAACCACAACTCTCTCTAATATAATGGATCATTGACCTCAACCATACACATTCTCGACTTGCTTCATGAATGGCTATTATCTCAGCATGATTAGAAGAAGTTGCTGCTATTGTTTGCTTCGTAGAGCGCCATGATATAGCAGTATTACCATATGTAAATAAATAGCCATTTTGAGAACGTGCCTTATGCGGATCCGAAAGATAACCCGCATCTGTATATCCAATCAGTTCTGGATTATTTACATTTGAATAAAATAATCCGAGGTCAGTTGTCCCTTGGAGGTATCTAAGGACGTGTTTAATACCATTCCAATGTCGTCGTGTTGGTGAAGAACTAAATCTTGCTAATAGATTTATAGCAAATGCTATATCCGGTCTAGTATTATTTGCAAGATACATCAGTGCACCAATAGCACTTAAATATGGTACTTCAGGACCAAGTAGTTTTTCACCATTTTCTCGAGGTCTAAATATGTCTTTATTTATATCTAGCGACCTCACGACCATTGGAATACTCAATGGATATGCTTTATCCATGAAAAATCTTTTTAATACTTTAGCTGTATATGTTGACTGATGAACAAAAATTCCATCATTCATATGTTCAATTTGAAGTCCGAGACAAAACTTAGTTTTTCCAAAGTCTTTGACTTCAAATTCTCGTTTCAAACAATCTATAGCTTCTCGAAGCTCTTCTGGAGTTCCTATTAGATTGATATCGTCAACATATATAGCAAGAATCACAAAACCAAAATCTGTCTTCTTAATAAAAACACATGGACAGATTTGGTCATTTTTATATCCTGAATTCAACAAGAATTCACTAAGGCGGTTGTACCACATGCGTCCAGATTGTTTAAGCCCATATAATGATTTCTGTAATTTGATAGAATAATTTTCATGATGGCCTTTAGAAGCCTTTGGTAATTTGAATCCTTCAGGGATTTTCATATAAATTTTATTTTCAAAGCTTCCATAAAGATAAGCTGTAATAACATCCATTAGACGCATGTCCACCTTTTCATGAACTGCCATACTTATTAGATATCGGAGTGTGATAGCATCAATAACGGGTGAATAAGTTTGATCATAATCAATTCCTGGCTTTTGCGAAAAGCCTTGTGCGACGAGTCGTGCTTTATATTTTACGACTTCATTATTCTCATTTCGTTTTCGCACAAACACCCATTTATAGCCAACAGGTTTTACATCCTTTGGCGTTTGGACTACAGGTCCAAAAACTTCTCGCTTCGCAAGCGAATTTAACTCCGATTGAATTGCATCTTTCCATTGAGGCCAATCAATTCTATGCCGACATTCTTCAACTGATAAAGGATCTAAATCCTCATTATCCTTGAAAATATCAAGGGCTACGTTGTATGCAAAAGCATTATCAATAACAACATTTTTTCGATCCCAACTTTGATTTGAACTGGAATAATTAATTGAGATTTCAGAATTCTCATCATTATTTATAGTTGGAATCTTTTCATCAGTTGTCCCTTGGTTTTCTTTTTCTATTTCATCAATATGATCTTCTGGATCATTTGTTCCTCTTTTCTTTCGAGGATTTTTATTTTTGGAACCAAGGGGTCGGCCACGCTTCTGACGTGTTTTTGATTTGATAGCTATATGATTAATTTTCTGTCCTTCAGGAACTTCTATCCGTATAGGAGCATCTATAGCTGGAAGATGCGATTTAGTGACTCTGCTAGAGTCAGCAAAAGAATCTGGCAGTTGATTTGCAATTTGTTGCAAATGTATAATCTTTTGAACTTCAAGTTCACTTATATTTGTGCGTGGATCTAAATGATTCAAAGATGTTTTCCATGCAAGTTCAATTTTATGCCATTTATTCTCTCCCCCTAATTTGGGGAACAAATTTTCATCAAAATGGCAATCAGCAAATCTTGCTGTAAATACATCACCCGTCAAAGGTTCAAGATACCTTATAATGGACGGGGAGTCATACCCAACATATATCCCCAATCTTCTTTGCGGACCCATTTTTGTCCGTTGGGGTGGTTCAATTGGAACATATACAGCACACCCAAAAATTCTCAAATAAGAAATATTTGGCTCTGAACCAAAAGCCAATTGTATGGGTGAAAATTTATGATAATTCGATGGCCTTAAACGCACAAGTGCTGCAGCATGCAAAATTGCATGTCCCCAGGCTGCTGTAGGGAGATTTGTTTTCATCAATAATGGTCTAGCAATTAATTGCAGCCTTTTAATAAATGATTCAGCTAGACCATTCTGTGTGTGAACATGAGCTACAGGATGTTCAACAATTATTCCTATCGACATGCAATAAGAATTAAATGCATGCGAAGTAAATTCACCAGCATTGTCTAAACGGATTCGTTTAATAGGATAATCAGGAAATTGCTCTCTTAAGCGAATTATTTGGGCAAGTAATCTCGCAAACGCCAGGTTGCGAGTCGATATTAAACAAACATGCGACCATCGGGTCGATGCATCAATTAAAACCATGAAATATCGAAATTGCCCACACGGTGGACTAATCGGTCCACATATATCTCCATGAATCTGTTCTAGAAATGTAGGACTTTCAGCTCCTACTTTCAATGGTGCTGGTCTTATAATTAATTTCCCTTTGGAACATGCAGCACATGAAAGTTTATCAGAAGTCAAAATCCTTTGATTTTTTAAAGGATGACCGTGCGTTGTTTCGATAATTTTTCGCATCATAATTGATCCCGGATGACCCAAACGGTCATGCCAAACTTTAAAAGTAGCGGGATTAGTAAACTTCTGGTTTACTAAATGATACGCCTCAATAGCAATTATTTTTGCATAATATAGGTCAGAGGATAGAGATGGTAGTTTTTCCAACAAAACTTTATTACCGGAGGTCATTTTTGTGATTCCCAAATATTCATGACTATTTTCTTCTATAGTCTCAACATGATATCCATTCCGTCGGATATCTTTAAAACTCAATAAATTTCTTTGAGATTTTGAGGAATATAATACTTTTTCAATAGCAATCATAGTTCCTCCCGGTAATATTATATTAGCTATTCCGGAGCCTTCAATAAGTTTTGCACTACCATTTATTGTGGTAACACTTGTTTCTCCCACATTCAGGTGAGAAAAATACTTCTGGTATTTCAATATGGTGTGCGTAGTTCCACTGTCAATAAGACAGACACTTTCAATATCGCTGTTCACAGAAATTTGAACAACAGCCATCTGTCTGATAACAAAATTTTACATAAATAAAAAAAAAATTAAGCATATAATATTACAATAAAAGTAATACTAACAATAAAAGTAATACTAAAATATTACAATAATTAGATAATAATATTCTATTTATTTTTGGACACTTCCATCTCCAATTAAATGATCAATTCTTCCTTCTGGATGCTCGAAAAAATCAGCAACATCCAAGTGAGTTATACCAAAATTATTATCTTCAAGATCTTCATCATTTCTTTCATGAGGTAAATTTTGAGAAGTAAAATTTGCCTCAACATTTTTACCTTTCCCTTCAATAGATGCTTGATATAAATCAACAAGATGTTTTGTCGTGCTACAGGCACGAGATATTTTATCGTGCTACAGGCACGAGATATTTTGTCGTGCTACAAGCACGAGATATTTTGTCGTGCTACAGGCACGAGATATTTTGTCGTGCTACAGGCACGAGATCAGTGACCTTTCATGCCACAACGATAATATTTGTCTTCATAATTTTCGGAACAATATTTCCTTTCTCATTATATTTTGTCCACTTCAGGTAGTCATAAATATTTTTGGCACCTAAATTATTATCACGATTATAAGGGCCAATTTTATCATGACGTCCATGATCATGACCACGGTAACGACCACTACCATGATCTCTTTTGGGATCATCATTCACTTCAGGGAATGGAGTAGAACTAGTAGGTCGAGTTTTGTGATTTTATCAGTAATTCATTATTCTGTTCCGCAGAAGATAAAAATTAATTCAAAGTATTTCTTAAAACTTTCTCACGATATTGTTACTGCAGGACAATATTCGTGGCATGAAAAGTGGAGTATGTTTTCTCCAACATATCATCATCCGTTACACAGTTTCAGCTGTGAAACTATTTTAAACATTGAGGAGTTATACTCACTCATGGATTTGAAATCTTGCAACCTCAGGTGCAACTTAGTCATACCGTGTTTTCGGGAGAACGGCCATCTTCTGGTGGTTAAATTTTTCTTTCACGGTAATTTATTCATTTTTCAAAGCCTATAGCTTTGACACGATCTTGTGTTAATGACACATTATTTTATATAACAGTGTCTGCCGGACCCGTTGTAGCAAGATGCATTCAGGCATCTAGTGTCCATAACAAATAAATTTTTCCGGTGACATAAAAAAGCACAAATTTGAGTTTAATAAAATTTGACATAATAACAGAATACGTACCGGTAAAAACGTACCTGATTGATCTTCAAATAAATTTCAAAAATTACTTTACCCGGTGGTAGAGACTCGTGCTGATAACGTGTTATAAAATTCAATATATATACTAATAATAACAATATATATTATGATAGGGAGGGAGAGAGTAGAGAAGAGATAATTAAGAGAAGGGAAGAGGAGAGAAAGGGAATAGATGGTCTCGGGAATGAAAGCAAAATAGAAATGTTGTATCCAATTTTTTCTTCATCTTAATTCATATCCCTTACACATATATATATACATCTCTATATACATATACACATATATTATATATGTAAATGCTCCAATAGCTAAATGCACTCCACACATTACTTCCACTTCTTTCTTTCTTTTCCTTTTCTATTAAAATATATATATATATATATATATATATATATATATATATATACATGTCCAAAATATTGGGTGATATTTTATCACCTTACATAATTTTCTGGGATGATGGACATCCATTAATTTAATGAATCTTCGTGATTCATAACAGTCTTCAATTTTTTTTTTCTTTTTTTTTCTTCTTATTTTTGCACATAGTTTCTGCCGCCAAGTTCATGGTATAGTATCAAAGTAGGTTGATGATATGATATATAAGAATCTGCATTATTATCCATTATATATATATATATATATATTATATTATAATATATATATATATATATTGGTATATAATATCAATTTTAAATGTTGTTAAATTTTTATAGTCGCAGTTGAAATATGCAAACTATAATCATAATAATTAGTATTAGAGTAAGTAAACACTTCGAATTATGTGAATTAAGTGTTACACCATATAAGTATGAGTTAATTCTAAAATTTTAGACATATGCTAATTGATCTTGGGTGTAAACTAATTATGTTTAATTACACTCTAGTGGAAACATATGACATTAAAAGAGAGTGAGTGTAATACCACATTATAAGTACTTAAAGGTATTGTATTATATTAACAAAGATTGTATTAAATAGTCATCCATAAATACTTTCAAGTTTATAATTACAATCTAAGCTTGTATAGTTTAAATCATTTTTTTTAAATAATTATTTATATTCGAACATTATGATCTCAATTAACTCGAAATTCACCAAATTTTATTGAGAAAGATTCTTCTTACACCCATTTTTTTAGATAAGATTAAAATTGAGACATTGTGTAAGAAAAATCAAGTTCCTTTAGAGAGATCAAATCATGGCTATTTGCGGTGAAATATCATGATTCAATCAAACCCAATGTGCAAATCAACGAGTAATTTTTTTTTTAAGTTTAAAATGAGATTTAGGATTTGAATTTCATATGCAATTATTTAAAATTTAGAATTAAGGATTTATCTTGCAAAGACTTGTATAAAAGTGTTCTTACATAATTTAAAATTCATCTAAAACAATTTTTTACTTTAAAAGAAAAAAAAAAAAACTAACTCTTGGTGCACTGGTGCGTATGAGCCCAAATACTTGAACATTTTAACGAGCCCGAAGAGGTCCAGTGAAACGGAGCTGTTAGATAGGCCAATCCTCAATCAGCATATCCACCACTTACTCCGGCCCAATGAACGCCCCTTATTTACAAAAAGGGCCAAAAAAAAAAAGAAAAAATAAGTGAGCGTTTCCCGCTTCTTCATGTCCTAAACCTTCAATTTCAAATCCCCTCTCTCCTGATTGTTCCTTCCCGTTTTACCCCCTCCAGGATCAAATTACAGAAACGTAGAGTAAGTCGCATGGCAGTCATTTCAGGAAATTCGATGGGCACCTCTTCCGCCGGAGCCACCACTACCTCCGATGATCCCCTGCTGCCCTGGCTGTGGTACCATTGGTCACTTTACTATATGACTGTGGGCGCAGGTTCTTAATGTCTGATGTTTTTTAACTTGAATTTACTGAATTTTGTTTTACTTCCAAGGTCAATTAAGGGAGCTTTGGATTCTGAAGCTTCAACTGAGTCAATCCATGGCAAGGATCTGGATGAGATTGTTTCTAACTGCATTGAGACCTTTAAGAACGTTCCAAGATTCAGAAATGACATTAGATTCATGAAGATTTGGTTCCTTCATGTAATGAACTGCTTCTTCACTTTCAGTAATTCGATAATTTTTATATATTATATATATATTTTTTTTTTATTAATGGATTAATTGGCTGAGCAGATGGATGGAAGTTCAGCTTATGAGAGCATATTCAGAGAAATGATGCAGAATAAGATCTGTATAGATAATGCAATGTTATATGAGACGTTTTCTTTGTTTTTGGAGGCAAAAGGGAGGTTAATTGATGCATTTCAGGTTTTCCATATCGGCATTTTAAGGTCTATCTGAATATCTTTGGTATAAATTAGATTCAGGAATCAGGACCTTTGTGTTTAGTTTAATTTACTCAGGTTTGAATTTTATTGATGTCGTAGGAATGCTGAACCAATTGGGAGACTGAAGAAAGCGCAAGTTCTGTTCCTTGAGAGGGTATCAGATAGAGTTACAAATGGTTCTGATGAAAAGGTATGCCTTCAAGTGGCCATGGATAAAAGATATGTTACTTAGCTTTAGAAACGGGTTCTTTATTCCTTTATAGCTAGTAGTTTGACTATGGTCCTCTAGTTTGAGTCCAGAAAAAGTTGATAAGAGAACTGCATTATCTTATTCTTTCTTTCTTATAATTTTAAATTTCACAGATTAAATGGTAAAACTGTTAATTGAGTTATAGTTATAGTTGGCTGCATGAGATTATTGTCCAATTCCTTAGATATTAATGCAGCATTAATTTGCCATTGTATTAAAATATTTTACTGACTTTTTCTTACGTTACTTTGAAACATTAATCCAAGTCCATAGATTTAGTGGTTAAAAATTTATTCTTCATGAAAGTTCCTGTCTTTTCTCAATAATAAGTGATTATGGGTCCAAAGTTCACTGTAGAAGTTGGTACATAATTACTATTGCCTACTCCAGTGTTGAGATACGAACTTCATCTTTATTGCAGAGTGTAAATTTAGTTCCTGTTGATGGATATAGTTTGCTGTTATTTGGTTCTGCATATTTTGTCATCTAGAGAATTCTCTGGTCCTCCAGGTTTTCCCAATTATTTTAATTCGTTTAATGTGGCTTTTGTAATGGACACCATTTTTGTATTCCTTTCGTGATATTTTATTACTGCTGAAAAGTTTAGCTTCTTTGTATGCCTGAATTGCTCTGAAGAAGTTGAATTTAGAAAGCTGTGTTTCTATGTTTAAATAGCATTTGAATTGGTGTGTTTTAGAAGTTAACAAGTATAGGTTCCTTTGATTGGAAAACTAAAAACTAATGCACTTATGAAGGTAATCAGCTTTATTTTTTTCTCTAACAACTAAATAAGGCTGGGAAGACTCCGAAATAAACTGGCATTATGGAATATTTACAATAATGAAATAAAGAAGTAAAACTGTACCAATAAAAAGCATACAATATACATCATATTTCTGAGTTTGGTTTTGTCTTTTTATCATTTTAAAAGACTAGGGTATTTTACACTTTGAAGATGTGATGCCAGTTTGCTGATTAAGCTATATAATTACAAGGTTCTGCATCTCTTTCCTGCCTTTTCTTGTAGATGGATTATGTTTCAGAGAATGATTGGAGTCTTATAAATCCATGGTTGATCTCTACCATCAAAAAGCTGTTGCAGAAGATGAATCCACAGATATTGGAATATGATGTGAGGCAAATCACACTTTTGATTGAAGAAACTTCATTCTCAAAGGGACTTTTTGATTTACAGTTTATGAATGCCATTTGTGCATACTTTTTATACTTTAATGCAGGGATACCATCCAAGTAAGAAACCTTACAATGGAAAGGTTACACTATCTACTTTACAGAAATCTGCTCGCAATAAAACTATTGAGATAGGTGAGATATATAACATTCATATCACTGGTAATTATGCTTCCAATGGTAACTACATTTATCTGTAATTTTCTGATAGAGATTCATTCCTCGTCTTTCTTTTGAGCATTCTTCATATATCCTTTTCCATCAATTGTTTTATATAACATGTTGGAGTTTAATGTTAAATACCATATAGTAATTTGGCCCTGGTGAGTCCAAAAATTGTACTTCATTCATCCAAAACTGAATATCTACTTTTAATTTATTACAAGAATGAAGTTAAGATTTTGATTATAAATTATCACTTGTCTTTATTAACCACATATGTTAATGCGAAGTGAACCCTTAAAGTTAGGAGGTTCGGAGTTGAATTTGAGATGGAAAATATGCATACTTTAGAAAGATGTGAACATTCAGTTTAGGATAGAGGCGCTACATGCATTGTTTGTAATGATGTTATATATATATATATATATGTATGTATATATGTATGTATGGATTTGATATTGTTATCATATTCTTCATTTGATAGTTTAAAAATAAAAATAAAGCATTTATCGATTTAATTTTAATAAATCCTTTACTGTATTTATAACCTATGATTGTTGTTTGGATGAGCTAGGCTTTATATTTCTTCAGATGTATATTTGAGGGGCTTCACAATATTTTCAGTCATTACCAGAAACTCCTAAAAGTATATACTTTAAAATGTTAATAATATGTCACTGTTTCGTAACAATTTATTTAGAAGTCATGTGAGATCACTGAACCTTCTTTTAAATTGATATTCTATGGTTTAGCTGCTACCTTTAGTGATTTCTAGGAATAAGATAAGTTTATCTACTTGTCACTTCATTAGGAATTTTGGATCTCAAGTCAAAATAATTAATTTGTAAAGCCTGAAAGTGAAAATGATTGCCTTCACGTAATGTAGTGAATGTTTTCAATGGGAAGCATATTTCTTGTGTGTGAGAGAGTACTAAGGATGTAAAAGATAGATATTTGAAGTTCCACCATGCTATCAACCTCTAAAAGTAAAATGAGTTACTCAGTTCATGTCAGGTAATACAGAGAGCCTATAAAATTTGACAAGTTTCAGCCAAGTTTTACTTAAAGTCAGTTGTTTGTGAAAGATGGATCAACATTAGACATGAACTTTCAGCATTTTATCCTGACCTCTTTTTGTGGAATAATTTTTGCTGAAGGTGGGTATAAGTACCAGATTAAAGGTTGTGCAGGCCAAGGTGGATTTGCCAAAGTATTTAAAGCATATGTAGATGGTAATCCAGATGAGGTGGTTGTTCTTAAGGTGGTAGTAAAGCATTTGATATACATTTTCCTCACATTTTAAAAATAATTTCAGTCTAGCCCCGTTATTGATTTTGAAAATTTTTTATACAGATTCAGAAGCCAGCTTTCCCTTGGGAATTCTTCATGTATCGTCAACTTGATATGCGCATTCCAAAAGGAGAAGTATGCCATTCCTGAAGTAGTTCTCTTTAATGAACATTTTCTTGAGTAACTTTGGTTTATTTTTTTGTTTCCACTTTGTGAAGCAGAGGATGAACTTTGGCTTTGCTCACAGATTGCATCTCTACTCGGACTACAGCATACTTGTCTCTGACTTTTTATCTCATGGGACTCTTCAGGTTTTTAGCCCAATATTTGATTTCATAATTAGTCTAGACCAACTGGATTGGTCTAAATACTTTACAATTATGGATACTTTTCAGGATGCCATAAATTCTTATGTTGTCGTCAGCAGTTCCATGGAAGAAGTATTATGTATTTACTACACAATAGAGATGCTTTACATGTTGGAAACTTTACACGATGCTGCAATTATTCATGGTGACTTTAAACCTGATAATCTGCTGATTCGGTATTCCAGGTAGATATACTTCAATACATTGGGTTTATGATGTCACATGGATATGTATATAATTTGTGGATGTCTGGTTGTGTGTTTCGTATGATTTGTGATTCTATCTTTATGAATATATCTGCATTTTAGTGCTGTTTTTTTTTGCTAAATTTACCAATTAAAAGATACAAAGTATGAAAACAAGCATTTCCCTTACCATGGTGTTTCCTGGACAAGTGGATTTTTATTCATGTTTTCTATATTAGGTAGCTAGCACGAAGAATATGATCTTTGGTAGTCATAGTTTTCCATTTATCTCTCTTCTAGTAAAAATATTACATTTAAATCTTTCAATTGATTGCTTGTATTTGAAAATGAACAAATTTTGAAGAATAATGCCGCATCTTAACTAACACTTGCTAATTGCTATCGCTCATAAGCCTCGAGAATCAATTAAGAATCCTGGCCTAATTATTTCAAAATGAACCAATGGTGTTTGGAGCATCCATCACAACAAGAATCTGCAAAGATAGTAGCATGTCATTTGAGTGTAAAGAGTTTTCTGGAACATGAATTCGACTTGGCTTTGTCACAGAGATTCACAGTAGAGCTGAATCTCATGTGCCTCTGAAGCTGGACTAATTTATCATAATAAAAATGAAGCCTTAATAGTGTATGACAGATATTGATTTAGTTGAACTTTGATAGGGATGATTTAGTGGAAGATGAACACAGCTTTCGTCACCGTAGTGGGCCTTGGCAGCACCAGGTAGAATTCTCTGGATGATTTTGTAAGTTATCTTTCTTTTACTAGGTGGGGTTTGTTTTTCCAGTTATCTTTCTATTTTGCAGGGACTTTGCCTTGTTGACTTGGGGAGGGGTATAGACCTGCAACTCTTTCCTAATCATACAAAATTTATAGGAGACTGTCGAACCTCTGGATTTCGTTGCATAGAAATGCAAGAAAAGAAACCATGGACTTTTCAGGCTAGTATTTCCTGAACAAAAATGGTACCTCAAGCCAGATGACTGGTTCAAAATTGAATTCCAGCCTAATTTATTTCTTTGATGGGTGAACAGGTGGATGCATATGGACTTTGCGTAGTTGTCCACATGATGCTTCATAATTTATATATGGAGATAGAGAAAAAGACATCACCTGGCGGGGGGTATATTTATCAGCCTAAGACAAACTTTAAGAGGTGACCCAATCCTCACGTCCTATACCTGCTCACGGGCTTATGTTTCTTCACTAAGTTAGAACAGACTCTCACCTGTATTTCACTTGCTTATTACGTTTGAAGCCAAACTATAAAAGCATATATTGTGCAGTACTTTTACCATATATACATGTTCATTAATATTTCAACTCATGCTTTTCAGATATTGGCAAGTTGATCTATGGAAAAACTTGTTCATGAAGTTGCTCAATATAAGTCCTAATGAAAACTACAAGAGCATGTTGCAGAACTTGAGGCAGTCGTTCCAGAATTACATGTGTTCTAATCCTCAGCTAATAAGAAAACTTAAGCAGTTACTGATGAAGCAAAGAAGTTCGTTGTGTTCTGCTTAGTTTTAGCACAAGGAGGTTTTGAAATTGTAGTGTAAGCTCTGACCTCAAAGAGATCCCGTAAAAAGTAGTAAGTATGGCACACTTCTAAATTACTGAAATACTCTATACTTACAAATAACTAGATGATACCCCTGCATTTCCTAATATCCCTGTTTCCCTTTAATTTTGCAGTGTACATACAGAAATTTGTTTTATTCCAGGAGGCACCAGCAACTGGTATGTCTTTTAATACGAGTATCGTGTTTTATGTAATCATTCCTGGCCATTCATTCAGATCATGCATACCCACAATATATATGTATATATATTTATTTCTTGTTGAAGTTGTTTGTGTATGGATCGTAAAGATGCTGCTCAATTTGTAGAACCTGTCTGTATTTGTACTTGGTATTCTTTTAAAATATTTTGAAAATGTATTTATCTATTGAGCTTCTACTAATCCTCATAACCTCAATGCACATTTGAGTTGAGTTAAAAGTGAGATTGTAAAATTGAATGCTTCTAGTATGTAATCGTTTAGAATTTATATTAACGTATTTTGAGTTACAACGTATCTCTGACAAAGATTTACTCGTTTGAATAAGATTAATCTAGATGTAAAATATAAAGATATTACATATGATAAACACCAATTTAAAATAAGATAAAAATACCAAAGCTACTAGCGTCTATTTTTTCATAGGATATGGTCTTTCTAATTTACATAAGCTGTTATATTAGTTTATTTAAGAGCATGTAAAGCTCTAACCCCAAAAAGTATGTAAGTTATTAAAGAATTCTCATAACTTAAATGATGTTATGATTTGAATTAATAACTCATGTAATTATTTAAAATTTATGACTAGAGTTTCTTCTTACAAAAAATTAACTTAATTCAAAGAGAGATTAGTCTAAATATAAATTAATTTAAAAATATTTAAAATATTTCTCCAATAATTAAGATTCATCTTAAAATACTTCACTTTTTTTTTTAAAAAAAAGAAAAAATGTAAAGCGAGGAGGAGGGAAGGATCAAGGCAGGAAAAAGGCCCACCGATGAAATGAAATCCCTTTTGCATTTTATTTGAAAAAAGATTTAATATTCTTTGCCTTTTTGTTCCTCCTAATTTTTGGAAAGCGAAAAGGGGGGAGGTTTATTACCAAAAAAGAAAAAAAAACAAAAACAAAAAGGAGAAATTTAAACGTAACATTAGATTTGCACAATTGGGGATTTTGAAAAGTAAAATTTTTCAATTCACAGTCTCTTATTCACAGTCTCTGAATAAATTAATCTTTTATCTATTTTTAATTTTTTCAAATTAATTTTTAGAATTAAAATTAATCAATATCTAAGTTACTTTTTTTTTTTAAATTTGAGCTATATATCATTTAAAGGACTTTTAGCCATTTCATGTATTTTATAATTTAATTATTTTAGTTATACTTTTTACATCTCAAAATTCAACTTTTACACCTCAAAAATATTTTGCACTTATAGTGTCACTGAGGTTTCAAAACGTCTCACTATATCCACCTATGTTAAGTCCAACCGTTAGAAAACGTCTAATTATAATCACTTATGTTATGTTCAACCATTAGATCCTCAATTTTGCCGTTTAAATATTTTTTACTATTTAGCTTTGTTTCAGTTAGGAATATTTTTGTGTAATCTGCTCGAAATAAAATATAAAATTTTTTTCTCCCACCTTCTTCTTCTTCTTTTATTTCTCTCCCTTCTTTCTCTTTCCAGTAATTTAATTTTTTTTTTCACTTTTTTTTCTTCCTCCTTTTTCTCCCTTCCTCATTTCTCTCTCCTTTTTCTTATACTTTTCTCTTTCCTTCATCGACGACCGATAATTTAATTTTTTTTCCCTCTCTCTTTCCTTTCTCATTTCTCTCTTTTTCTTTCTCATTTCTCTCTCTTTCTTTCTCATTTCTCTCTCTTTTTCTTTCTCCTTTCTCTCTTCCTTCATTCTTCTGGAAGGATTTTTTTTCTTCTGTGCTCTTGCTCGGCTAAGAAACTAGTAGAATTAGAATTCTTATTCCTCCCTTTTTTCTCCTCACCTTTGTAATAACCATCTCCCCATCCCAACATTGCAGAAGAAGAATACTCCATATTAGATGATTGCTAGAATATAGCATAAGTCAACTTTCTCTAAACCCATAGATCGAAGACGCTGCTGTAGAGTTTCTTGATTTAAGAATTAAGAAGCAGTCGCCATAGATTTGGAAGTAGCGTCGACAGACTTAGTTGCTATTGCCGTCGACGAAGAAGTATTATTGTTATGATAATGATTATTATTCACGGTCGTTTGCTGTTGCCACATAGAACCCAGATCCGAATTCGACATAAAAGTCGAATCATCGATGTATTATCATCACTGGTTATTGTTCTTGCTGATGTCGAATTCCTCTAAATATTCATATTCATTTTCAATTTTAACCTATAATCCGTCATTACATCAACCATAAAACAATCCATCCAAGAAAAAAGAAAAATTAGTTTGCTGAATTACAGAATTCGTCGAAACCAGGAAAGACTATTCAACGAGGGTGTTTTTTTTTCTTCTCCTTTTTAATAGAGGAAAAAAAATATTTTTGATTAGAGAGAAAAGAAAGAAAAAGGAGAGAAAGGAGAAAGAAAAAGGAGAAGAATGAGAAAGAAAAAAAAGAGAGAAAGGAGAAAGAAAAGAGAGTGAGAAAAAAATTAAATTAGTGGAGAGAGAAAAAGGAAGAAGAAGGAGAGAGAAAAAATTAAGGAAAAAAATTAAAGAAAAAAATTGTAGTATTTTATTTTGGGTAGATTGGATAAAAATGCTCTTAATTGAAACAGTGGCAAACAGTGAAAAAATGTGACTAACGACAAAATTGAAGATATAACAGTTTGACTTAATATAAGTGCATGTAGTGAGACGTTTTGAAACCTCATGCAAAAGTTGGATTCTAAAATCTAAAAAATACAACTAAGATAATTTAGTCATTTAATCATAATAATTAAAGATATTTATTCGGCTATTTCTAGTATATGTGAATGGCTTGAAGACCTTCCATTTTATGATTTTTCAACTATTTCTGCTGATTATTCTTTATTTTAAATATATATCTTTTTTTTTAATAAAATAAAAGATATTTATTCCTTTGAATTTTGTATTAAATATATTAAATAAGAGAGATGAAAAATAATTGAAATTTAACATGGAAAGGACATGAAATTTAATGGAACTTAAAAAAAACATTTAAAAGCAATAGATTTGAGATGAAAATTTTCAGAAAAACAAAAGTTTATTTTAGTGTGTAGATAAACATTTAAAAAGATAAAATTAAAATTTTTTGTTCATGGACAAGACCAATCCGTTCAATACCGTTGTTTGATTATTTGACGTGAAAAATAATATTTTTATGTCTAATCACTTGATATAAAAAATCATATTTTTTGACCATGTGATGAAAAAGTTTTTGGTCATTAAATATTACATCTTAGTACAATAAGTGCACTCATATATTTCACTAATAATACAGATTTGGTATAGCTTAATGAGAAATTAAGATAATGACATTTTTTTTATTATCTTTTAAAAGTTAAAAAATTATTTATGATAATAAAAATATTAATATAGATTAAATATAAAGTATTTAAGTTTAACTTATATTTTAAAAACTATTTATTTAAAAAATGAAAACTACAGTAGTTTATAAACTTTTTTGTTTTTTTTGAAGTTTCTTTTAATTGTTTTTTTAAGGTCTTTTAATTGTTAAAAATAAAAAACTAAAAAAATAGACTGATAAAAAACATAAATAAAAATAATAATAGCAAAAATAAAAGTTTTAAAAAATAAAAGTTTAAATATGAAAAGTTATAAGTTAAAAAAATTAGAAGGAAAATACTTCAATTAAAATAAAATTAAAAAAAAAAGATCGAAGCTAAAAATAAAAATGAAAAATTTAAAACTTATAATATTTACAAAATTGCTAAAATAATTTTTTTAGAAGTAAATTATGCTTAATTATATATCAAAGTTAAGCTTTAGCACCAATTTCTTTCACAAGTCATCTTCAAACTTTTAAAAGTCTCACTATATTTGTTTTCATCAATTTTTGTCGTTAATCTTTATTTTTACTGTTTTGGTAATAGGCATATTTGTCTAAAAAATAAAACTCTAATTTCTATAAAATTTAATTTTATAATTTTAAATAAAAATAAATCTTAAATAAATAAATTTTATCTTACGTATTCCTTCTTAGAAGAAAATGTGAATTTTAGAAGAAGATAGGAAAGTTGGAGGACGACAAGGAAATTCACTTTTGCTAAAGCTCGACCTTGATATATATATATATATTATAAAATATTATTAATAAAAATAAATTAATAAGAAATATAATATAGAGATAAAAAAAAAGAGAGTTATTTATATCTTTTATATATGATTCATCTTTCAAATGTACATATTTAAACCCTTATTTATAAAGATGAAGTAAGAGACATATATATATACATACAATATATATATATATATATATATATATATATATATATATATATATATATATAAACATGTAACTCATAAATGTTCAATATGAATAGGAGGTTACTAGAATTATTAGATATAATTGCAAAAGGAGTTATGAGAGTTGAAAAAAGTTCAATGGACATACAAATAATGAGATTTATAAAAATCCCCTTTGGATGTTCATTGTACAAGGAATATGCCTTATTAAAACTTTACTAGAGAAAAACTCAGTGGGACAAAACTCTAGTGAAGGAAAAAGAGTATATCATTCCTTGCACACTCCTTCTTATCATTATATAATATCTTTGTACCGGCGCATTCTAATATTATGGACTAGTCTTTCAAATATTGAAGTTGGTAATGCTTTTGTGAACAAATCTGCCAAATTATCACTTGAACGGATCTGTTGTACATCAATATTACATTTTTCTGAAGATCATGCGTAAAGAAAATTTTTGGTGAAATATACTTTGTGCGATCTTGTTTGATATATCCTTCATGTAATTGAGCTATACATGCAGTGTTATCTTCATAAATTATTGTTGGAAGTTTTTTATCTCAAGATAAACCACATGTCTCTTGAATGTGTTGAGACATGGATCTTAACCAAACACATTCACGACTTACTTCATAGATTTCTATAATTTCTGCATGATTCGAAGAAGTAGCAGCTAACGTTTGCTTTGTAGAACGCCATGAAACAGTAGTTCCTCCACATGTAAAAACATAGCCTGTTTGAGATCTGGATTTATGTGGATCAAACAAGTAACCAACATCGGTATAACCAACAAGTTGTGGTTTAGAACTATGAGGATATAACAATCCCATATCAATTGTACCTCGAAGGTATCGGAAGACATGTTTAATTCCATTCCAATGTCTTCTAGTTGGACATGAACTAAACCTTGCTAATAGATTAACAACCAAATCTATATCAGATCTTGTATTATTAGCAAGATACATTAGTGCACCTATTGCACTAAGATATGGTACTTCTGGACCAAGAATTTCTTCATTATTATCACAGGATCAAAAAATATCCTTTTTCACATCAAGTGATCGAACAACTATTGGGGTACTCAATGGATATGCCTTGTTTATGTAGAATTTTTAAGGGAATTTTTAGAATAATTTGATTGATGAGCAAAAATTTCAATTTCATCTTTTAAATGCTCGATCTGCAGGCCGAGATAAAACTTTTTTTGCGAGATCTTTCATTTCAAATTCTTTCTTCAAAGAATTTACTGCTTTTAAAATTTCTTCAATGGTTCCAATAATATTTAAATCATCAACATATACAACTATTATAGCAAACCCTGAATTTTCTTTTTTGATAAATACACATGGACAAATTTGATTATTTTGATAACCTTCTTTCAATAAATATTCACTAATACGATTGTACCACATTCGTCCAGACTGTTTTAAACTATACAAAGATCTTTGTAATTTTATTAAATATAATTATCAAGAATTTGATTTATATGCTTCATGCATTTTAAATGCTTCAGACATTTTTATATAGATATCACTATCAAGTGAGCCATATAAATAGGTTGTAACTACATCCATAAGATACATATCAAGTTTCTCATTAGCTGCCAGACTAAGGAGATCACGAAAAGTAATTGCATCCACCACAGGAGAATAAGTGACCTCATAGTCAATTTTCGATCTTTGAGAAAAACCTTATGCAATAAAACGTGCTTTATATCTCACAATTTCCTTTTTTCATTTCTTTTCTGTACAAATACCCATTTGTACCCTACAAGTATGACATCTTCAGGTGTCCGGGCTATGGGTCCAAAAACTTCACGTTTTGCAAGTGAGTATTCTGCTTGAATTGCATCTTTCCGTTTAAACCAATCATTTCTACGTCGATATTCATCAATGGATGTAGGCTCATTATAATCATCTTCATTTATAATAGCTGATGCTATATTATATACAAAAATACTATCGATAGTTATTTCTTCTCGGTTCAATTGTTTCCCCGTTGAGACATAATTTATTGAGATCTTATCATTATCTATTTTTTTTCGATATTTTCAATAATTTTAGGTACTTGAACATCTTCTAGGGTTACTTCATTTATTATATCTCTTAACTCTTCTAGAGTATTAAGCCTGAGTTCATTATTGACATATATATACATACAATATATAAATATATAAACATGTAACTCCTAAACATTCAACATGAATAGATGGCTACTAAAATTATTAGATATAATTGCAAAAGGGGTTATGAAAGTTGAAAGAAATCCAATAAATATACAAATAATGAGATTTATAAAAATATAAAAAATGTTATATATTATATATATATATATATAAGTTAAGAAAATAAAATAACATATAAAATTTATTTTGTTTAAAAGCATAGAAAAATAATCATTACAACTTATTTAAATCTATTTAAATAGTAAATTAAAACAACATAATATCAATATACATCCTATAAACTTAAACATGTTATCTACTCGTAATTAAATTTAAATTTAGAAATATATTTGCAGAACGTTGATAATATAATATAATATATATATATATATATATATATATATATATATATATATATATATATATATAATACGTTCAAACTGTATCTATCTATAATAAATAAAGTTTAAACTATATAATCTCTACTACCAAAATATTGAAATATAATAACTAAACTAACTTAATATTTTATTATCACAGAAAATAAAAACAAAAGAATAGAAAAATTATTTTAAAATTTTGAGAACAAGAACGAAAAAACAAATACAGACAATCTGAATCGAGTTTAGTATTATGTACTATCCCTTAAGACAGATTTCGTCTCTTTACTCGATGCTTTAAGTTTTATGGACGTCTGTCTCCTAGGATAAAACAATCTCCACTTACTAATGAAGCACACCAACAACAAGTCCGCGAACTAGTTTATTTAGAGTACTAAAAACTAAGTTTTGAACAATGAAATATAAAATGCAATACTATTGTTTTGTAAATTGTTTGAATTATTTGAAAACTAAATAGCATCCTGCTATTTACAGACTTGTAGGGAATAGTTTATAAAGAACATACCCTAAACAACAATCCATTTAAACATTTTAATAATAATTTTTATGAACGAATAATTTTAGCAATACTTTAATATTATTATTCATGAAAGGATAATTGTGAATAAAAAGTTACAGCTAAAATTGGAATTCTCATCATGTAGCTCAAATTGGAATTCACGACTTTTTATTTCAACAATCCCCCACATGAATAACAATTTCGTCAAGAATAGTATGACTAAAAATAAAACATGATTTATAGTACTCTAGTAAAAGCACCTCCATCGGAATAGGTAGCTTTTGGCTTTGAACCTTTTCTAGTGTATTATAATTGGATATACTTACTAATAAGTGGATATGATGCTTTGAGCTATTTAGTTTTAAATGTATACAAAGACAATTATAAACACACAATTACTTTCTAACAAACTTGGTTCTCACAGTTTTGTCCATTTTGGCCTTGGACATCGCCTGGTTTCATGAGTGCTTAGATAACTTAGTCTATGAGTTATCTTTGAATCGACCACATTCGCAGTCACATAGGTAATTTTTATTAAAGTACTTTGTTATACTCTTTTGACTTATTCAAAATATAGGAATTATTAAAAGCACAAGTTATCCTTAATCACAAATTAAGTCAATCTATTCACCTTAGGAATGGATAGGAAATAAATTCCATAGTGACTTTAAAACTTCAACATAATTTTGTTGTCCCATTGAACCTAGACCTTGGGATGTCCAAGTCAACTAGGTTGGGTGATATGCACAAATCATATCACATTTTTAGTATGTTTTTAGACACAAATTAGGGTATTATTGGAACCAAATTGATCTTAATTGATTGAATTTAACATTTGTTTTCTATAATTTGTAATTTTGGAAATTTCAAGAGTAAATTGCATGAAAATAGCAAATATCGGGGCAAAAATACAATTTTCGGAAGTTCTAAACTCGGGGCGGGCATCCCAGAAGCCAGAACGCCCGCCTTGATTGAGTCAATGCTCGGGGCGGGCATTTTAGAGTCAAAATGCCCGTCCTGACCAAGTCAAGGGATCGGGACGGGCGTTCCAACATCAGGACGGGCGTCCAGAGCACCAAAAAATTGTTCCACATCGATTTTTTATGTAAAAACCTTCCATTTCACCCCTATAAATACTCCAGGGGTTGGAAGGTGGAAAACATCCCTCAACACTCAACAAAAGTCATCTAGCAATAAAGAGTGTCTCATTTTCTCTATTTTTTGAGTGTTTATCTCAGATTTTGGGAATTTGATTAGATAATGTTCGTCTTTGGTATTCATAGAATAGCCGGGATTTCGTTAGGAGATCCTAAGAGAGCATTAGGTGAGTGAATAGTTAGTCAACAGGGCATTGCTTAAGCCCAAGACGTAAGGTAAAACAATTTCTACTAGGCCAAGGAAGCCTTCTCCAAAAGTTTTGCCGATCAGAGTCAGGTCGAACAACCCAAAGGATACAAGTTTGGCAACGCCGGCAGACCTCATAAAGTGGTGAATACTCTATGGATATGGTCCCCTAGATCCTCTCTGTATATCTTTGTGTTGTGTTCATCTAAACATCTATTTGAATACTGAATTATGATTGTTATGTTATACATGTTTTGCAAGTTGAGGGTATGCTCATTTTTCCGGAAAGGTCACCTGCTAAATTAACATTATGCCTGATAATCTATTTGCTCATTACACTAAATGAACAGTTATAGACAATTCCTAACCATGGTCTACATCATAACCTGTTTTGTTTAACATGCCTTAAGTTAGGGTAGAATATATTAAGGTATGCCAAATTAGGCAAAATAACTTATAGATCTCCATGTTTGTTAAAGTAGCCTAATGAGGCTAAGTTTGGGAGTTTATCCGGTATTAGGGTGAGTGGTATGATTTCCTAAGTGACACAAGCTTTCATGGATACTTTAACCCAAAACGTGAGAAGGGTCATCATTAAGGTAGGGTGAATACATAAGGTAACTCAGATATGGTACACAAATAGATACAGTTCATAATTGCATTCCAGACCAAGATATATCTAAAATGTTCGAAGATAGGTCAACCAATTTGTAGAAACAGTAATATACATCACAATACATGTCTAGAGGATAACTCTTGCATGTTTGATAAGTGCTTGTTATGTGTTGTTGGGATCCCACATCAATCTTCAAGATATTGATAATCGATTGATTGATTGATAAATAAGATGATTTATAGGATCAAGTGATAATTGCTACTAAGTCGTTACCAGTTCCTTGGGAGTACGATATTAATAATTTTAAAATCGTAGGTACTTTCTAAGAACTAGCTACACGATAGGTACTCTGCCTTAGGTTCTGATTGATTAAGTGACAACCAATAAATGCTAAAGTGACAGTTAGTAAGACTAAGTCCTTAATTATCATAATCAATATAGGGTAATAAATTCTACCTTTTAGCATACCAATCAGAACGCATCATTGAGTTTCCACTATGATGAACTTTTCAAAATAGGCTTTAAAACCATTCCCCTTGATGATTTATATACTTGATCTCTAGACAATCCTCTCCGTTAGCGGATCCACAATATTTTGTTTTGAACTCACATAATCAATGAAAATAATTTCGTTAGAAATTAATTGCCTAATAGTATTGTGTCTTTGACGTATATGTCGAGACTTTCCATTATACATATCATTTTTACCTCTACCTATTGCTCATTTGCTATCACAATGTATACACACAGATGGTATAGGTTTTTTTCATTTTGGAATATCTTCTAGAAAATTTCGAAGCCATTTTGCTTCTTCTCTAGCTTTATCTAAAGCAATAAACCCTGTTTCCATAGTTGATCTTGCTATGCAAGTTTGCATAGAATAATTCCAAGAAATTGCACTATTTCCTAATCTAAAAACATATCCACTTGTAGACTTAGTATCTTTAGAATCAGATAACCAATTTGCATCACTATACCCTTCTAAGACTGCAGTAAATCTAGAATAATGCAAAGTATAATATTGAGTATATCTCAAGTATCTCAATATTCTAATTATAGCATCTCAATGTATCTTTCCTGGGTTGTTAGTAAATTGACTTAGTTTATTAACAACACATGCTATATCTGGTCTAGTACAATTCATCATATACACTAAACTTTCTATTATTCTGGAGTATTCTAATTGTGTTATTCCTTCTCTATTAGTTTTAGTTAGATGTAAATTTACATCTATAGGAGTTTTAGCAAAGTTAGTTTCACCTTTATTAAACTTTTGCAATACTTTCTCAACATATTAGATTGTGACAAGGCATACCCTTTCGATAATTTTATGATTTTAATTCCTAAAATTACATATGCAATTCCCATATCTTTTATATCAAATTTACTTGCCAATAACGTTTTAGTAGACTTTATAATATCTAAATCACTTCTTGTTATTAGCATATCATCAACATAAAGACAAACGATGACAATGTTTTCTTGAGTGCCTTTAACATTATACATTTATCGCATTTATTTATTTTGAATCCACTTGACATTAGAACTTTGTCAAATCTTTGATGCCATTTTTTAGGTGCTTGTTTCAAACCATATAAAGATTTTACTAATTTACACACCTTCTTCTCTTGTCTAGGAACAACAAATCCCTCAAGTTGTTCCATATAAATTTCTTCTTCTAAAATTCCATTTAGAAAAGATGTCTTTGCATCCATTTGATGTATCTCAAGGTTATAAATAGGTGCTATAGCTATTAATAACCTAATTGATGTTATTCTAGTGACAGGTGAATATACATCAAAATAATCAATTCCTTCCTTTTGCTTATAGCCTTTTGCTACTAACCTTTTTTTATATTTATCTATTGTTCCATCTGCTTTCATCTTTTCCTTGAAGATCCACTTATGACCTAATGGTTTAAAACCAGAAGGTAAGTCCACAAAATTTGTCATGTATGATTACGTAAGATAGACTCTATCTCACTATTTATGACCTCTTTCCAATAAGGTGCTTCAGGACTACTCATAGCTTCCTTAAATATTGAGGCTCATCAACAATATATAAGTAAGAAAATCAGGGCCAAAAGATTTAGACATTCGAGTTCTTTTACTATAGGTTCTTCAATTTGAATGGACCTTTGGTTATTTCTTCATAACTTCTTTTCTTTGAGTTATCTTCTTTTTCAATTTTTTGAGGAAATATATGTTCAAAAAATTGTGCATCTCTTGATTCTATAATTTTATATTCATGCACATATGTTATATTTGATTTAAATACTAAAAATCTATATGCACTACTATTGTGTGCATAACCAATGAAAATACAATCTATAGTTTTTTGCCATATTTTTACCTTTTTTAGGTATAGGAACCCAGCAAGACAACCCCACACTTTTAAATGTTTAAAAGTTGGTCTATGACCTTTCCATAATTCATAGGGAGTCTTATCCATTTTTAGATGGAATCAGATTAATTATATAATTTGCAAAAAGAATTGCTTCCCCCCCATCCCCCCCTCCCCCCCCCCCCCCACAAATTCTAAGGTAAATCAAAACTGATCAATATTGCATTCATCATATCTTTTAAAGTACGAATTTTCCTTTATGCTACACCGTTTTGTTGAGGTGTATAAGGAGCGGTGGTTTGATGAATTATTCCACTTTGAGAATATATATCTTTAAAAGGTGATTCATATTCACCTCCTCTATCACTTCTCAAAGTTTTGATCTTCTTACCAAGTTGAGTTTTTACCTCATTCTTATAGTATAAAAAGACGTTTATAGCTTCATCTTTACTTCTAAGAAGATAGACATAACAATATCTTATGCAATCATCAATAAAAGTAATAAAATATTTCTTTCCATCTCTTGTCTCTTGATAACGCTAAATTATATCACATTTTTAGCATGTATTTAGATTTGAATTAAGTCAATTTAGAAAGTATTTGGACTCAATTGCATTAAATTAATATTTAATTTCTAATTTTTGGATTTTGATAGTTTTAGGGGCTAAATAGCACAAAATAGCAAATTATGGAGCAAAAGTGTAAATTCCAAAAAAGGCCAAAACGACCGTCCTCTGGGGACGGACAATATCTCTCCAGAACGGCCGTTCTGAAGACAAGATCAAGTCCCACATCGAAATTTTATGTAATTTTTGCTCCATATCACTCTTATAAATACCCCAAGCCTCCACACTTCAATATATCCCTTTTCCACTCAATACAAAGCATGTAGTAGCTCAGAGTGACTCGATTCCCTCGTTCTGAGTGTTTATCTCAGGTGTCGAGAACTTTTGCAGCATAGTGTTTGAATTTGATTTTCATAGAATACCGGAATTTCAATAAGAAATCCCCGAGAGCTCTAGGTTCTTGTTATCTTAGTTCATATAGTAGTGATTGAGCCCTGACCGAAAGGTGAAGCATTGTTACTAGGTCGAGGAGACATGCCCTGAAGGTTCTGATGTCCAGATTAGGGTCAACTCTTGGAAGCAAAGGAGATCGCAGCAAGGAGAATATTGTAAAGTAGTGACAACTTTACGACAAATATTCTCTAAACTCTATCTTTAATGTTTCATGTAGTTTATCTGAATATTTATTTGAATTCTAGAACTCAAGAGGTTTAATTAACTGTTTGTGCTTTTAAGTTAAATTTAGGATTATGAAACATATCATAATGAATTTAACTTAATAGTTCTACTTTAAGCCCTGACGAGAAGGTAATTGTAGATATTGCCATATTAGGATGATTAAAATGATAGACACCATATATGTTAAAAACCTAATAATGCTGAATTAGTTCTCTATGCTAGTCTGAGAGTGAGGTAATAACATGATGCTTACTAAGTAACTCAAAAGATGATTAGGATTATCATCACTGACCAATACCGAGATAATTAACTTAGGTAACTCAGATATGGTAACAAGCAGATTACAAATCATAATTGCCTTAGATCAAGACTAGTCAATTATTCGAACATTAGGTCAAGCAAATTATCTAAACCGCGGTTACCTCTTTATGAATGCTTAACTGCGAAAGTGTTTTTTGCTTGTTATATATCTGTTGAGTATGATTGTGATCAAACCACTCCATCAACTAAGAAAAATCATTGATTAATTCCTCATGGATAAATTATAAGACTAAGTAATAGATGCTACTATGCCATTTCTATGTTCTTGGGACATATGATAATTACAAATGTAAAATCGTTAGACTAGCTACACGATAGGTACTTTGTCTTAGGTTCTATTAAGTAACAACATTATTTGCTATGTGATAAAATAAAGTCCTTAATTATTCATAATCAACATAGATTATAAATTCTATCTTTCTGACACTATCAAAAGAACGTATCATTTTTGTAGACTTAAATCATACACATCAGTATGTATTAATTGTAGAGGTGTGATACATCTTTCAACTAGAGAAAAAGATGTTTTAGTATGTTTTGCTTCCACACAAATAGGACATTTATGATTTTTATTAACTTCACATTTTTGCAACAATTCCATATTCATTAATCTTTTCATTGTTCCAAAATTAATATGTACTAATCTACCATGCCAAATATCAGATGACTCAAGCAAATAAATAACAAATTTATTTTTAGGGTAAATTATCCTACTAACACTTGAACTTTTCAAAAATCCAGCTTTTGCACCTGTATTTATTTTTGCTTTGAACTGACACTATAAAATATCACCTCCTTTGCAATTCCGTCCAATTCTTAGGGACATTTTCGTCTCATTTTTCATCCAATTCTTAGGGGCATTTTCTTCTATTTCTGTCAGACCTCATTTTTCATCCAATTCTTAGGGGCATTTTCGTCTTTTTATAATTATGAGTATTTTTTAATTATTAGTATTTTATTTTTAAAGTGTAATTTTGTCATTTTACTTTCTGTGTATTAAAAATAATGAAAAATATTTTTTTTGTAATCTCAAGGATTTGATCCTACAACCACGCTTAAATAAATTATATTTAGCCACTGAGACAACTATAAATATATAAAATTATTTGGAACTTATATTTTATATTATAATTACGAAAATAATAAATACGCATTTTATATTACGATTATATTCTATATTTTAAATATAAATTATATTAAATATAAACATTCTCAAAAAAATATTATCAAATGACACAATTCAAACTATAAGTTTTTGTTATTGTCACATTTATCATAATTGTAATAATGTCATTGTAAAAAATATTATCAAAAGCTTGCACTGAAATTCTTCTTTAACTTTTTTGTTTTGAATTCGTCGCAAAACATGAATTTTGAGATGTTTTTTATACAATGTCAGTGCTGACATTAATAATGTAATAATGTCATTGTAAAAGAACCTCAAAATTTGTATTCTGCAACGAATTTAAAGTTATAAATAAATAAATTTAAGGTGTGAGGAAGGGAATGACTACGAAGACAATTGGTTTAAATTGTGTTGTTTGGATAATATTTTTTTCAGAATCTTTATATTTAATATAATTTTCAAATAATATAAATTTTTGTATTTGTCAAAATAGTAAATGCTTATTTATTGTTTATACGGTTGTGGTTCAAATCTAGGGATTCACAAATATAATTATATTAAATTTATTTTGACATCATCTAGTATGCAATATAAAATATAAGTTCAAAGCAAAAATAAATACATGTGCAAAAGTTGGATTTTTTAAAAGTTCAAGTGTTAGTAGGATAATTTACCCTTATTTGTATTAGGAATAGAAGGTACAATAGCCATAATATTTAACTTGAACAAACCATTGCTCAAGTATCCCTTTCTAGTACAAGCCATTTTTAGTAACTACAAATTTATCACTCTCAAAGACTAATTTAAAACCTTTGTTACTTAACAAAGGATTAGAAACTAGATTTTTCCGAACATCTGGAGCATGTAGTACATCCTTGAGTCTTTTCTGATGTCAATTTCAAGACTACATTCCGA